>ML133436.1:1469755-1930232 GCA_003864495.1 Nemopilema nomurai | reverse complement strand
ATTAACCTTTTTTATAGAAATTTGCATATAACTTTATATGCATGCTGGATCATTGTAGTTCAATTGGCAAAAAACTGTCCAATGATGCAACACTTGACCAAAGCAAGGCCTTTCTATGTCAATAACATGATTACTGGGCATTAGACAGCTATATAGTACCGGTTCTGACTTAGAGATCCAATGTGCAAGGTTCTATCTCCGTTAAATTTTCAAGAAGCAAGTAACTAGTAAATACAATGGTAAGAAAGTTAAAAAGAGCTATTGGTTATCTTGCTAGATAGGACTGAATAATTTAAACTGTAAATATAGCTGGTGTGTTGCGTAACCCCTATATTACATTTTTAAGGACTATAGAAAAGAATTAATATCTTCAACATTAATCTAGGCCTAAATAAGTAATAATTTTCAAGACGAACAGCAGTGATATCTAAATTTCTAGTTCTCGAATACTTCTAAAGCGAAGACTTTAAAATGTTTGAATAAACGTCGAGTTGCTTTCGTTTGTTTACTTGTGTATGAACGTGGGAAAGAATCTGTTAAACATCACGCAGGCAGGACTATAAAGACACATATCAAGCTTTCAGAAAACATGGCAATATTCAATAGATGAGGTGGAGTATGAAAACATGTTAGAAGAGAAATAAGACCTAAGGTATCAAAAAGGCATTCAGTAAGACTAACAAAGCTGATAAGGCACTTCAAAGAACCACAGCCAAATTAACAGGGCCATTTGCCATATCAAACGCAAGAGCCATTGAAACTTGCATAATTTAGCAAAATTCGCGCTTGCGTCACAATACATTGTAAACAATAGATGAAAACACGAGCAAGGCTTAAGGCCAAGTGGTGAGCCAAGAAACATAAGCCCGTCTCGAAATATTTGAGGTTCCAATGCAATACAGAGCAACGCAAATTCTCAGCTTGCTAGATTAGTTTTGTCATCTCTTAGTTTATAAACTTTCTGTGGTTTTGAATCAAATCAGTATGGCATTTCTTTCAAAAAGTTTTTACACACATTACACCCTGACTCTGCGTTGATATGTCTCTCCCCGCACTCTTACCTCTAGTAACAGCAGTCCTAATAAAAGTTAGCAATCTTCCCAATCTTTTCTCAAACAGCTGAATCAGATGTTGTTCTTAACTTTTTTCTTCGAGGCCCTGGGGTTGGTGGTGCGTTATTAACATACGAGATCCAACGCAAATGTTGATTCAGATACGACTTAAGTCCAAGTGGCAGTGGCAGCCGTGCCACAGCTTCTGGGGTGTGCTGAATGTTTTTGCTTATCTCCTTCACGCAGAGGTATTGCAAAGAGAACACTGTACTGTGGCTGCACTCAAGCTTCATTCTCGTTCTTGCGGCAGTTGAAGCAATGATCGGATAAAGCATTTTGCCTCTCAGGCCATCCGCAGCTACCCCTAGTAATCTGCCGTTCTTGAAAAAAGACAGCGTACCTTTCCACATGTCTAAATGTATACCTATGGTTGTACCCCTTTCAAACTTTTCGGTATAATCTCTAGTCTTTCCGCCATTTTGAAAAGTACCGAAGTAAGATAGGCCCCAGCTTTCTGAGTCCCGTCCAAGCATGCTGCAAAACTGTGACTTGTATTTGTCCATTTCAACTTCACTTGTACCAACTCCAATCATCTATAACGCAAGAAAAAGTACCATGAAAATCGTCTATATGATAATTATCTAAATTATATACATCACGCTTAGCTTGCAAAACATGCCCGCTCTCAAAAACTGGCAAAAGCTAGTAAAGTTCGAAATAACTAAATTTACACTGTGTAACACAACTTTTTTAGTAGCTGTTAAATTAAAGGCATAAGATTGAGCATCAGTGATTCTCTCCAGATGTTCTCACGCACAGATTACTCTACACAACAATATCGCTAAAGTTCTTAGATTTCATTTATTTTTTAATTAATTCATTTACATGACTATTGAAGTCTACTGAACCTGTTATATGGTCTCTATATTTGTTATGATTCTTTCGAGTACTTGAACAAAAAGGTCGTTAATTATTTCGAGGGGAAGAAAAGTCAACAAGTTATATCTGTATGTCAGGAAGACAGTTACTTCCAGCAGTGTCTTTTGGATCCCGTTCCCATCAACTGCTTATAAACTACATTCGGAGCACGCTCAAAACATTCAGCAACGACACAGAACTTTTCAGGGTGACTAAGATCTTAGCCTATTATCTCTAGTAAGCCATTAAACCATAAGTATATTCGCTTGAACTCACACATTCATAAATAACAGTTCTTTGATGAGGAGGGAAAAACATGTTAATACAGGAAGTTACCACAGGAAATAGCAAACAGTAGTGCAATATCACAATACCTGTAGCCTTACTTTGAAAAGTAATTATCGATTAACGGCATTAATCAAAACATACATGCACGCTCAATTATTTAAGGCCAAATAAGGAGCACTAAGTAATTTCCTCAGTTTATTCTTAAATTTTCTTTCTTGCTTTTTCCTTTCCATTCTCGTTCCGTTCTACGAAAATAGTATGTCACAAAAAAATTGGGAGTTGGTTTTTAAGCGATGATTGTTTCTTTAGGAAAAGAATGCTATTGCGTGCGTTGTTCCGAAATGACGTCATTACTTTTTCAATTCGGCAAGCCAGACAATCAGTAAGACCAGACCGCAGGTCAATGTATGACCAGTGCAAGAAAAAAAACCTACAAATGAGTCACAGCTTTGATTTGGCCAATATAATCTTTCATAATAAACAAACTAGCACATTTCAGAGTTCAACGAATGGATCCTAAATCATGTAAAATCAGAACAAAAAGTTATTGGGAGTTTTCATTTTTTTTTAGTTTTAGCACTAAGGGCTGGTTAATTGCAAACTGCCAATGAAGTTGATTATGTGACATCTGAGATTGATTGCAGACTTGTAGATTGCTTATGTCTGGTTTCAAATATAAGAAATATTTTGAATGCATGCAAATAGCCATAAATAATATTGGGATGTTTCACAATATTGCTGCTACATCTTACAGATTATAAACATAGCATGGAAAACAACTTAAAACAGAATTTCAAAAGCAAAAGGACAATAACATTTGATACATTACTGCATGCTCTGAAAATACATATGGTTTTCCCTGGTAAGCATCTCCAAAGATACAATGAAAGATATAAAACAAAGGCCTCCCTTGAAACTTTATTCCTTGTAAGTAGCTGCCACTAAATGCCTCTACTGCCAACATGTAAATATCAGTTATAAGCTTGATTGGTGGATATTGGACTATTTGCTAGCAGATAGTCTAGATAGCTGTGTATGTATTGTTTTGGTTTTACTAGGTCTTGAGCCAGTGTTAGCTACCTACAATGCATGCTGACAATGTATATTGTAAATTTAAGAGTGTTTGGAGTAGCCACAAGAGAAAGAATCTCAAGTCTGGTGTTCAAATAACCCCAATCTGGTCAAATGCATCACTGTACCATTACCCAGTTATAACATGCAGCATTTGTGAAACCGCTCAATTGTCTTACCATGTCAGTACCATAAACTGCGCTGGCCATTTTGACTTCCCAGAAATGCTCCCAGCCACTACGCAACATATGGGTCCCTCTCACAGCAGCTGTACCACAGCTGTAATCTGGATGGAAGTAGGCCTCTGTGCCATCGCTGCAAATTATGACATCATCTGACTTTTTTTCCTCATCCCAAACCCATGAGAAATCTGTCAATGACAAATAAAGTCATAATTAGGACCTAATCTGGCAGTATCTTTAGGTATAATGTGTTAGATGCTGTAAAGACCTATTCTGTAAAGACCTAGCTTCACGTTTGCACCTCAAAAAACATAAAATTGGAATTCAACCCAAGTCTTTAGGCTTGTGGGACTTGAATAACTTGCCAAAATTGTATCTGCTCCAAAAGTCGCCATTGTAGAAAATTATGTTGGTGCACGAAAATTATGGAGTAGGTTAAAGCATGTTAAAACTGGCTATCTGTTTATATAAACCTGATAGTTTTGCTTGATTTCAACTTTTAAAGAGCCATTTTAGGCAGGACTCAATATAGAAAATCAAGATGGGGTAAAGTTTTTGAAAAGGACAATCTTCATTTATTTCTTCAAAAGGTTACCTTACCATCCAGGGCAAAATTAGGGTTTTGCCTACAGCAACTAAACTGTGCATAGGTCAGAAAAACGTCTTTAAATTCAAGTCATATACAGCCAAATGCTCATAAACTGGTGAAAATAAATTAACGTTAAGTTTGAAAATCATGCCCAAAGTATAAACAAAGAACATTAACAAACCTTCAGGATTGGAACTGTCTGCATCCTTCTCCGCATCTTCAAAGCAATTTTCATCACCACTTCTGCTCAAAATATGCAATATCAAATCTTTTCTAGTTTTGTCCAATTCATCTCTAGATCTGAACCTAGAACTCTTCGACCTGTTTGGCACTTCGCCAGTACCTTCATCAAACGGATTCGACATTTCACTTTTAAAGCAAAATCCCGTGGATCCTTAAAAAATTCCAAACGATAACCTTACTTAAGAGATGCAGCCAAAGACATCTTCGATGATTTCTTAACAACAAGCGACTTATTCGCGTCCTTGGTCAACCTACACCTGTGACAGTATCCTGATGTTTACAAGCGGAAAGGACGCCATGTTATTATTCAGAACGAGGCTGCTGGTACCAAACGACGCTCTGATGCGAACGGTCTCCAGGCTGAGCGAAGAAACGGTGGGGCGTGGGGATAGCACCCTGGGGACCGCTTGTCCTCAAAATGATTTAAAGTATCTCCTAGCCTTGGCTGGATAACAAATGCCGCTCTCTGAGTTTGTACAAGCTGGCTATGCTATTTCTGATGCCTTATTTCAAAGCTCTGCACATTTCAGAAACGGACATGCGAACAAAGGCATTGGCTATTACAAGACCATTCTTGGCAGGTCAATTAAAATAAAGTAGGGCCATTTCAATGGGTTGAATATTGATATCGATAAAGATTAAATCGCACCCTTGCGAACGCAGCAAAATGGTCAGCTCGACTAATGGACTTCCTTAATGAGCTGAAAGCTTCAGTTATTCTGGGCATTCTTGCCATTAAATATTGAATTCAACTTTATCTGTTGGGTCGACATCGCGTTAGTCAGATTATAAGGACAAGGTTGGATTCATCTGATAAGACCGGCAATCAAGTCAAATGTCCACCCAAAGGTGAAACGACAGCAGATTTAAAGGTTAACATATAGCGGAATAATGAGCTAAAGTGACGATGATGACAATGATATAGCCTTGTCAAAGTCTAACTAGATTACAAATGAAATATTGGATTGACATGGAATTGGGTGTCCGCTAGAAATTTTAGAAACATTTTCCTTTGGAATTGGTCATGGGGCGATAGGCAGATAATGAAACAAAGGGCTGAATATCTTCTTTTGTAGCTGCGACAAAGATAATTACATTAACGTCATTTCCTTTTTTAACTACGCCTTTCGCTAAACGATGATAGGACATTGTCAAAGGAAAGGCACTTTAAACAAATCTTGCAACAAAAGCGGCGGTTATGAATATTCTTGGGTACAGGCTGCGGCCTCAATTAATTGTCAGATTGCAGTATGTTTCCTCTATGATGGTGTACTGAATGAAAAGGGATACAACAAGGAGCAACTCCCTCCTTAACCCCAATATGAATTCATAACGACGGCACGTGGCTATGTACGTCATTATATGTCGTTAGCCTCCCACTGTTCCAAGGTTGCCTAAGGCAACATCGGGCTGTTGTATTGCATTTTGCTTCGAATTCTGTGTTCAGCAGACTTGACAGCAGGCCTGAAACAGAAACATGCGGCAAAAACATGTCGAGGCAAGCATGTTAAGTTTACTTTCTTTTCAGCTCGTACCCATGTACAGATTATCCTTTGGTTTTTCCACAGAAACAAAAGCAAAAAATGTTGTGTAGGTACAAGTACTAAAATTCCCTGCCAAGAATAATGGAAAGCTGCTAATGGTGTTGCTGAGGGGGGCCAGGGCCGCCTTTTCACTTGCCCCCCAATTTTCTAGAAACAGTCTTGGTAATTTGTTAATTTTTCTGCCCAAATGCTTTGTACATAGCCTTGGATTTTGGATGTGAATTGGGCATTCTCTCTAAACTGCCCCATGTGTTAATTTTATACATCAAATTTTTGCTTAAAAAAGGTTCAAGCATTTTCCGTCACGGGGGAAGTTCATCAAAAGGACTAATTATAGTGAAGATGAAAAGAGAATTTGATTTAAATCAATTTTAGGTCCGTTGAACTTTTTGCACTTAACTAAAATCCTATGCATGTGTCTACTATCACCAAGGCTGCGACAGTGAATTTGAGTTGGCAGTATTACATTCGACAAGAAGAATGTTTGAAAGTGGTTAAACATACTTATCTTAGTATAGTTCTTTTTATTATGTCATTACAAATTTCATTTAAATTCGATTTGATGAGCTCGTCTCGTCGAAATCATCTTTGAAGAAGTAAGGTATTTTACAAGTTGGTATGTAATATCTAAACTCTGTTTTTGATTCTTGAGTTTGTAAGACACGACTAAGTCTAGATTTTTATAACTGCATCATTTTTATAACCCATATTTTTTGATGTGGGTTTAAAGCTGTAAATCCTTCCGAAAGAACCGTCCTCATTCCAACCTCAGACATAAGTTGCAAATAATCAATCAAGGAAACAAGCAATATCTGAATAACAACGGAGACACTTTAGTCTGTGACGCACATAAAGGATTAACAGAGAATAGACTTTAACATGCTAAGGACAGGGAACAAAGTATTCACGTGAAGGGTTAAAAGGATCATTAAAATTCGTTAATGAACATAATTATTCATTTGAGTCAAGTGAATTTTGTTGCAGCATCTTGAAAATGCTGTGCAAAATTAACTCGAATGAGTGCGTTGCAAGGTTGATTTCTGTGCGCGCATGCTCAATTTTTATGCGCAATCTTGCAGTGTATGCAGTATATCAACTTGTGTGTCATAGCCATATCAGTGTGTCATAGCCATGACGAAAAACGTTTTCCCACCGTGTGATTCGCCGCCGAGTATTAACTTTTGAGTTGTTGTTCATGACGTCTTTTCTGGGTCCCGATGCGAGGCTCTTGTCTTTCTGAGGCTAATCTGCCTATTTTGTTTTTGGGGTAGTTTCAGGTGCTATTTTATATTGCGCAAGAGGGGCGAAGCCCGCGCAGCGGGGCTGTAGGGACCACGGTGCGTGGATGCTACCAGAAAGTTGAGAATTTCAAAGGAATACAATGGCCGACACAACTTCCCCTTGGGCCTAAACTGCATAGATAATGTGGATATTTTATCCCTATCTTTCGATTCTGCGTACAACAGTTCAGCTGTCACATGACTTTGTCTTGTTATTTCAAATCAACCCCGTTCTTATTAAAAGGTTAGCGCCCATCAACGGCAAACTGCTTTTGCTCTGGTGTTATTGCTGCGGTTGTTGTTGTTGCAGACCCTGAAAGGTTTCTAAAACTTGGCGGTGATTTCGCAAGGCACTTTGATAAAATGTCTGTGTCCTTTTCTTTTCGGCTCAAAACAATTTATGCCTCAAAACGAGTTTGTCCGGTCTGGCAATCTCTTCAACCAAGTGTTGCTGTTGTTGTTCTATAAACACACCTGCAGCTTTAAAAACCAAAAGTTTTTGTAAACGATTTTGAAAGCTTAAATCGGCTGCTTTAGTTATCAGTGCACAACGTAGTTCGATTAACGCATGCTTTGGCTTGGAGTGTGTTTATGCTGAGTTTATTGATGATGAAATTGTTGATGGACACGACGAGTATTAAGAAAACAGGTGCAAAATAGCAGGGTCATTCCCAAATAAAATGTATCTCTACTGCCGTTTTGCTGAAGAGTTGCATTTCAATCCTCTGCTTGTTTGCTCTTACGATGTTGACTCAAGGCTTCATGTTCGCACGATAAACTCTGGTTACCAGCTTTTCATACGCTTCAAGATGTGAAAAGAAAATAATGAAGGGCCGGCGATTTGTATTTGAAAGGGAGAGTTGGGGGGGGGGGGGAATGTGAAGATTATAAAATGTTTTGTAAAGGTGGTCACTCCTGACTATTTTAATAATAATATCATCGCCATGGCCGAACAGAAAATTAATTACAGAATATTTGAATTTCTTCTTTCTTTCTCTTTGTACATAGCATAGCTCTTTGTCCTTTAGCTTTGTACATACCCCCGCCCCACGATTCTACCGGCCCACGACCACAATCTCAATCACAAAACGGTCAAGAAAGGTGAAGCAGATCAGGAGCAATGTTTGATTTTGAGTGAGTGGGCCCATTCTTACGTGCACACCTGTCTAGGGACCTGGCTTATGTCAGGAGGGGATCGTTTGATCAAATTTACATAATTTTCTTTAATAAAAGATATCTGTATTACTAATTTTCTTTAAATTGGAGCAAACACAAAGAGCACTTTTTGAAAGTTCTGAAGTTTATCGGACAATCCTTCTGCAAACATAATGGTATCAATTTGTCTTCAAGTCTATCCTTTTAAATGGAACCTGGATTTTAACAATGTCCTGCTGTTTGTGAATGTGATAGATCGAAACAGTAGGGCGTAGGCAAAAAAGGACCATTACTCTTCTATCGAATCTCGCGATATGTAATATAAAAGTCACGTGATTTCCAATTCGATTTCACGGTCCAGTTACAGGAAAAGTGGGGAGGGAAAGGGGAATGTCGCTATGATACTCTACAAATGCACTCTTTTTTATAAGAACAATTTTATAATAACTGGATCCACAAAATTGGTCATATGTCGTTGCGGCTAAACGCGAAGGTACTTTAAAAATTTAATTTTGAAAGGGAAATGTTGCTTTCATTTGTTGACATGTTGCTTTTGTTTTTGTAATGGCGTGGGGATGTTTAACCACCTTAAAAATTAAAGGACAAATCAACACCAAACCAGCCTAAGATTTTCAGAATTAATTAACCCAGAAAATACATCTACCAGTTCTTATAAAATAGTGTAGATTACGACGCCAAAAAGATTTTGACTTTGTTTATTCCAAAAAACATTGGGTCTATAATTTGGTTACATGATAGAAATGCAAAATGGAATTCGTTTGATAGGTCAACATTGTGTTCTGGTGCGCGGTGAGCCCATGTGAATTCTGCCACCAAAACAAAACACATGAAAGGCCCCCTTGACGCCCTAGCCATGTACTGAGTTGAACTCCCCCTTCCTATTTCAGTATAACCGGATATTGCATAGCACTTCCGCAATAGTTCTTTCTCATGTAAGAGAAGAGCAAGGCTAGTTTATTCAAAAGCTTAGTTTCAGCAACAAAGACAAGAAACGGATGAAATCTCATTAAAAAGAAAGGAATTACAAGCATGCAATAACGACAATTCAGTTTCGCATTCAGGAGTTCCGTGAACTGGTAGTTCTCGACTTTTTAGCGACAAGGAAGAACTCTTGCAGGGTGAGGCCATTTGTGAAGCGAGATGCCTCGACAAGGATCCAGGACAGATTTGATTCGGAGTCGATTTATACGAAAAAGTGGCAAACCGGGGGCAAAACGGAAACCAAAAACTATTCTACTCCTTGGTGCAAAGGGTATTGGTAAAACCAGTTTAATAAAGCGATTCATCGATGGAAACTGCCCGGGAACCCTTCCTGCCACCGTAGAAGACCGTTTTCAACACCAAATTAATGATGAAGGCAGACAAGTTCACTGTGAAATCATAGATATTGATGCCTTTGAATTTCCAGCGATGCGAGACCTGCATATCAAAGAAGCATGCGTCATCATACTTCTGTACGAAGTCAGGAATGAAAAGTCTTTCGATGTCATGAAAAAATTAAACAGCATCGTGACATCTGTGAGGGATAACCCGGTCCCCCTGGTTGTTATTGCGACGAAGGCCGACAAACTGGACAGCTCCGAGATGATGGGCGACACAAGAGAACATCATGTGGATGAGTTCCTTCTTGACTTGAACTCATCCTCGTCTGCAGACGGGGTGAGGCGCGTAAACACATCGGCAAAGTTAGGGTACAATGTTTCGGAAGCATTTGCGATGGCTTTTAGCGAGGTGAAAGAAATATTTCAACGAGAGACTTTACCCGGGGGTTCACAATATCCTGACCAGGAAGATCGAGATGGGACTGGCAAATCTTGCTGTTCATTGATGTGACTGCATTGGTAGGACGTACTCTCTCTTACAACGGAAAGGGTCGAATCCAACTCAGTCAAGGATGAACGACGATAACCTATCTAATTGAATTATACTACGATGACGTAAGAGAAGGATTGCTATGTGGGAGATGAAGTACTAATAATTAAGTTATTCTTAATTCATAAGAAGATTTCTACATAAGGTAAAATTCTTGAAATTCTATTAAATGCACAGTCTATGGGCTCTTCGTGCCAAATGATCATGGCTGATTTGAAATTTCATCCAGTGTCTTTTTACCCACCCTTTGCATCTGTTGAGACTCTAATGTTACATTGCATAACATGCCCTGGAGTGCCAAATCATTGCTGTCACTCACCCTTCAATATTGGAATTTTTCAGCCAATTTTGGACTGCTGTTTATTACTGAAGTCAAAGATCTAGCTCTTTTGCTTTTTATATAGTTACTGTCAACACCATACAACATAAGTTTATTTATGTACATAATTAATACTTTTTAGTCTGTTTTCAGTCTATTAAATCAAGAAGGTCTACCAGGTCCGTGAAATAATCATCTCCAATTAATATTCAAGACTTTCTTGTTGATGTTAAAAGATCCCAATGATTATTATGATGCAAGCAGAGTTTTATATAGAGATTCTAATGTAAGTTTTATATTTTGTTAACAAATTAAAATTTTGCATTGCCAGTTTTTAGTTTGTTTTTTTTCCAAGAAGTGAATGTACTCTATCTAAAAAGAGAAGTTCTAAATGGCAGTACAGCCAAAGATGCTAGTCTCAATCTCTGTGGAACCTTTTGGAGTGTCAATCAATGTGTCCAGGTGAAACACACAAGGGAATTGGAGGGTACCTTCAAAGGAACCAGCCACCCCACTCATGCTGGTACCTCCCACAGTGCATCATCAATATTTGCTTTTAGACCTCATCTTAGGCCATATTTTATTATGAAAATCCAAGACCAATTACAGATTTGTGTGTGGAATTTAAACTTTGTTTTGTTTTGCATTGACAAGAATGCTATTTCCATACCACGTGAATCATTACCATTGCCTTAATGCATGTATTGTAATTCTACTACATTTGACAACTGGGTATTATTTGTTTACTTGCTTGTTAACCCAGGCATGTGGCACTAGGATCTTTGTCTCAGTTGCAGTCAATGCTGGGAATGGCGTGCGATCGCACGCCCACGCCTTGGCACACGCCTTCCATTGCTGAGGAGTGCATTTCATCGCACGCCACAAATAATCTGAACACTTCATTCTAGAGTAATCAATACTGCTCAATTTTGTGCTTTTATCATACCATAATGAAGTTTGGAGAATATCATAATTTCCTTAAGAAGCTGGATAGTCGCTGCTCTTTCGACCTTTAACACAAAATACGACAAGCTTAAACTTCATAGAGACAGTTGTTATGATATGCTGGTTTCGGTTTCCGTGTTACAAGGCTGAAATACGCGGTCAGTTAAAACTGATCAGCTTCAACGGAAGGACTTTATTTGTCATCTTGGGCTTATTGATGTACCCGTTTACACAATGAGTCAAAAATAACGACTAAGTATTATTTTTCTTCATTTTACGATGGTGGCGACACAGGAGGTGCTCTAGTTAAGCCGTGTAGTGGTGTCAAAACGAAAAAAGAGAACTTCAAAACGAAAGGAAAAACCTTCGTAGGCACAAAGACGAGCGCAAATAGGTGCTATCAATTAGACCTTTCAATTTATCGACTAGACTCTCCAAACTTCTGTTTTATTCCCTTCCGATATTTATATAGACTGGCCGTAACATCCCAAGAACTTGGTTCTGCCTCCAGAACGCTGATAAAAATTCAGTTTGCTCGACGCGCTTTGCTTTGTGAGTGAAAGTGACCCAACATTGTTAATATGGTCCTATTAATATGTTGGATTTGAAAATTCTAAAGCTTTTTTAAGAAAAATGTATCGATTGGACTTAGCTTGTGTTATGTTTTCTTATGATTAAGTTAGGTTCTCAACTCTATATCTTAACTCTATACACACCATTGCACGCCGGTAAGTAATTGCACACCATTGCACGCCTTTGCACCACAAGCAGTGCGATTCATCGCACCCGTACCATAGAAACATTTACAAGCCCAAAGGTCTTTATTAAGCCTTATTATCTGTCATAACTAATGCTGTAAGATTAATTTCAGTGAAGGTTGTTGTGATCCTGCTATGACTTGACAAAATCAATTTTTTTTCTGCTGAAAATATTTGAATGCCTTTCTACAAAAAGCCATAGATTTTAATGACCACTGCAAACAAACTAGCAAACACACAAATAAACAGAGCACTTTTCAATCAATGTCTTCGCATCCGCCTGCAGCCAATGAACTGATTCCCCGATTCAAATTCTTAATAATTACCCATAACCTGGCACCCATAAACTGTGATTTGATTGGCTTTTTTTCAAATCCATGGCAGTTACTGCTAAATCTTGTCACCCTAAAAGCGCCATCTCATGGGCAGATGACATTTGTACTCAGTACACTGATTGTAGGATTAAAAATTGAACGGTGAAAGCCTATTTTTGTCGAGGTTAAAACTGAACTCTTGCAAATCTCTAGGCCATAACTTTTGAAAGTATTCATTATAAAGTGCTACAATTCATAACAGAAAATGGGGATTATATATGGCGGTTGATGTTTAATGTTTTGCTTCCGGGAATTGCGGACTTATTCGTTCGTTCCTGGGATTCTTGTTCTGAAAAGTGAGGGTAGAGAGCCTTTCTAATCAACTATATTTACTACAGTACTTATTTAATTATCCGACCCACCGCTTATCCAGACATTGATTATCCAGTCCGTAAAAATGTGAAACCTTGTGATAAATTGTCGGAATTTTTTGTAACAAGTTATTCGCTTTACTTGATTCTTTTTGAATAAGTGGTTTTATTTTTGCCAAAAGGTACAACTGTTCCCCATGCCCCTAGCTTATTTTGGCATAATTAGCAACGAAACGAATGATTACAGCTTGAATTGCGGTGGCCCTGGCTCTGCAATTCCTATTTCTGTGTGAATTAATTTATTATTTTGTGACAATAAATTGAAAAATAATCACAGCATGAGTGACAGTATTCGATTATCCGTAATTTCGGATTATCCGCACATTAAAATCATAAATTCCGAGAATCAACGACTTTACTTTTAAATTTAATCGAATAGATCATACTTAGAAACATGTGCAAAATAGATGACAAAGTTTTTAGCCCCAAAACCTTTGTGCATCATTGCATTTTTCACAAAAGTATAAGAGAAGTTGCGATGAAACTTCCCACAGCCTCAAATGGCCCCCTGGGAATGCGGTTCCAATTCTTCTTGGAATTCTGTAGTTTGTGTTTCCAAGAAACTTGTTCCAAGTCTCAAATGCGATTATAATTCACATTGTGGTTCTTGTGTTGAATGATAGTGGATCAATACTGTTAAAATTCTAAGAATTGACCATAATGCAAAACAAAAGGGTTAAAAACTGACCCCAAAATATTTCTTAATAAATTTCGGAATGTGGTTGTAGCAAAACCACATTCTTTGAATGTTGTGCAGAAGGGTGGCAACTGACTCATAATAAACCTTTCAATTATTTTTCCAGCGTTCTATTGACGCCATTCTTAGAAGAATCACAAAGAGTTTGAGAATTTTCGTTTTCACCTTGGTAATGTTTTTTGCCTTATCTATACAGCTATTGAATGTGGTAAAATTACCTCCAACAACATAGTGGAAACTCTCCTTCTGCAATTGCCCACATCACAATACATTCTGCTCTTTTTTTCAAGAATAAGCTAACCTCTTGTATGTAAAATGAGAAGGTACATTCCTGGTATCTATTTTCTTACCAGTCATCCACTAGAGTTTTGCAAGGGTTGAAGATCAGATTATATACTAACTCTATGTAGAAATTGAAAAATAACAATTCAAGTTTGTCTAGATGGAGCTTAATGCTACAAGTGTTTTAATTAAAAAATACTTGAAAATAATCCTAAATTAAATATTTGAAGCTTCAAATTATAACAAAGCTACTTTTGTGGCTGGTGGTTCAAATTGTAACAAAGCCATTTCATTGACTTTCATTGCAATTTCATTTCAGAAAGACAGACTTGATGGTTAAATACAGACCAAATAAAAAAATTAAGGCAATGAAACTAGCATGAAAGAAGAAAATCATTTTTGTAAATCAAAACTATGGCTGTACAGACATAACTTCCATTTTAACAATACATCCTAGTAGGTGTGTTAATAGTCTTTCTGTAAATCCTACTAAGAAGTATATTTTATGCACTGTTGTTCCTTTTGCATTCACAAAGATGCTTATTCTGATTTGGTTTAGTTGTCTTTTTACAATTATATCTGAAACAAGCATCTCATAAAAAGTACCTTCAACAAACTTCCGGATCATAACATCGTCAATAAACCTATCATGAGCCCACAAGCTGCCTGCAATGCCACCTATAAAACAAGTCATTTGGGTGTTAACACAAATTGAGCAAAGTAAATTGATTTCTAGAATCAAGAACTTCTACATTTTTAATTTGTAAAACAACAAGGAATTCCACCAGATCATAAAGTTTGTATGCAACGTGAGTAGGTTTCAGCAAATTGTCTTCAATTTTATACAATTTTCTGCACAAGAAGGAACATTCTTGATGGTATTGGGAAGCTATTATGTATATGCCTCTCTTTCTTCATAACTTGAATTTGTTAAAAAAATGCTCAAAATCACTCAATGCAATGGTATTAAAACCTTTTCAAGTTCAAGCAGACTTTCAAACTTATAAAGTTTTAAGTAACCATTGATGTTAAAAGCAAAACACTACTAGCATTATCTCAAGCAAAAATTTAATAACTTGAAAATAACATGGTACTGCAGACCAATAGTTATTGCATGTATTCTCGTTTATGTATTCACATTAAAGCACTTTCCTCCTGACACTCCTCTTCAGAGTGTGCAAAAACTAGAGTTCTGTAGTTTTGTGCTATTTTGAAGCTTAATATTGCATAGGTTTCTATGTTGTAACAGCAACAGCTGAAAAATACTAATTTAACACAAGCTATCTAATACCTCATAACTTTATAAAATGTCAGATTTCTACTTAAAGCTGGTAATGAAGTGAAAAACTAAGTTCTATTCCTTTAGGACAAGTAATGCACTATTTATGTGAACAATTTGAAACAAGTATATATACTGGAACCTACCTGTATGCTTAGAATCCCAACCTTTTGTAACACCAATTCTATGAGGAGGGGCTTCATTCTTTGTATAGTATTTTGATCTTGTATTTCTCATTCTAGTTGAAGCATATCTTGTCTGATACATAACTGTCTCCATTTTTGTTAAAGATTGTACCCTCAGTCTCTTTGTAATCAGATTGGTGAACATGATCTAGGAAAAATCATATTCAAGCTGGCTAGTTTATTTAAAGATAGAATTTTATTAGGCAGGTTATGAATAACAATACAAGTGACCAAGCAATGTTAATGGGGTGAAGAGCAATGCGTCAGTGTCATGATGCAAACTGATTATACCCAATGTAAATAATACAAAACAAATATAAAAACAGTTACTCAAAGCTTTTGATTCAGGCAGATTGAATAAGGGAATGTTTGAAGAAGCAGAGTATGTAGAAGTATATGCATCTAACTTTGTTTTTCATGCACAAAAATATGAAGTTTCCTTAATGTTAATAGTGCAAAAATTTCTTGGTTATAGTTCAAACCTAGATTTGAATGATTGGTTGTCCTTGGTAATAGCATAAACTTTCTTTCAGTAATATATAGGAAGAAACGGTAGGCTTTTGAGGATAGGAGGGGGCACTCTTCAAGGTGTCGATTAGTTTAGGTTTCTCCCCTCCTCTAGAAAATTCCTTTACATGCAATAACCCCCCCAAATGTTTCGTTCTTTATCTTATTTAATTTAGTTGTAATTCATCTTTGGATTTATTGTATGTAGTGGAATTTTAAACATAAATATGAACTGAACTAATTGGGAAAGACAAAGTTCAAACAAAACAGCACACATGCACCAGTCCACAGAGTATGGCACTTTTCGGTGAGATCTCTGGTGTGTGCACAAGCAAAAAGCCTGGTGTGCCGGTGTGCACCACCAAAAAATTTCTATTTTCATTTTCTATATAGAAACTATTTTCCCCTTGTTGTGGTTGAAATTTGTAAATTTGCATTTTCCATAAAAATGTATGTTTCTCGCGTGCATTCTTCTTTTGCCGACCCTTTCTTCTTTTTATTATCAATGTAAGAGACTCAATTAAGACCGATGTCATTAGCAATTATAAGTCCCAGATCTAGCATTATAAAATGAGTGAATATATAAAATCATAGCCCTGCTATTTTTCAAGAATACTTTAAATACATTCTTGAAGCGTACTGTTTGAAGACAGCGCAAGTTTTTATTTGTATGTTTGTCAAGTAAGGTTCGTGATATCTCAAATTGTTCAAACACATCTGTACTTGTATTTATCAGCTGGCCTTTTCTATGGGACCATAATCATCTTAGATGCCACACTAAAAATACCCGGTGTGCAACTGGTTGTGTACAAAAATATCCGGTGTGCAGATGCCATTCTCTGTGCAGAGACTGGGGGCACATGCAGTACCTATTACACAACCATGAAAAGGGTATCAATAGTGTTTAAACGCTTATCATTAATATCAATATATGAGCATTAATAGAATAATTACCTTGCTAAGCTTTCTCCTTCGTGTAAGCCTTCCAGAAGTACAATCCTTAGAGATTTCCTCCCTTCTGTCCTTTCTCCTCGTTAGGCCATACTTTAGACCGCCTCTTTCTCAAGTCGAGACTACCGGCAACTGGAGGAAGAAGCTTCTTTGGAAAGTCAGTGTATTAAAGGTGAACTGACACGCAAAACTATTTTTTGATATAATGTAGAAAATGACGCGTAGAATCTTAATTTCAAGTTTTCGGTTAATTATTGCTTTCCGTTTCGTTGCAATTCTGCCTCAAATGTCACAAAATTATCGTTAACGACTCGGCCATTATCGGCATTTCATGTGACCTAGCGGGCGTGACGTCACAAACACCATGTTTTCATCTCTCGAATACAAATCACGCACGAAGTGACCAGACACCTTGTTAATATTCTGCTACTTTTCGACGAGATAAACGTGGCCTGTGATTGCAGATAAAGAAAATGGTTGGTTGTTCAGCTTATAATTGCACTGGTAAAGGAAAATCGTTGTTCACATTCCCCGAAAACCCTATCATACGTAGACAGTGGATTAGAAATACAAAAAGGGAAAACTTCAATCCCGGTCCAAGAGCAGCGCTTTGTCAAGACCATTTCAAGCAAACTTCCTTCGAGAGGAATCCCGAGTTAATGGAATTAACAGGCATTCGTTTTAAGTTAAAATTGAAAGCGGATGCTGTTCCAACGGAATTCGACTTCTCGTCACCCAAATTTAAGTGTAATGTCAAAGGAAAAAGACCGTATTTGGGGAGCAGGTTTGCGAGCAAATTTCAGAAACAGCTGGAGCCAAGCCTTAGCCCAAGAAAAAGCCCTGTTACTGCTGCTGGCAAAAGCAAAGCGCTAATGAAGAGAGCCCGTCATGAGGTTCGTCAAGCCATATTAATTTTACATAGCCTGTTACTGCATAGTACCTTCTAGATCATTGATTCTCAGAACACAGTATATTCGGCTTCTTTTAATTTTCATATTTAAAGCTGCACGTATTATTAAATTTTTTGGTTATGCTGTGGCAAATACTCCAAATATGCCCCTCCCCCCAGTCCGACCATGCCCACTTTTAATTGCCCGAAAGTAGTCAATTTCTACTTTCGATACTATTTTAACGGGCTCCGCCGCAGGTTAAGTGGAGAGGCCAAGAAAAAATATAACAATCATAACAAAAGGTTTTATAAAAGCTCCAGTGTTTTGCAAATAAGTGAGGGGGCCATGCCCCCCTTAATAAATACAAAAGGCTGAGAACAAGGGCACTTTAGCCCCCTTGCTCCTCCTATCAAAGGGCAAGAGGGCAGTTTCCCCCTCTTCCCCACTTTCCAGCTTCCCTGATAATGTGAATATTTCTAAAACAAAATGTGAGTTTTGTGAGATGACTTTTATTATGCTATCAATGTAAAATAAAGCGGGCAGTAGGAGCTTTGGGTTTCAAGCACTAAATAATTTTCAAAACATATGAAATGTATACCAGAATGAAACTGGAGGGGCGTTGCAGTCTCAGGCTCCTTTTCAGGAAAGCAGTGATAGACACCTGGGAGGAGGGGGTGGTTGCCCCCAATATTTTTTGAGGAAAATGGGCTTTGGGTCTAAAACAATGGAACAATTTGACATCATCTTATCAAAACAAATGGCTTGTCCCCCCAATATATGACTAAGTGTCTGCCCCTACAGGAAACGTTTTCAAGCCTGTTTTCTGCTTACAAACTTAAATAAAGGACTTTTAGGGAATTTATATAATAAATTATGATTAATTTTTACATACTGGTCTAGATTGTGCAAAAGTTATTGGCAGAGCAGTCTCTTCCCTCTGAAGAAGACTCTACAGAACTTGCAATGCCCTTGTTTATAGACATTGGCTGCAATACAGACACCCAACTTCCAGTTAGTGTATCAGTGCAAACAGAAAAAACAGAGACTGTAAACAGGTATACCCAAACTGAACGGAAAAAAAAGTCTGTCCATAAAGCCATACAAACAGACAGCCAAATGCATCCTTTATGTATCCATAGAGTACCAGATCAGGCGAACGAAGGTAAAATTTGATTTGTTTCTCTCATGTCATACATTTTTATTTGTAATTATTTTTGGATTTTGAATTCTGTCAACTGTAGAGTAATTTCTGTCAAAATGTTGTCAACTGATTAGATCATTCAACATACAAGAAAAATATTCCTTGCAGACTTTCCTAATAGCAGGTAAACAGAAAAGAGAGTAAACAGGCTACATGTAGATAAAATTTAAGGGGGGGAGGTAGTAGTTCAAGTCTGAGAGCACAATAGACAGTAATTTATGCCTGAGGATAATTAAGAGATGGTGTTCCTCTTCAAAATTTTTTATCTACAGTTTCACCACAATTGAGCAGTGGTCTTGCTGAGTCCCATGAGTTTTCTGAGGTAGAATCTGAAACCAGCAGTGGATCACAAAGTGAAAACTGGGATCCTCAAGCATCATCTTTCTCATCTGCCGAGTCTGAATGTGAAAAGGAGATTCCACCTCACTTTGAAAGAAAGTTCCTGGTATTTGAGTCATGTCTCCTGCAGCTTTTCGCAATTTGCTCAGTTTGTCTTGGTCCCTGTATTGATATCTCAACCTCCTTGGTGGGCTCAATGGTACAAGTTGAAGCATCATGTCTGCAAGGTCATGTAAGAAAATGGAGAAGTCAGCCACTAATTGGTGATATGCCACTTGGAATTTTGTCATTGCTGCAAGTACATTGTTGTCAGGGTGCTCCCCGGCAAAAATATTGTACAAATAGCGATCTTCAATATTGTAGTGTCTCGTGATTATCTTAGTTAACAAAAATTTGCATTTACTGATGGTAATACTAGCTCAGCTTTTAAAAGCAGAAGTAAAAATCTAATTACCATTCTGTGTGTCCTATTCTATCGGTATTTACATCATCCTCATCCTCCATATCCTCGGTGTTGTCACTTTGACTAGGCCCACAAGCTGCATCTCATTGTGACCGCGGTAGGGGCTCAAACATATAAGGGCGAATCGTTGCCTGTTGTTGTAAATCAGGATAACTTAATTCTGTATCGGAGTCTGAATCCATTTTCAACGTATCGATCGATCCTCTTTCGCAAAATCAAGTCGATCCAACCAAAGTCAGAAAAGGCTTCCAGTTCCAAGTGGCGCAAGTGTATTCTGTGATTCTAATGTGGTGTTTGTGACGTCACGGATTTGAAAAAGCTCGGACGAACTCGCAGTTAATCGGAAGGTTGTCGGTGATGAACTTTAGCGCTCAAAAAACTCGCAAAACGGTGCTTAATTTTCAAAAACTGAAAACCCTGATTGTTTTGACCAGATAGACTTTCAATAGAGATCAGTTAATTTGCGGTCAGTTCACTTTAAGAAGTAGTTCAGGGCTACTTAGTGGGTGCCTCCATGTGATGAATTTTTTACTTCAAATCATGTTAAATCATCATTTTACAATGCTAGATGACCTTCCTGAAGAGTTCACGTTCATATTTCAAAAGTTACACGTCAGATCACTGCCAAAAACGTTATCAGTCTAGAACGGTAAAAATGTCGAAAAAACATGAAAATTTCCAAAAATATTTTTACACAAAACCACTCAAAACACTTGCCTAAACATGCATTGTTAGCTTCCAAGTCATCTGGCTGTGTTTAGAACGATATTTTCAAGTTTCAATCGCAGGCCATTTTCATCCAAAATTGACAGGTCCGGACCTATCAAAAAAGTCAAAAAATGTCCAAAAAATCGAAAATTTATTTTTACTTCAAATCATGTTAAATCATCATTTTACAATGCTAGATGACCTTCCTGAAGAGTTCACGTTCATATTTCAAAAGTTACACGTCAGATCACTGCCAAAAACGTTATCAGTCTAGAACGGTAAAAATGTCAAAAACATGAAAAATTTCCAAAAATATTTTACACAAAACCACTCAAAACACTTGCCTAAACATGCATTGTTAGCTTCCAAGTCATCTGGCTGTGTTTAGAACGATATTTTCAAAGTTTCAATCTCAGGCCATTTTCATCCAAAATTGACAGGTCCGGACCTATCAAAAAAGTCAAAAAATGTCCAAAAAATCGAAAATTTTTTTTACTTCAAATCATGTTAAATCATCATTTTACAATGCTAGATGACCTTCCTGAAGAGTTCACGTTCATATTTCAAAAGTTACACGTCAGATCACTGCCAAAAACGTTATCAGTCTAGAACGGTAAAAATGTCGAAAAAACATGAAAAATTTCCAAAAATATTTTTACACAAAACCACTCAAAACACTTGCCTAAACATGCATTGTTAGCTTCCAAGTCATCTGGCTGTGTTTAGAACGATATTTTCAAAGTTTCAATCCAGGCCATTTTCATCCAAAATTGACAGGTCCGGACCTATCAAAAAAGTCAAAAAATGTCCAAAAAATCGAAAATTTATTTTTACTTCAAATCATGTTAAATCATCATTTTACAATGCTAGATGACCTTCCTGAAGAGTTCACGTTCATATTTCAAAAGTTACACGTCAGATCACTGCCAAAAACGTTATCAGTCTAGAACGGTAAAAAATGTCGAAAAACATTGAAAAATATTTTTACACAAAACCACTCAAAACACTTGCCTAAACATGCATTTAGCTTCCAAAGTCATCTGGCTGTGTTTAGAACGATATTTCAAAGTTTCAATCTCAGGCCATTTTTCATCCAAAATTGACAGGTCCGGACCTATCAAAAAAGTCAAAAAATGTCCAAAAAATCGAAAATTTATTTTTACTTCAAATCATGTTAAATCATCATTTTACAATGCTAGATGACCTTCCTGAAGAGTTCACGTTCATTTTCAAAAGTTACACGTCAGATCACTGCCAAAAACGTTATCAGTCTAGAACGGTAAAAATGTCGAAAAACATGAAAAATGAAAAATATTTTTACACAAAACCACTCAAAACACTTGCCTAAACATGCATTGTTAGCTTCCAAGTCATCTGGCTGTGTTTAGAATATTTTCAAAGTTTCAATCGCAGGCCATTTTCATCCAAAATTGACAGGTCCGGACCTATCAAAAAAGTCAAAAAATGTCCAAAAAATCGAAAATTTATTTTTACTTCAAATCATGTTAAATCATCATTTTACAATGCTAGATGACCTTCCTGAAGAGTTCACGTTCATATTTCAAAAGTTACACGTCAGATCACTGCCAAAAACGTTATCAGTCTAGAACGGTAAAAATGTCGAAAAAACATGAAAAATTTCCAAAAATATTTTTACACAAAACCACTCAAAACACTTGCCTAAACATGCATTGTTAGCTTCCAAGTCATCTGGCTGTGTTTAGAACGATATTTTCAAAGTTTCAATCTCAGGCCATTTTCATCCAAAATTGACAGGTCCGGACCTATCAAAAAAGTCAAAAAATGTCCAAAAAATCGAAAATTTATTTTTACTTCAAATCATGTTAAATCATCATTTTACAATGCTAGATGACCTTCCTGAAGAGTTCACGTTCATATTTCAAAAGTTACACGTCAGATCACTGCCAAAAACGTTATCAGTCTAGAACGGTAAAAATGTCGAAAAACATGAAAAATTTCCAAAAATATTTTTACACAAAACCACTCAAAACACTTGCCTAAACATGCATTGTTAGCTTCCAAGTCATCTGGCTGTGTTTAGAACGATATTTTCAAAGTTTCAATCGCAGGCCATTTTCATCCAAAATTGACAGGTCCGGACCTATCAAAAAAGTCAAAAAATGTCCAAAAAATCGAAAATTTATTTTTACTTCAAATCATGTTAAATCATCATTTTACAATGCTAGATGACCTTCCTGAAGAGTTCACGTTCATATTTCAAAAGTTACACGTCAGATCACTGCCAAAAACGTTATCAGTCTAGAACGGTAAAAATGTCGAAAAAACATGAAAAAATTTAAAAATATTTTTACACAAAAACCACTCAAAACACTTGCCTAAACATGCATTGTTAGCTTCCAAGTCATCTGGCTGTGTTTAGAACGATATTTTCAAAGTTTCAATCTCAGGCCATTTTCATCCAAAATTGACAGGTCCGGACCTATCAAAAAAGTCAAAAAATGTCCAAAAAATCGAAAATTTATTTTTACTTCAAATCATGTTAAATCATCATTTTACAATGCTAGATGACCTTCCTGAAGAGTTCACGTTCATATTTCAAAAGTTACACGTCAGATCACTGCCAAAAACGTTATCAGTCTAGAACGGTAAAAATGTCGAAAAACATGAAAAATTTCCAAAAATATTTTTACACAAAACCACTCAAAACACTTGCCTAAACATGCATTGTTAGCTTCCAAGTCATCTGGCTGTGTTTAGAACGATATTTTCAAAGTTTCAATCTCAGGCCATTTTCATCCAAAATTGACAGGTCCGGACCTATCAAAAAAGTCAAAAAATGTCCAAAAAATCGAAAATTTATTTTTACTTCAAATCATGTTAAATCATCATTTTACAATGCTAGATGACCTTCCTGAAGAGTTCACGTTCATATTTCAAAAGTTACACGTCAGATCACTGCCAAAAACGTTATCAGTCTAGAACGGTAAAAATGTCGAAAAAACATGAAAAATATTTTTACACAAAACCACTCAAAACACTTGCCTAAACATGCATTGTTAGCTTCCAAGTCATCTGGCTGTGTTTAGAACGATATTTTCAAAGTTTCAATCTCAGGCCATTTTCATCCAAAATTGACAGGTCCGGACCTATCAAAAAAGTCAAAAAATGTCCAAAAAATCGAAAATTTATTTTTACTTCAAATCATGTTAAATCATCATTTTACAATGCTAGATGACCTTCCTGAAGAGTTCACGTTCATATTTCAAAAGTTACACGTCAGATCACTGCCAAAAACGTTATCAGTCTAGAACGGTAAAAATGTCGAAAAAACATGAAAAACAAAAATATTTTACACAAAACCACTCAAAACACTTGCCTAAACATGCATTGTTAGCTTCCAAGTCATCTGGCTGTGTTTAGAACGATATTTTCAAAGTTTCAATCTCAGGCCATTTTCATCCAAAATTGACAGGTCCGGACCTATCAAAAAGTCAAAAATGTCCAAAAAATCGAAAATTTATTTTTACTTCAAATCATGTTAAATCATCATTTTACAATGCTAGATGACCTTCCTGAAGAGTTCACGTTCATATTTCAAAAGTTACACGTCAGATCACTGCCAAAAACGTTATCAGTCTAGAACGGTAAAAATGTCGAAAAACATTTGAAAAATATTTTTACACAAAACCACTCAAAACACTTGCCTAAACATGCATTTTAGCTTCCAAGTCATCTGGCTGTGTTTAGAACGATATTTTCAAAGTTTCAATCTCAGGCCATTTTCATCCAAAATTGACAGGTCCGGACCTATCAAAAAAGTCAAAAAATGTCCAAAAAATCGAAAATTTATTTTTACTTCAAATCATGTTAAATCATCATTTTACAATGCTAGATGACCTTCCTGAAGAGTTCACGTTCATATTTCAAAAGTTACACGTCAGATCACTGCCAAAAACGTTATCAGTCTAGAACGGTAAAAATGTCGAAAAAACATGAAAAAAAAATATTTTTACACAAAACCACTCAAAACACTTGCCTAAACATGCATTGTTAGCTTCCAAGTCATCTGGCTGTGTTTAGAACGATATTTTCAAAGTTTCAATCTCAGGCCATTTTCATCCAAAATTGACAGGTCCGGACCTATCAAAAAAGTCAAAAAATGTCCAAAAAATCGAAAATTTATTTTTACTTCAAATCATGTTAAATCATCATTTTACAATGCTAGATGACCTTCCTGAAGAGTTCACGTTCATATTTCAAAAGTTACACGTCAGATCACTGCCAAAAACGTTATCAGTCTAGAACGGTAAAAATGTCGAAAAACATGAAAATTTCCAAAAATATTTTTACACAAAACCACTCAAAACACTTGCCTAAACATGCATTGTTAGCTTCCAAGTCATCTGGCTGTGTTTAGAACGATATTTTCAAAGTTTCAATCTCAGGCCATTTTCATCCAAAATTGACAGGTCCGGACCTATCAAAAAAGTCAAAAAATGTCCAAAAAATCGAAAATTTATTTTTACTTCAAATCATGTTAAATCATCATTTTACAATGCTAGATGACCTTCCTGAAGAGTTCACGTTCATATTTCAAAAGTTACACGTCAGATCACTGCCAAAAACGTTATCAGTCTAGAACGGTAAAAATGTCGAAAAACATGAAAAATTTCCAAAAATATTTTTACACAAAACCACTCAAAACACTTGCCTAAACATGCATTGTTAGCTTCCAAGTCATCTGGCTGTGTTTAGAACGATATTTTCAAAGTTTCAATCTCAGGCCATTTTCATCCAAAATTGACAGGTCCGGACCTATCAAAAAAGTCAAAAAATGTCCAAAAAATCGAAAATTTATTTTTACTTCAAATCATGTTAAATCATCATTTTACAATGCTAGATGACCTTCCTGAAGAGTTCACGTTCATATTTCAAAAGTTACACGTCAGATCACTGCCAAAAACGTTATCAGTCTAGAACGGTAAAAATGTCGAAAAAACATGAAAAAACATGAAAAATATTTTTACACAAAACCACTCAAAACACTTGCCTAAACATGCATTGTTAGCTTCCAAGTCATCTGGCTGTGTTTAGAACGATATTTTCAAAGTTTCAATCTCAGGCCATTTTCATCCAAAATTGACAGGTCCGGACCTATCAAAAAAGTCAAAAAATGTCCAAAAAATCGAAAATTTATTTTTACTTCAAATCATGTTAAATCATCATTTTACAATGCTAGATGACCTTCCTGAAGAGTTCACGTTCATATTTCAAAAGTTACACGTCAGATCACTGCCAAAAACGTTATCAGTCTAGAACGGTAAAAATGTTGAAAAAACATGAAAAATTTCCAAAAATATTTTTACACAAAACCACTCAAAACACTTGCCTAAACATGCATTGTTAGCTTCCAAGTCATCTGGCTGTGTTTAGAACGATATTTTCAAAGTTTCAATCTCAGGCCATTTTCATCCAAAATTGACAGGTCCGGACCTATCAAAAAAGTCAAAAAATGTCCAAAAAATCGAAAATTTATTTTTACTTCAAATCATGTTAAATCATCATTTTACAATGCTAGATGACCTTCCTGAAGAGTTCACGTTCATATTTCAAAAGTTACACGTCAGATCACTGCCAAAAACGTTATCAGTCTAGAACGGTAAAAATGTTGAAAAAACATGAAAAATTTCCAAAAATATTTTTACACAAAACCACTCAAAACACTTGCCTAAACATGCATTGTTAGCTTCCAAGTCATCTGGCTGTGTTTAGAACGATATTTTCAAAGTTTCAATCTCAGGCCATTTTCATCCAAAATTGACAGGTCCGGACCTATCAAAAAAGTCAAAAAATGTCCAAAAAATCGAAAATTTATTTTTACTTCAAATCATGTTAAATCATCATTTTACAATGCTAGATGACCTTCCTGAAGAGTTCACGTTCATATTTCAAAAGTTACACGTCAGATCACTGCCAAAAACGTTATCAGTCTAGAACGGTAAAAATGTTGAAAAAACATGAAAAATTTCCAAAAATATTTTTACACAAAACCACTCAAAACACTTGCCTAAACATGCATTGTTAGCTTCCAAGTCATCTGGCTGTGTTTAGAACGATATTTTCAAAGTTTCAATCTCAGGCCATTTTCATCCAAAATTGACAGGTCCGGACCTATCAAAAAAGTCAAAAAATGTCCAAAAAATCGAAAATTTATTTTTACTTCAAATCATGTTAAATCATCATTTTACAATGCTAGATGACCTTCCTGAAGAGTTCACGTTCATATTTCAAAAGTTACACGTCAGATCACTGCCAAAAACGTTATCAGTCTAGAACGGTAAAAATGTTGAAAAAACATGAAAAATTTCCAAAAATATTTTTACACAAAACCACTCAAAACACTTGCCTAAACATGCATTGTTAGCTTCCAAGTCATCTGGCTGTGTTTAGAACGATATTTTCAAAGTTTCAATCTCAGGCCATTTTCATCCAAAATTGACAGGTCCGGACCTATCAAAAAAGTCAAAAAATGTCCAAAAAATCGAAAATTTATTTTTACTTCAAATCATGTTAAATCATCATTTTACAATGCTAGATGACCTTCCTGAAGAGTTCACGTTCATATTTCAAAAGTTACACGTCAGATCACTGCCAAAAACGTTATCAGTCTAGAACGGTAAAAATGTTGAAAAAACATGAAAAATTTCCAAAAATATTTTTACACAAAACCACTCAAAACACTTGCCTAAACATGCATTGTTAGCTTCCAAGTCATCTGGCTGTGTTTAGAACGATATTTTCAAAGTTTCAATCTCAGGCCATTTTCATCCAAAATTGACAGGTCCGGACCTATCAAAAAAGTCAAAAAATGTCCAAAAAATCGAAAATTTATTTTTACTTCAAATCATGTTAAATCATCATTTTACAATGCTAGATGACCTTCCTAAAGAGTTCACGTTCATATTTCAAAAGTTACACGTCAGATCACTGCCAAAAACGTTATCAGTCTAGAACGGTAAAAATGTTGAAAAAACATGAAAAATTTCCAAAAATATTTTTACACAAAACCACTCAAAACACTTGCCTAAACATGCATTGTTAGCTTCCAAGTCATCTGGCTGTGTTTAGAACGATATTTTCAAAGTTTCAATCTCAGGCCATTTTCATCCAAAATTGACAGGTCCGGACCTATCAAAAAAGTCAAAAAATGTCCAAAAAATCGAAAATTTATTTTTACTTCAAATCATGTTAAATCATCATTTTACAATGCTAGATGACCTTCCTGAAGAGTTCACGTTCATATTTCAAAAGTTACACGTCAGATCACTGCCAAAAACGTTATCAGTCTAGAACGGTAAAAATGTTGAAAAAACATGAAAAATTTCCAAAAATATTTTTACACAAAACCACTCAAAACACTTGCCTAAACATGCATTGTTAGCTTCCAAGTCATCTGGCTGTGTTTAGAACGATATTTTCAAAGTTTCAATCTCAGGCCATTTTCATCCAAAATTGACAGGTCCGGACCTATCAAAAAAGTCAAAAATGTCCAAAAAATCGAAAATTTATTTTTACTTCAAATCATGTTAAATCATCATTTTACAATGCTAGATGACCTTCCTGAAGAGTTCACGTTCATATTTCAAAAGTTACACGTCAGATCACTGCCAAAAACGTTATCAGTCTAGAACGGTAAAAATGTCGAAAAAACATGAAAAATTTCCAAAAATATTTTTACACAAAACCACTCAAAACACTTGCCTAAACATGCATTGTTAGCTTCCAAGTCATCTGGCTGTGTTTAGGATATTTTCAAAGTTTCAATCTCAGGCCATTTTCATCCAAAATTGACAGGTCCGGACCTATCAAAAAAGTCAAAAAATGTCCAAAAATCGAAAATTTATTTTTACTTCAAATCATGTTAAATCATCATTTTACAATGCTAGATGACCTTCCTGAAGAGTTCACGTTCATATTTCAAAAGTTACACGTCAGATCACTGCCAAAAACGTTATCAGTCTAGAACGGTAAAAATGTCGAAAAAACATGAAAAATTTCCAAAAATATTTTTACACAAAACCACTCAAAACACTTGCCTAAACATGCATTGTTAGCTTCCAAGTCATCTGGCTGTGTTTAGAACGATATTTTCAAAGTTTCAATCTCAGGCCATTTTCATCCAAAATTGACAGGTCCGGACCTATCAAAAAAGTCAAAAAATGTCCAAAAAATCGAAAATTTTTTTTACTTCAAATCATGTTAAATCATCATTTTACAATGCTAGATGACCTTCCTGAAGAGTTCACGTTCATATTTCAAAAGTTACACGTCAGATCACTGCCAAAAACGTTATCAGTCTAGAACGGTAAAAATGTCGAAAAAACATGAAAAATTTCCAAAAATATTTTTACACAAAACCACTCAAAACACTTGCCTAAACATGCATTGTTAGCTTCCAAGTCATCTGGCTGTGTTTAGGATATTTTCAAAGTTTCAATCTCAGGCCATTTTCATCCAAAATTGACAGGTCCGGACCTATCAAAAAAGTCAAAAAATGTCCAAAAAATCGAAAATTTATTTTACTTCAAATCATGTTAAATCATCATTTTACAATGCTAGATGACCTTCCTGAAGAGTTCACGTTCATATTTCAAAAGTTACACGTCAGATCACTGCCAAAAACGTTATCAGTCTAGAACGGTAAAAATGTCGAAAAAACATGAAAAATAAAAATATTTTTACACAAAACCACTCAAAACACTTGCCTAAACATGCATTGTTAGCTTCCAAGTCATCTGGCTGTGTTTAGAACGATATTTTCAAAGTTTCAATCTCAGGCCATTTTCATCCAAAATTGACAGGTCCGGACCTATCAAAAAAGTCAAAAAATGTCCAAAAAATCGAAAATTTATTTTTACTTCAAATCATGTTAAATCATCATTTTACAATGCTAGATGACCTTCCTGAAGAGTTCACGTTCATATTTCAAAAGTTACACGTCAGATCACTGCCAAAAACGTTATCAGTCTAAACGGTAAAAATGTCGAAAAAACATGAAAAATTTCCAAAAATATTTTTACACAAAACCACTCAAAACACTTGCCTAAACATGCATTGTTAGCTTCCAAGTCATCTGGCTGTGTTTAGAACGATATTTTCAAAGTTTCAATCTCAGGCCATTTTCATCCAAAATTGACAGGTCCGGACCTATCAAAAAAGTCAAAAAATGTCCAAAAAATCGAAAATTTATTTTTACTTCAAATCATGTTAAATCATCATTTTACAATGCTAGATGACCTTCCTGAAGAGTTCACGTTCATATTTCAAAAGTTACACGTCAGATCACTGCCAAAAACGTTATCAGTCTAGAACGGTAAAAATGTCGAAAAAACATTGAAAAAACAAAAAAATATTTTTACACAAAACCACTCAAAACACTTGCCTAAACATGCATTGTTAGCTTCCAAGTCATCTGGCTGTGTTTAGAACGATATTTTCAAAGTTTCAATTCAGGCCATTTTCATCCAAAATTGACAGGTCCGGACCTATCAAAAAAGTCAAAAAATGTCCAAAAAATCGAAAATTTATTTTTACTTCAAATCATGTTAAATCATCATTTTACAATGCTAGATGACCTTCCTGAAGAGTTCACGTTCATATTTCAAAAGTTACACGTCAGATCACTGCCAAAAACGTTATCAGTCTAGAACGGTAAAAATGTCGAAAAAACATGAAAAATTTCCAAAAATTTTTTACACAAAACCACTCAAAACACTTGCCTAAACATGCATTGTTAGCTTCCAAGTCATCTGGCTGTGTTTAGAACGATATTTTCAAAGTTTCAATCTCAGGCCATTTTCATCCAAAATTGACAGGTCCGGACCTATCAAAAAAGTCAAAAAATGTCCAAAAAATCGAAAATTTATTTTTACTTCAAATCATGTTAAATCATCATTTTACAATGCTAGATGACCTTCCTGAAGAGTTCACGTTCATATTTCAAAAGTTACACGTCAGATCACTGCCAAAAACGTTATCAGTCTAGAACGGTAAAAATGTCGAAAAAACATGAAAAACATGAAAAATATTTTTACACAAAACCACTCAAAACACTTGCCTAAACATGCATTGTTAGCTTCCAAGTCATCTGGCTGTGTTTAGAACGATATTTTCAAAGTTTCAATCTCAGGCCATTTTCATCCAAAATTGACAGGTCCGGACCTATCAAAAAAGTCAAAAAATGTCCAAAAAATCGAAAATTTATTTTTACTTCAAATCATGTTAAATCATCATTTTACAATGCTAGATGACCTTCCTGAAGAGTTCACGTTCATATTTCAAAAGTTACACGTCAGATCACTGCCAAAAACGTTATCAGTCTAGAACGGTAAAAATGTCGAAAAAACATGAAAAAACATGAAAAATATTTTTACACAAAACCACTCAAAACACTTGCCTAAACATGCATTGTTAGCTTCCAAGTCATCTGGCTGTGTTTAGAACGATATTTTCAAAGTTTCAATCTCAGGCCATTTTCATCCAAAATTGACAGGTCCGGACCTATCAAAAAAGTCAAAAAATGTCCAAAAAATCGAAAATTTATTTTTACTTCAAATCATGTTAAATCATCATTTTACTGCTAGATGACCTTCCTGAAGAGTTCACGTTCATATTTCAAAAGTTACACGTCAGATCACTGCCAAAAACGTTATCAGTCTAGAACGGTAAAAATGTCGAAAAAACATGAAAAACATGAAAAATATTTTTACACAAAACCACTCAAAACACTTGCCTAAACATGCATTGTTAGCTTCCAAGTCATCTGGCTGTGTTTAGAACGATATTTTCAAAGTTTCAATCTCAGGCCATTTTCATCCAAAATTGACAGGTCCGGACCTATCAAAAAAGTCAAAAAATGTCCAAAAAATCGAAAATTTATTTTTACTTCAAATCATGTTAAATCATCACAATGCTAGATGACCTTCCTGAAGAGTTCACGTTCATATTTCAAAAGTTACACGTCAGATCACTGCCAAAAACGTTATCAGTCTAGAACGGTAAAAATGTCGAAAAAACATGAAAAAACATGAAAAATATTTTTACACAAAACCACTCAAAACACTTGCCTAAACATGCATTGTTAGCTTCCAAGTCATCTGGCTGTGTTTAGAACGATATTTTCAAAGTTTCAATCTCAGGCCATTTTCATCCAAAATTGACAGGTCCGGACCTATCAAAAAAGTCAAAAAATGTCCAAAAAATCGAAAATTTTTTTACTTCAAATCATGTTAAATCATCATTTTACAATGCTAGATGACCTTCCTGAAGAGTTCACGTTCATATTTCAAAAGTTACACGTCAGATCACTGCCAAAAACGTTATCAGTCTAGAACGGTAAAAATGTCGAAAAAACATGAAAAACATGAAAAATATTTTTACACAAAACCACTCAAAACACTTGCCTAAACATGCATTGTTAGCTTCCAAGTCATCTGGCTGTGTTTAGAACGATATTTTCAAAGTTTCAATCTCAGGCCATTTTCATCCAAAATGACAGGTCGGGACCTATCAAAAAAGTCAAAAAATGTCCAAAAAATCGAAAATTTATTTTTACTTCAAATCATCTTAAATCATCATTTTACAATGCTAGATGACCTTCCTGAAGAGTTCACGTTCATATTTCAAAAGTTACACGTCAGATCACTGCCAAAAACGTTATCAGTCTAGAACGGTAAAAATGTCGAAAAACATGAAAAAAAAATTTTTACACAAAACCACTCAAAACACTTGCCTAAACATGCATTGTTAGCTTCCAAGTCATCTGGCTGTGTTTAGAACGATATTTTCAAAGTTTCAATCTCAGGCCATTTTCATCCAAAATTGACAGGTCCGGACCTATCAAAAAAGTCAAAAAATGTCCAAAAAATCGAAAATTTATTTTTACTTCAAATCATGTTAAATCATCATTTTACAATGCTAGATGACCTTCCTGAAGAGTTCACGTTCATATTTCAAAAGTTACACGTCAGATCACTGCCAAAAACGTTATCAGTCTAGAACGGTAAAAATGTCGAAAAAAATGAAAAATTTCAAAAATATTTTTACACAAAACCACTCAAAACACTTGCCTAAACATGCATTGTTAGCTTCCAAGTCATCTGGCTGTGTTTAGAACGATATTTTCAAAGTTTCAATCTCAGGCCATTTTCATCCAAAATTGACAGGTCCGGACCTATCAAAAAAGTCAAAAAATGTCCAAAAAATCGAAAATTTATTTTTACTTCAAATCATGTTAAATCATCATTTTACAATGCTAGATGACCTTCCTGAAGAGTTCACGTTCATATTTCAAAAGTTACACGTCAGATCACTGCCAAAAACGTTATCAGTCTAGAACGGTAAAAATGTCGAAAAAACATGAAAATTTCCAAAAATATTTTTACACAAAACCACTCAAAACACTTGCCTAAACATGCATTGTTAGCTTCCAAGTCATCTGGCTGTGTTTAGAACGATATTTTCAAAAGTTTCAATCTAGGCCATTTTCATCCAAAATTGACAGGTCGGACCTATCAAAAAAGTCAAAAAATGTCCAAAAATCGAAAATTTATTTTTACTTCAAATCATGTTAATCATCATTTTACAATGCTAGATGACCTTCCTGAAGAGTTCACGTTCATATTTCAAAAGTTACACGTCAGATCACTGCCAAAAACGTTATCAGTCTAGAACGGTAAAAATGTCGAAAAAACATGAAAATTTCCAAAAAATTTTTACACAAAACCACTCAAAACACTTGCCTAAACATGCATTGTTCTTCCAAGTCATCTGGCTGTGTTTAGAACGATATTTTCAAAGTTTCAATCTCAGGCCATTTTCATCCAAAATTGACAGGTCCGGACCTATCAAAAAAGTCAAAAAATGTCCAAAAAATCGAAAATTTATTTTTACTTCAAATCATGTTAAATCATCATTTTACAATGCTAGATGACCTTCCTGAAGAGTTCACGTTCATATTTCAAAAGTTACACGTCAGATCACTGCCAAAAACGTTATCAGTCTAGAACGGTAAAAATGTCGAAAAAACATGAAAAACAAAAATATTTTTACACAAAACCACTCAAAACACTTGCCTAAACATGCATTGTTAGCTTCCAAGTCATCTGGCTGTGTTTAGAACGATATTTTCAAAGTTTCAATCTCAGGCCATTTTCATCCAAAATTGACAGGTCCGGACCTATCAAAAAAGTCAAAAAATGTCCAAAAAATCGAAAATTTATTTTTACTCAAATCATGTTAAATCATCATTTTACAATGCTAGATGACCTTCCTGAAGAGTTCACGTTCATATTTCAAAAGTTACACGTCAGATCACTGCCAAAAACGTTATCAGTCTAGAACGGTAAAAATGTCGAAAAAACATGAAAAATTTCCAAAAATATTTTTACACAAAACCACTCAAAACACTTGCCTAAACATGCATTGTTAGCTTCCAAGTCATCTGGCTGTGTTTAGAACGATATTTAAAGTTTCAATCTCAGGCCATTTTCATCCAAAATTGACAGGTCCGGACCTATCAAAAAAGTCAAAAAATGTCCAAAAAATCGAAAATTTATTTTTACTTCAAATCATGTTAAATCATCATTTTACAATGCTAGATGACCTTCCTGAAGAGTTCACGTTCATATTTCAAAAGTTACACGTCAGATCACTGCCAAAAACGTTATCAGTCTAGAACGGTAAAAATGTCGAAAAAACATGAAAAACATGAAAAATATTTTTACACAAAACCACTCAAAACACTTGCCTAAACATGCATTGTTAGCTTCCAAGTCATCTGGCTGTGTTTAGAACGATATTTTCAAAGTTTCAATCTCAGGCCATTTTCATCCAAAATTGACAGGTCCGGACCTATCAAAAAAGTCAAAAAATGTCCAAAAAATCGAAAATTTATTTTTACTTCAAATCATGTTAAATCATCATTTTACAATGCTAGATGACCTTCCTGAAGAGTTCACGTTCATATTTCAAAAGTTACACGTCAGATCACTGCCAAAAACGTTATCAGTCTAGAACGGTAAAAATGTCGAAAAAAATGAAAAACATGAAAAATATTTTTACACAAAACCACTCAAAACACTTGCCTAAACATGCATTGTTAGCTTCCAAGTCATCTGGCTGTGTTTAGAACGATATTTTCAAAGTTTCAATCTCAGGCCATTTTCATCCAAAATTGACAGGTCCGGACCTATCAAAAAAGTCAAAAATGTCCAAAAAATCGAAAATTTATTTTACTTCAAATCATGTTAAATCATCATTTTACAATGCTAGATGACCTTCCTGAAGAGTTCACGTTCATATTTCAAAAGTTACACGTCAGATCACTGCCAAAAACGTTATCAGTCTAGAACGGTAAAAATGTCGAAAAAACATGAAAAAAAAATATTTTTACACAAAACCACTCAAAACACTTGCCTAAACATGCATTGTTAGCTTCCAAGTCATCTGGCTGTGTTTAGAACGATATTTTCAAAGTTTCAATCTCAGGCCATTTTCATCCAAAATTGACAGGTCCGGACCTATCAAAAAAGTCAAAAAATGTCCAAAAAATCGAAAATTTATTTTTACTTCAAATCATGTTAAATCATCATTTTTACAATGCTAGATGACCTTCCTGAAGAGTTCACGTTCATATTTCAAAAGTTACACGTCAGATCACTGCCAAAAACGTTATCAGTCTAGAACGGTAAAAATGTCGAAAAAACATGAAAAATATTAAAATATTTTTACACAAAACCACTCAAAACACTTGCCTAAACATGCATTGTTAGCTTCCAAGTCATCTGGCTGTGTTTAGAACGATATTTTCAAAGTTTCAATCTCAGGCCATTTTCATCCAAAATTGACAGGTCCGGACCTATCAAAAAAGTCAAAAAATGTCCAAAAAATCGAAAATTTATTTTTACTTCAAATCATGTTAAATCATCATTTTACAATGCTAGATGACCTTCCTGAAGAGTTCACGTTCATATTTCAAAAGTTACACGTCAGATCACTGCCAAAAACGTTATCAGTCTAGAACGGTAAAAATGTCGAAAAAACATGAAAAAACATGAAAAATATTTTTACACAAAACCACTCAAAACACTTGCCTAAACATGCATTGTTAGCTTCCAAGTCATCTGGCTGTGTTTAGAACGATATTTTCAAAGTTTCAATCTCAGGCCATTTTCATCCAAAATTGACAGGTCCGGACCTATCAAAAAAGTCAAAAAATGTCCAAAAAATCGAAAATTTTTTTACTTCAAATCATGTTAAATCATCATTTTACAATGCTAGATGACCTTCCTGAAGAGTTCACGTTCATATTTCAAAAGTTACACGTCAGATCACTGCCAAAACGTTATCAGTCTAGAACGGTAAAAATGTCGAAAAAACATGAAAAATTTCCAAAAATATTTTTACACAAAACCACTCAAAACACTTGCCTAAACATGCATTGTTAGCTTCCAAGTCATCTGGCTGTGTTTAGAACGATATTTCAAAGTTTCAATCTCAGGCCATTTTCATCCAAAATTGACAGGTCCGGACCTATCAAAAAAGTCAAAAAATGTCCAAAAAATCGAAAATTTATTTTTACTTCAAATCATGTTAAATCATCATTTTACAATGCTAGATGACCTTCCTGAAGAGTTCACGTTCATATTTCAAAAGTTACACGTCAGATCACTGCCAAAAACGTTATCAGTCTAGAACGGTAAAAATGTCGAAAAAACATGAAAAATTTCCAAAAATATTTTTACACAAAACCACTCAAAACACTTGCCTAAACATGCATTGTTAGCTTCCAAGTCATCTGGCTGTGTTTAGAACGATATTTTCAAAGTTTCAATCTCAGGCCATTTTCATCCAAAATTGACAGGTCCGGACCTATCAAAAAAGTCAAAAAATGTCCAAAAAATCGAAAATTTATTTTTACTTCAAATCATGTTAAATCATCATTTTACAATGCTAGATGACCTTCCTGAAGAGTTCACGTTCATATTTCAAAAGTTACACGTCAGATCACTGCCAAAAACGTTATCAGTCTAGAACGGTAAAAATGTCGAAAAAACATGAAAAAACATGAAAAATATTTTTACACAAAACCACTCAAAACACTTGCCTAAACATGCATTGTTAGCTTCCAAGTCATCTGGCTGTGTTTAGAACGATATTTTCAAAGTTTCAATCTCAGGCCATTTTCATCCAAAATTGACAGGTCCGGACCTATCAAAAAAGTCAAAAAATGTCCAAAAAATCGAAAATTTATTTTTACTTCAAATCATGTTAAATCATCATTTTACAATGCTAGATGACCTTCCTGAAGAGTTCACGTTCATATTTCAAAAGTTACACGTCAGATCACTGCCAAAAACGTTATCAGTCTAGAACGGTAAAAATGTCGAAAAAACATGAAAAAACATGAAAAATATTTTTACACAAAACCACTCAAAACACTTGCCTAAACATGCATTGTTAGCTTCCAAGTCATCTGGCTGTGTTTAGAACGATATTTTCAAAGTTTCAATCTCAGGCCATTTTCATCCAAAATTGACAGGTCCGGACCTATCAAAAAAGTCAAAAAATGTCCAAAAAATCGAAAATTTATTTTTACTTCAAATCATGTTAAATCATCATTTTACAATGCTAGATGACCTTCCTGAAGAGTTCACGTTCATATTTCAAAAGTTACACGTCAGATCACTGCCAAAAACGTTATCAGTCTAGAACGGTAAAAATGTCGAAAAAACATGAAAAAACATGAAAAATATTTTTACACAAAACCACTCAAAACACTTGCCTAAACATGCATTGTTAGCTTCCAAGTCATCTGGCTGTGTTTAGAACGATATTTTCAAAGTTTCAATCTCAGGCCATTTTCATCCAAAATTGACAGGTCCGGACCTATCAAAAAAGTCAAAAAATGTCCAAAAAATCGAAAATTTATTTTTACTTCAAATCATGTTAAATCATCATTTTACAATGCTAGATGACCTTCCTGAAGAGTTCACGTTCATATTTCAAAAGTTACACGTCAGATCACTGCCAAAAACGTTATCAGTCTAGAACGGTAAAAATGTCGAAAAAACATGAAAAAACATGAAAAATATTTTTACACAAAACCACTCAAAACACTTGCCTAAACATGCATTGTTAGCTTCCAAGTCATCTGGCTGTGTTTAGAACGATATTTTCAAAGTTTCAATCTCAGGCCATTTTCATCCAAAATTGACAGGTCCGGACCTATCAAAAAAGTCAAAAAATGTCCAAAAAATCGAAAATTTATTTTTACTTCAAATCATGTTAAATCATCATTTTACAATGCTAGATGACCTTCCTGAAGAGTTCACGTTCATATTTCAAAAGTTACACGTCAGATCACTGCCAAAAACGTTATCAGTCTAGAACGGTAAAAATGTCGAAAAAACATGAAAAAACATGAAAAATATTTTTACACAAAACCACTCAAAACACTTGCCTAAACATGCATTGTTAGCTTCCAAGTCATCTGGCTGTGTTTAGAACGATATTTTCAAAGTTTCAATCTCAGGCCATTTTCATCCAAAATTGACAGGTCCGGACCTATCAAAAAAGTCAAAAAATGTCCAAAAAATCGAAAATTTATTTTTACTTCAAATCATGTTAAATCATCATTTTACAATGCTAGATGACCTTCCTGAAGAGTTCACGTTCATATTTCAAAAGTTACACGTCAGATCACTGCCAAAAACGTTATCAGTCTAGAACGGTAAAAATGTCGAAAAACATGAAAAAATTCCAAAAATATTTTTACACAAAACCACTCAAAACACTTGCCTAAACATGCATTGTTAGCTTCCAAGTCATCTGGCTGTGTTTAGAACGATATTTTCAAAGTTTCAATCTCAGGCCATTTTCATCCAAAATTGACAGGTCCGGACCTATCAAAAAAGTCAAAAAATGTCCAAAAAATCGAAAATTTATTTTTACTTCAAGTCATCTTAAATCATCATTTTACAATGCTAGGTGACCTTCCTGAAGAGTTCACGTTCATATTTTCAAAGTTACACGTCAGATCACTGCCAAAAACGTTATCAGTCTAGAAGCGGTAAAAATGTTCCTGTCTCTGTAAGATGTTCCTGTAAACGTCGCTGCTGTCTTTGGACCACATTGATGTAGGCAAAGTCCACGCTCCGTTGTTCCAGTTTTTTATTTTCAGGATAACATGTATACGTGAATGTCCAGCACTTCGCCTTCGCTCCTCTTGCTCTTACCGCCATCGTACTCTTACTCCCCAAACAAACTGACAGGATTTGCGATCGGCATTTATAGGAGAAGAGGAACCCCGAGGGTAAAACCGGTACCAAGGAACACGAGTTTCGAGAAATGGTCGTCAGTATTTCCCAAATTTGGAGACAATTCATTGAAGCTTTGTGTTTTCGTTTGTTCAAACGTGCTGAATGTTTTGTGCCTCACTTAGTCAATTTCGGGTGTCCACAATGCCAATGCAACCATATGATGTTTCTCCCTTTGGGCCGATTTTCTTTCTCGTTTGTATCACTTAATCACGCTTCCACGCAAAAAAGCAACACGGAGTTCCTATGTCCCCGGAGAAGTTTCGCCTATTTATAGCGCTGCAAGTTCTAAGCTTGACAAAAAACTTGGAAGATGTCTTCGATGGTATTGTAATGGAAAGGCTTCCCTGGAGCGGCAAAGATGAAGAAAAGGCTGATGTTAGTGGCTAACGTGCACGGAATATTCCAGTGCCCTATACGTGACTGCGAGCATGAAGGCTTCCGTAGTCAAAGAGGTTGCAGAAAGCACGTTACGAATTCGCATGACGAATACCCGAAGGATGTCATTGATGATGGTGCTGCGCCGCAAAACATGTGTGACAAGAAGATCGACGAATCAAAGGATGTTATTAGTAGTTCGAATATCATTCCCGACGAGGTCATTTCTGGTGAGACGTTTGCCAAATGGATGTGCAGCTCTACTAGTGGCTGTCGCACAATAGCACACGCGAATCGGGTTTGCTCCTGTGCCCTGCAGTTTATTCAGCACTCTCAGGACGATCACAGTATGCTGGAAGGGATAGAGGGGCTAAAATTGACAATTACTTGGCTTCAATGGCATGCTTGTCAGCTTTTTTACAACATTTGGAGAATGAAAAATCTATTGGACATGCTGGAAGTGTTAGTTACATCAACGCTTTGTTGGAAACAATGGAGTACCGAAAGTTTCAAGGAGTGTCCGCTTCCAATTTATCAAACTTCAGTGTTGCAGAGGTGTTTCTGAAGCGCGCAAGAAAGTGCATTGCTCGTAAGATGCGTGTGCAGTGGACTGAAGAGTTGGATGTTGATACGTTGGCGAGAAAGGGACACTGGGCATCACTGCAAGACAAATTTATAAAAATATTTCAAATGCAGAACCACTCAAAACAGTTGCCTTAATATGCCTTAAATTAGTTTTCTTTCTAAATTAATTTTTTTTTTATCTGTTTTAAAAAATTTAAAGGAATCCTTATCATTAGATGCACCAGAGTTGTCATAAAGATTTCAATAACAGATCACTTTATACCTTGACAAGACTTTCAGCTAATGCTTGTTTCAAAAGCAAAAGCATGGTCTTGAAACTTTAGTAGTAGGCTATCTCTTGCATTTTCTCTGTGCTGAAGTATACAGTAATGTCAATGACACTTTGATCAGTCAAAATAAAAGTTGGATGCATTGATGTATAAAGATTTGGTATCATAATCAAGTGCAATTGAATTTTCTATCAATTTGACATAAATATGACCTACTTGACTTTTGTTTGAATTCTAATTAAACTATCACTCCTACAAAATGAACTTTACTTGGCATCAACAATGAACTTTACTTACAGCAAAATGCCAGAAGTGTTCTGCCTTGATGCTCAAAGCATTGATGTCTCATAATAGAACACAATTATAGCATTCAATGACCTTATGTACTAAAGCTCAATATAATAGTTATACTACCACTTATCGATACTTGGCCATTCTGCTTTCAAAAATTTTGTTAGGGAAAGTGAACAAGTAGATCAATCAGTATATCAGGCAAAGGAGTATTCTTTCATTTACACTTTACTTACTTATACTATCCTTTGGAAAATCTAATTTGGTTAGCTGTTAACTTTCTACAATACCCGCGAAAACCAGACAAAATTTTGATGCAAGATCATGCCCCAAAAACTAGTTTCGGAATAGCAAAGCCCCTGGTTTGCATCTTGTGAACTTGAAACACTCTTATGCCATTGGATCTCTTAGCAATATAGGGGCTTGTTGTAGCCAACATTTGTATTCAGTGGTGATACTTAATTTATATACAATTTACTTGCTCTTCTACATATACATAACATATACATAACTGCTACATCAAAGAATGATGCCAAAGAAAATTAATTCTATATCCTCTTATGATATCTCAAATTGTTAACATAAACAACTTAGTTCCCTGGTGCAAACATCACATAATATAAACTATACACTGACTTAGAAGAATGAATCCGGGATTAGAAGAAAGAACTTCATAAAAAGCTTTTAGGTACAGCATTGGCATCAAAACAATGACAAAGGAACTCATTTGGATTGCACTGTGCAATTGGTAACAACATTGGTTCAATAGTTCTTTGCAAATTACTATTCAGTGTGCTGGTTTTGGTGTTCACCTGAGGCAGTTCCCTGACCAATGGACAGTGGCAGATGAGGCAAAACTTAAAAATCGGAATGCTACCAAAACAGTTAGATGCTCAACCCCAAACCCGCCACCTCCCCGACTGCCCTGGAATTGGCACAACCCAATGTTTCATTGGTAATGGCAGGCATTACATTACTTCTGAAAGGCAAGCTGTTCTTGAAGAATCCTGATTTATAAGTTTCGCCGCGGATTGAGTTCACTTTAAGAATGAAATATTTAAACAAGCTCCTTTCCTTAAAAAATACAAGGCACCCTATTGCAATTAGGAATTAAAGTGGCCTCTCACCTTACACAAGTTCCACGAGCAATTTCTGATACACAGCACTCTGACATCTTTAATTATGTGACTTCCTTTATTTTCCCAGTTTTCAGAGACTCGCTAACATTTCAGGATCCAATTTGCTGCAGATTTAGAGGGGCGTTTCTGCGTTGATATCATAGAACTCTACGGATGATGACATCCACCTCCGTTCACAATTCCCGCCTCTTGCAAGTTCTAATACCGCCTCTTTCTCAAATCGAGACTACCGGCTAATGGAGTACAGAGGGGGAAGCAGTTTCTTTGCCTCCTTGGAAAGTCGGTATGTTGGTATCAAGTTTGTTTCTTTTGCTAAACACATTGCTCAAAAAGTTTTTGCAAAAAGGTGCAGAATTCTAAATTACTGCCAAATCTCAATTTTGGAATACTTGGAAATAATAAATCGAAAGGTAATGAAGCTATAAACGGGCAGAGCCGGTGGGTTTATGATGTTTCTTTCATATGCCAAGTTTTGTAGGCATTTCTAGTTCACCATCATATTAAAGATGGTTTCAAGTGAACACTTTGTCTAAAGAAAATAATTTCCAAGTTTTAAATAGATTCGGGTCCAAGTTATAGGTAGGTTGTTTCCTCCCTTCATTTTTCCAATTGCAATATACATAGACCTCTTCTCAATTAGATGTTGTCTTTCAACGCTAACTTGCATCTTTCTAGATTTTTTAATTTTATTCTCTCACTATTGTGCTTTGGTATGTGCTTGTGACTTTTGTTCTTTCCATATCTCTTCTAAAAAATGCATTCTCAAAAAATACATTCTCCTTGATAGTAAATGTGGCCTTAACATTATTTTTCATGTGTAATATGTATTTACTTTCAATATTTTGATTTTTAGATTATGTGTCTTAATGATTCTTTTCTTTCAAACTGACAAGATCTTTACGTTAGACTAGTAAAATATAAACCTATCCAGGAGTAACTATCCAGGGGCCTTTTCCTGAAGGATGCTTCCATATCTAGGAGGATGTTATTCTGTATCTCTGTATTTCTGTATCTTCCTTAGGATACACCTCTTGTCTGCATGGCCTCATCCAAAACTTAGCAATGTGCAGTTTTGCTCAACATTGTTCTTCATTTGGGGGCATAGTAAACAAGCATGCACCCAATCATCCCCTCCAAACTCATGACTCATTGCAACCGTTCACTCCTTGTTAATATTTATGCACCTTTTATCGATAAAATGTGCTCCTTTAGCAGTTGCTCTATTTTCCATATACATATTCATACCCTTTTCACTTTCATTTGACTGCAAGAAGCCAACTGAGCATATGTCAAATTAGAACTCAAGATTAAACTTTAAACACTAACAGACATTCTCTTATGATGTTCTACCTCAAAAAATGTTGACATTCCACAGACAGAGTTAAAACCTTTAGCAAGTGGCACCTGAACTGTTTTTGATGGCAATCCAAAGTGTGACTTTCATCAAAGCCTCAAAACCAAGTTTCCTACTGCTGAGGGACAGAATTTTGATATCCAAAGTGTTCCTCTCAAAATTTATTTCCATTTAGAAAAAAAAGTTGGCATAGAATCAAACCATTTTTTTCAAACTGGACAAAAAATTCTAATTTTGGAGGAATTTTGTAAAGTTTAAGTTCAGAGAGAGTTGTTGTACACAGTAAAAGTTTTGGAATGGCATGATTCGAATAACTTTTGTGACTGATGTGAGGGATGCCTCTTACATATATGTATGTAACAAAAGATGTAAAACAAAAGGAATGAATAAGTGAATAGGGAGTGGGGGTGAGGTTGTAAAAAAAAGTTGTATTTTAATGCTGGGTTTCTACTGACTGCGTTGCTCAACCTCTATGGACGATCCAAACCATAGCTGTCTTATTTAACGTGCAGAGAACACGAAGCCAGATGGGGAGAGAGAGAGAGAGAGAGAGAGAGAGAGAGAGATATATATATATATATATATGACGTGTTGCATGTTGTGTTCTGTAGCTTTGTTTCTGACTGACTGATTGAACTTTACAATTCTGTTTATATTGATTATTCTAAAATAAATTTGCTGACGAGGTGAGAGAGAGGGATGAGAGAGGATGATGAAATGGTGATGTAATAGGGATGGAAAAGTCTAGGCTGAGGAGCAAGAAAATGTGTCAGCATGACATGGTGTGACCATGAAAAGTAGACAAACGAGTCACTACAAGGTAAATAAGTCCAAGTAGTGGTGCTGTATTATCACATACGTAATGTCATTCTTTTAAATATAGTGCTTATGCAATTTTGGAGCATGTTACTGGTGTGATTGTGGAAACAGAGCGTCTGCTTTTATAGCAGTGCAATGGCGAAATATGGAGCAGTGGAAGACACTGATCCGCCGGGTGAGGACAATTCGATTGCAGTTGATGAGGCTATTTCCCTACTTGGCATTGGCAAGGCCCAGTACTTGTTGTTGCTGTTGACAGCCGCCGGCTACTTCGCAGTATGTACAGAGATGCTTGTGTTTGTATTCCTCCAAGATACAGCTGCTAAAGAATGGAACACCTCTGATAAGACATTCAGCCTGCTGCCATTTTGGACATCCCTTGGCTCAGTCACGGGGGGCGTTGTGTTTGCATTCTTCAGTGACAGAAAAGGAAGGAGATCATCATACACGGTTTCCTTGGGCATCAGTAGTTTCTTTGCATTGGCCTCTGCTTTTGCAAATTCGTTCTGGCTATTCATTCTATTAAGGTACTTGCAAATATAGGGGATTTATTTATGGCAAAATTCAGCTTTGCGAAATTTAGTCTAGTGAAATTCTTCTATGATTAAGTAAGTGTTTAACTCTCGCTTTGACACTGACAGCCAGGCTTCAATAGACGCTGATTGTTTTGTGTACAGCAGCAAGTAATTTGAATACAGATGAAATACTATTAACTCAATAAAAAAGCCTTAACTTTATCAAATAGCCGTTTCTCCTGCTATGTGACGTCATTACATGGCATTGTGCTAACCACAAGGTTACTCTCTGACACCATGTAAAGCTTTCAAAGTCGATCAAATACAAACACCCCTCCCTTGCACCCGATGCTAAAAACCAGCGATAGTATTTTTTATTTTCTGCAGATCTCTCGGATCATTCGGCAGTGGTGGAATGTTTTCTGTGACGTTCGTCTACCTCATGGAGTTCCTCCCAACAGAAGGTCGTGGAAGGTTCATGATCGCTACTACCGCTGCAGGCTCATGCGGCGCGACCTATACCGCTGGTTTAGCGTGGATTCTTATACCCAGGCAGTCTGCTTTTCTCTTTCTCGTCCTATGTTCCTTGCCTCTTATTATGGTATTCATCATCAGGTTTTTTGTCAACGTAGAGTCACCAAGGTTCTTGGTTTCAGTTGGTGACTACGAGGGAGCAATGAAAGCACTACGCTGGGTATCGGTTCAAAACAAAAGAAAAGGCGCGCTGGATGGACTAAGAATCGCACAAACAAACCCAGCGCTACGATCTAAAACCGAGAAAACATACAGCTATTTAGCTATCTTTTCGAAGGAATTCATTGTCCACACCCTTCAGCTGTCATTTATATGGCTTTCGCAATCTTACGGATATTGGGGCGTCACCTCATTTTTCCCGAAATATTTGTCCCAGTACGGGGTACCTTCATATTTTGTCATGTTCACCAACGTCTGTGCCACTTTTCCTGGGTACGTGATGGCTATTCTGTTGATAGACCGCCCGAGAATTGGGCGTTTACACACCATGAGGTTCTTCAGCTTTGGCTCTGCCTTGTCCCTATTTCTCGCTGTGTTTCTAAGAGACCAAATATCGATCTCAGTACTGTCTGTTACTGCATACTTCTTCATGGTACCGATGTATGCAATATTGGAGATGTATGTACCAGAATGTTACCCCACGTTAATGCGAAGTACGGCTATGTCCCTGCTGAACTTGATATCCGCTATTCCTGGAATGACTGCCGCTTTCATCGGAGCCGAGATCCTTGCAATTAATAAGCATTGGTTATATCCCCTTGTTTGGGGATCGGTTTTTTTGCTACAGTTCTTGCTCACAATCACATTAAAAAAAGAGACTGTACAACGTTCTTTAGAAAAGAAAATTACAGAGACTGATCGTCTTTGCAGAGACAGCACGGTAAATTATGGTACGAATTGAATTCTCGGAGAAACTTCTAAAGGAACAATTTAACTATTAAAGATGCTTGCAATGACGAAGATGTCTTATCTTCAGTGTTTTTAATGAGTTCCAATGTGGAAAATGTTCTTTATGATCATTTCACCAGAGAGGTCAATACCAAAGCTGCTTTCCTGTTGCAAAAAGAATGATTAATTAATGTTAACATGATGGGTATAGTAGCTATTCACGTTGTTTGGAATATAATTAATTCGAAATTTTCATATTTTTATATGAAGCAAGATTTTTAAAGTTAGATTAAAAAAAATTTAATTAATGTTAACTTGATGGGTATAGTAGCTATTCGCGTTGTTTGGAATATAATTGATTCGAAACTTTCATATTTTTATATGAAGCAAGATTTTAAAAGTTACATTACAACATTTTGATTAATTTTAACATGATGGGTATAATAGCTATTCACGTTGTTTGGAATATAATTAATTCGAAATTTTCATATTTTTATATGAAGCAAGATTTTTAAAGTAAGATTAAAAAAAATTTAATTAATTTTAACACGATGGGTATAGTAGCTATTCACGTTGTTTAGAATATAATTTATTCGATATTTTTATATAAAGCAAGATTTTTAAAGTTACATTAAAAACATTTTAATTAATTTTTGCATGATGGGTATAGTAGCTTTTCACATTGTTTGGAATATAATTAATTCGAAATTTTCATATTTTTATATAAAGCAAGATTTTTAAAGTTAGATTAAAAACATTTTTATTCATTTTAACATGATATGTATAGTAGCTCTTCACATTGTTTGGAATATAATTTATTTAAAATTTTCATATTTTTATATGAAGTAAGATTTTTAAAGTTACATTAAAAAAAATTTAATTAATTTTAACATGATGGGTATAGTAGCTATTCACGTTGTTTGGAATATAATTAATTCGAAATTTTCATATTTTTATATGAAGCAAGATTTAAAATTTACATTAAAAACATTTTAATTAATTTTAACATGATGAGTATAGTAGCTATTCACGTTGTTTGGAATATAGTTAATTCGAAATTTTCATATTTTTATATGAAGCAAGATTTTTAAATTTTCATTAAAAAAGTTTAAGAAAACATGGAGCAAAGTTACTGTCTGCCCTTGACCACTTTATACAAGGGGGTATATAGCATTTAGAATGGATGATAGATACAGTGATTTGCTTACTATAGAGACCAAAACACGTGAAATACAGTATATATAGATAATGTGATGCATCGGATTTTTTGAAAATGGAAAATACTCACTTTGCAAGAAGTCCATCTCCCTTCTCGCGGTCCTGAAGAGTCCTGATAACTCTAAGATCGTTCCAATGAAGAGCGTCGAATGCGTGTAGAACCTGGATTAATAATTAACAAGACCAAATGTAACGAATATGCATTGAAAAAGGACTCAGCGCCAGCTGGTTAAAGAGGAATGATACGCCTAAAATGACTTTTAAGTAGTTGTTGACATGCGATAATATTTCATGAACGTAGTTCAAAAAATCACATCTTCAATAGCCAGTCATAGGCATGGATGGCTGTGAAAATCTCCAAAAAAACAATTGCACTACGGCCATATGCCTAGCAAACTGACGTGACAGTTTATGTGAATTAGTCTTTTGGGAAGATAATTCTTAAATCTTGTATACGGACTTCAATTTTAATTGGACCAAAATAGGAGTTTACGATATAGAAGTGCAAATTGCAAATAGAATTCTTGAAACCGTTGATCAATTTCGTATCTTGTTTCCATTGTGCCATAAAACACAGCTGGAAATAAAGAGTCTATTGCAAAAGCATAGGCAAAAGCAGAAATATGGTGAAAGCGTATCTAAAGTGTCGTGGTGTACCTGAATACGAACATTGACGCTGGAATCAAGTTCGAGTATATCGAGTAGTATGCGTAGCTCCTTCTCGCCTTTCATCCGTAAAGACGACTGAATAAATGAATGAAATTAGTAAGATTTGTTAATCAGCTATCAGCTATTAATCACCAGAAATCCCACTATCAACATCCGGTTTAAAAAAAGCTTTTTCCTAACATGACAAAGCATATCCCATACATTAATATCCCATTATCAGCAAGAATCTCCTGCAAAATTCATTCCGAGAGTCCAAAAACAGAGGAATCAGATTTCGACAATCCCATAATCAGTAAACGACTGGAGAAATGCTAATTTACATAAAAGAAAATTCCATGACCAGTAGCAAGCCATAGGTATATCCAGAAATCGTCGGAAGCAAAAGAAATAATTCTAAATTTCAAAGCTTTTTTAATATCTTATCACTTGCATTTTCTAATTATTGCTTTGCCACAGGTTTCATCCGATTCCCTGGCTCCTGAGCAGAAGTTAGTCTACGCTCTTATAGGTTTAAATATCTTGAAGCTTTCTTCGTACCAAGGAGCCTTACTTTTATCGTATTTCATATTTCCTGCCTCTAGTGACACTGTTACTGATACTTGTGTCTCTAAGAATTTTTTTACTGAGCAATAACAGTTGCCTAGAGAAAGCTGATGAGCTTACAAACCAGATACGCAGCTGGTCAGTCGAGAAATAATAAAGAAAAGGGAAGCTTACCAGCATTTGAATGGCGCTTATCCTTACACTTTCGTTCAAGTCGTCTAGTCTCCTAGAAAAATCAGCATGATTTGGTTTTATTGAGTATCCCATGAGTATAGACCCATTGATATGCAATGTGTCGAAAGGCTTTTAGAAAAACGCACGGTTAAAAAACTTTAATTATGTGGACTCCTTATGTGAGCAATTTTCAGCACCTGTTATAACGGTGCTCTTAGCATTTAATTCTATCTTGTAAAGTACAATTGATTTCTAAAATGGAGCTCTGAATGAATGCAATGCTCTCGATGCTGCTTGTGTTATTCTGGAGCTATTTTAGTAGAGCTGGTTCTTTCTGAAATCGGTTTGTTGTAAACTTTGCGGTCCGTTAGATGATAATCATACATTATTTTACTGGCTCGTTGGATTTAATGGGAAAAGAAAATAATGATATATACTCATACATAAAGTAAATTGGAAAAATCAACTAAAAGTCCTGGAAAAAACTTTCATTTCATTTCCATCATTGTTTAAGACGCCAAAGCGGAAAATTCAAGGTTTCTGTTTGGTGGAAGGTCAACAGTCAAAGGTCACATCGAATGAGACAATCATGTCGAGGACAAAGGTTATAGATTTACTCACTTGTGCACTAAAAAGACTGCCTTTGGTCGCATTCCAAAATCAGTCATTACCTCCGCTATTTTCGATCGAAGTTCCTGAAACAAACACATAGTCAGAGATTACCACTATGTAAATCATAATGCGAACGAAGTGTAACTTGTCCTAAAACTAACTCTGTACATGATTCTGGTAAAGGAAGTTGAGGAATGTAAATTGAAAAAATGGCTTACTTTACTAGGATGGTTCCATAAGAGCCTTTCTAACGTATCAAATACTTTTTCGGGATCCTCCTTCGTTGCATCTGTTACGCCTACAAACACAAGAGCAACATAAGACATTTCTGGTGTTGTTTTAAGACCCCTTTTTTCGGTTTCTATATGTCAGTGAGCTTGTATCAAAGCTTTGACAAAAATTATCAATATTTTAAGCGAATTTGAAAAAAGCTTGAATATTAATACATGAAATACTTGTACATACAAATATATAAAAAGAGTTTTCAAAAAAGAGTTATCTATTTGAGTATTTATTCACGTGTACTTTCACCATGGCTTTTGAAAGAATTTGAAATTAGTGAAGTTTATATATAAGCAGCGAAAGCATTAAATTCGTACCAATGAACTGAAAGAGCTCAGCTGCAGAAATTCTTTGCTGTAAAAACAAGACAAATGAAATAAAAGTTAAGACCTGATAATAAGAGCAAGAATATCGGTGCTAATTGTCAATATGAATACTATTGTCTGTGGTTAAAAAGTTAAGATTGCGTTCTTTAGGTAAAGGACCTTTTTAGGCGGAGACAAATGATACCCTTGCTGCATAAAGGAAAGAATCACAGTACACCGTCTATGTGATGGGAAAGGGGAACAGAAAAGGGAAAAATTGAAGTAGAAGCAATCAAAAGTTCCTACTCGCTACTACCCTATCCTTCAGTTTTTTTACTTCTCAATATCTTGAAAGAAATCAACATCTATGTTATTCTTTATCAGTACATGAATTCTTCATCAACACTAATACTAATTATATGACTTCTCTTACAAATTAATGCAAGAGAGTGCTTCCACCTTAGACATAAGGGATTTGACGACAGGGTTAAAACGTCCAAAGCTGAGCCATTGAAGATCACTTGATTCCTTAGCATTTGCAAAATTGACTCCTTTAAAACTGCAAACTAAGTACCTTTGGAAAATATCAAAGAGAGGTGTGGTATAGTTTTTAAAACTTGAAAAATCTTTAAACAAACACATAATTTATCAAGGAACAGATATATTGGCTTTTTAAGGACGGGAACTGAAAAGAGGGTACCTTCCAGTTTCTCGCATTGCTAATTTGAAATAAGAGAGAGTCGATCACGATATTGTCTTTGCAGTTCATTTGCCTGACCAATGACTCCAAGGCCTGTGAAGATAAAAATAAAGAAAAGTGGAAAAAAATCTGAGAAAACGGCTTTTGAATCATCCTGTCAAACACGCAAAGTACAAAGGGCTAACGGAGATCATTCTTGACTAGAACTAAGGAGGGTCAACAAAAAAAGGGAATGAAAAACGCCCGTCTGAAAATAATTCGTATTGCAACATGTAACAAGCGAGAGGCAAGAAAAGTGCCAACTTACTATGATTCCATTATACACACTACTGAATATCTTTCTATACCACCGGGGCTCCAGCTCAACTAACCCCCAAAGCCCTCACTTGGATAGTTACAAATCTGCCTTGATTACGGTTGGTACAGACACCCACCTTGGCTCTGATAGCAAAGGATTCGTCTTCTAGTCGGTGATAAAGATGCCGACGTGCTGCCGAGTCAGAAACACACAAGTGGCCTAGGCAGATGGAAGCCTCAAGTGCAATGTCGTCCTCAGCCGATGAAGCCAAAGTTGACAATGTGTCGATCAATTTTTTTATTTCATCGGTATCCTGTGGACAAAAACGATTCCAGTTTCAATTTGGCAACGGTTTCCAGTTTCAATTTGGCAACGGTTTCGGCAACGGTAATTGTAAAACAAGAAAATATTAATCAGGAACTATTTCTCAAGCTTCCTTCCAACCACAATGGCACTGCCTTGTTTTCGTAAACATTTCCGACAAAGCACCGAAGCAGAATGACCTGAATAACAACAAAACTGCAACTCCATTTAAATGTGCACACCAATGTTCTCTTTATCAAATGATGATTTATCCAAAAATTACCAGAGAGCAAAACAGTAGATACCTTGGAGACAAACTGGGCATTTTTTGCACCACTAATAGCATTCAAAGCATCCAGCTGCAAATCTTTATTCCCTAGAAAACAACAATTAAAACAGTATGAGTAATCAAAGTTTAACTAATATTGTTTTTACCAAAAGCTTCTTGCAAGGTTAAAATTTTGTCAGAACGAGAAGTGCGTCGCTTCTGTCGATCACGGCAAATGGAGGGAAATACAAAGATGCAAAGTGTTTAATTCACTGTACACAAAACGTTTCTGGAAGCAAAATCGTAGGGATAGCAGGGATGCCAGCATTTGTTCAGGGCAGGGGGGGGGGGCAAAAAGCGTGAAGATAGTGACAAAACAGTAGCAAAACGAACCAAAATCTTTACTTAAGGAAGGAGGGGCAGCTGTCAATGCCATAGGAGCCCCTTATGGATAGAGCCCCTTATATGATTAGGAATCCCTAATTATTTTCATTATTATGGGCCTTTTCTTGGTAAAAAACGAATTAAAATATGAAGACGAATTAAGCAAATAGATTGGCCTTCTGTATAAAATGAAACTGTAGATACGATTCAGCTTTGCTGTACTCTAGTAGAATCTAGCCGACGATCATTATGCAAATTAGAGTCATAATAAAAAGGAATTCCTCTCTAGCAAAGATTTGCCTAATAAAAGATATTTTAAAGAGATGATCTGGATCTTTAAAGCATAGAAATGGCATACTTTTCTACATGAAACACTGAAAGATGTCGCTACAGAGATGTGGCTCACAAAGGCAAAGGAGCATTGAAAAGTTTAAGCAATAAATCTTCTTCCAGCCTCGGCTTTGGTCAAATAAAAATCTCGTGAGTCACCTTTCTCGAGGCCCCTCCACAAGGTGTTGACAGCAGATGCATCCCAGGATCCTATGGCGATAAGAGATGAAAACTTCAAGCCATTATGTTTATAAGCGGACCATATTTGCGCTAAAAATTCTACCCATCAATCAAATTCAAGTTAAATTTTACACCGGGAACCTATTATTTTGAAGGGAGATAACTTATTCTTTTTATGGCACACCAGGAAGATAAAAAAGACAACAATCAGCTTGCTTATCACAAAAGTTCAAAATATATGATGAAAAAATATAAAAATGAAATGATTGTTAGTACTGGATAAGGTATGAGAGTATCCAGAAATGCATTACCTAGCTTAATAAGGCACTTGCATGCTTCATAAACAACATCTGGATTTGTTTCATCCTGAATCTGTGGAAGCCAAGAAAGATGTAATCAAATTCAAGGGAAACCATAGCTGCTATTCTCTAAGCAAGAAAAGTGGGATTCAATATCTAGGAAATTTGCTTGATCAGGGAAAATTACCCGCTCACGAATTGCCTCAATTGCTTTGGTGTCTGTCACATCAAGTTGAGAAAGAGTCTAAGATGAGAAACACTGTAATTATCGATCATGTAGTGAATTTTAAAAATGATTTTAAACGTAGTGATTCTTGCAGTACTATTTTTCAAATAAATTGCAGCCTTGATAAAGATGTGGAAATTCAATTTCTAAAGGCAATCGCATGATATCTACCTACACACCTTAAACGCATCCTTTCTGGTTTCCAGGTTTTCAGATTTGATCCCACAGTCGCCAAGAAGGTCCTGAAATATTGAAGAAAATTCCAAATTTCTGATATCAGTCTTCATATTAAAAAAACCTTAGGCTGAATTCAACGGTTTTAAAAATAAAGGTTGCAAGGGCCAACAAAAGATGTATAAATTCTGAGATACTATAGTCGTAAGCTGATTGGATTCTTTGTGGTTTTTTTCTTTAATTAAACAGGATTTCGAAATTGCACATTATTCAGCAGTTAATAGCAAATTAACCTTCCAAGCTACACTAAGCCTTACAAAGTCATCTTTCATCGGTTGATTTTCGGCCTACAGAAAACATGAGTGGTCACTAGGAAAATAAATTTGCTCCACTCCATGGCTTTCAGTAATATACTCATAGTTTATATCAAATCATAAGAATTGACAAAAGCATCTTTAAGAATTTAGCACTCCTTTTAGAAGATTTCATCTTAAAAAAGGATGAAAACCATTTATCTTGAATCTACAACGTCTGAACTCACTGAAACCTGCCATTACATTGAAGTTAAATAGCTTGCTTCCTTAAAACTCCAAATTAATTGTTAGAAGTACTTTTCCAAGGATGTAGAAGTTTGGAGCTAAGCAATAGAATGCTATAAGCTCAAGTAAGAAAAATCTTGAAATTTTTTTTCAATTTATGTCTTTTTACAAAAGTTTGCTCCAAATAATGACGGAATAACATCGAGTGGACGACGGATTATTCTCTCACCAAAATTCGTTTCCACTTCAGATCATCTTGAGTGTGTATCAATTCTCTGCTTGGCTTCAACCAAGTTAGAGCTTGAAAAATAAACGACTAGCATTGACATCCTTTCAGGCGTCAACTGACACATCAATATTGCAAGCAAAACTTCAAATTCCAGACAAATAGCAGGAAGAATCATTGTGGCAGAGATATATCACATCTTTGATGGAATAGTAAAAATCAATTAAAAACTAAGGTAACAATATATCAAAGAAGATTAAAAATAGATTAAAGAGCCAAAGGATATGGAAAAGTAAAGATATTTTTGGAGAAAGTTTTCATTCGAAAAAAGCATTATAGCAATGAGAAACATAAAATCAAAGATTTTAATATATAAACAATGGAGCTAAGTTTCTCTGGTAAAATGGTGATGGTTATATAGAAAGAAAAAATAGGAAGAGTTAACTGTAATATATCGTATATATAGAAATTCAATACCTCTTAGTCTGCTAGCGGCTTTACGTAAGGAAACTGTACTTTCACCACTTCTAAAACAAATAAGTCTTTAATGAAATAGAACATCCTTCGATACAAAAAAATGAAGCTAAATCGGGAGGATGGGGATTTGCAGAGTAGCCACAAATGAGCCAAGTGTTCGTAAGTGTCTCTTCATGGAAGTCGACAGTGTCATGGGCGTAATGGTGATCTTCATAGGTCTAGGGGCCAACGGAAGTATTCCGTATCTTCTATCAAAAAGTGCTTGTTTGGCTGATAATTCCTCAGCAGAATGACTCTAGCCAAATTGAAGCCTAGGTTATTAGCTTCATAAACTAAAAGTTTAAAAAAGGTAGTCAACTTGCAAATATACAAGTCTAAAAGCTAGTAATCGAAGTGTTGGTGAGAGCTACCGTTAACATTCTATCTTCTATCTTGAGGCACCATTCATCGACATCAGGTTCTTATGTTTAACTACATACAACTTGTCTTGTCTTGTCTGCATACAACTCGAAATTTTGTTGAAACTAATAAATGTTTATCAAATTATTTCCCAAACTGGATGAACATCTATTAAAGAGACTTACCTTGAATGTATAACTTGTGGTCTTTTCTTTGTAATAGTTGCTACCTAGCAACAATAAGAAGCTTCATAACAATAGCTCTACTAAATTCAGTTAGTATTGTCTCGGTAGAAATAAATGCATAGAACTAGAGTTCTTCGTTAGAAATACTGACAACCACAAAGTGAATTGAGTAATGTAGTTGAAAAGATCCTTTTACTTCACAGAACTCAAAGCACTAAAAGAACTAACTCAAAGCATTGTGGAACAACTCTCAGGATCTGACTTTTATCTGAAATGCAAGAAGTGGCTGGTCTGGTGTTTGATCACAAATTGATACCAGGAATAATTAAAATTATATTTCTAGGCATATGATTTCTATGTTGTTGACTATGCTTACTTCTTTTAATTTTTGCTTCGGTCCTCTGAGGTATGACGTATGCCTTGGAATATTCACTTCATCCAAATTGCACCATTGTTTAGAACTTCTTGGGTACTGCTTGCTGGATGTCTTCAAAACAAAGAGATAGATGAACAAAATGGCGAAAGTGTAGAAAAAAGGTTTTTCATACGAGATGTTTGTTCAATACTGAAAGAGCATGCAATTTAAAGGTAAGAAAACAGCGATCTAAAAGGGATGCAGCCAGTGAGGTACATAGCATGGAATTATTATTCAAGTCTAGTAAAGCAGTTTTGCATGTTTAGCATCTACTAACGTGTCATTTATAATTATTTATTGAATAAAAGGATCATGGAAAAAATGTATCCAACAAATAACTAATACATCCAATGTAAAGTAAAACTAAAGAGCAATCTCGGTACAGTTATTAAATGTACAATCTTAAATCAATATCAAACATCTAATCTTGAAAATGAAAAAAAAGCTAATGCTCAGGAATAAAAGTTTAATCAAAACTCGTGTTTATGTGTTATAAAGATCTTTCGTAGTACAAAGAATTTTTTTTACTATTATGAGGTAACAGTTATGTAAAACATGCATTGTTCCAACGTCGAAACAGTAAGGCCCTTTGACAAATTGTGCCATGAATATATTTGATACTCCACGCTGTTATTTCTATGCATGCTTAAAGAAAACAGAAAGTTACCTTGCTCACGACCGGAAGGACAACAGATACCGGTCTGCTAAAAAGCTTATTGGCCCGCTCATCATAGTAATCCAGACTTCGTGTTTGTAATAATGGCGGCAGGTTCTCTCCGCCTTCCCTTCCGTCGCCAATTGCTTTTTGAAACTCTCTTCTGCCTGTTAATAAAATATCAAATTAGGTCTTTTGAATGGTTCTAAGAAGAGCAAAAGAATAGCACAGCAAAGATGTGCTATTGGAGCCATCTTCTGAAAGTATAAAGAAGAACGTAAAAAGGCACGCTTTTACATAACAAGATGTTCAACACGAACGTTCACCTTTCACATAGCTTTTACATAGTAAAACTCATGTCTGAAGTGCAAGGCTCTCCTCTCCACTTTCACAAATTACATCAATGTTTTGAATCCAAACAAAAACATTTTTAGTCAAAGGACAGTCCAGAGTTAATTCCATGAATATGAACCATAATCTCTGAAAGGTTCAATTGGTATTTCCTTCAATCACAGTTAAGACGTACAGCCTTTGCAACGAGGCCTTTAGGCAAGACTTAAAAATGTGACTAGATAGCATGGCATGTCTTTAGGCCCTCACCCCGAACCGATCTTGAATGACGACGTAATGGTTCATCGTGCGGCTGTTCCAACTTCACCGAATTCACTGCAGCATCTTCAATAGCCTGCAACAGTGCTTGTAGTTTTTGATGGACCAACTCAATTGACTTTTTCTGTAATAAACGATTCAGCAAATTTCATGAAAAAATACATGTGACCGCCCTTGCCATGCCTTTGCTCATTAGTAAGGTCATCCTAACAATAAATAAAAGGAAAAACAAAACACAACGGAATTTTGAAACATTCATTTTCTGATTTAAAATGCCTTAAACATACCGTAAATTCTGAGCCTTCTGACAGATCTCTTTCAACTCGCCAAGGTATTTCGTTTGACTGGAATTTATTCATGCCTGAAAATGCATAGCTTGGGTAAATAATAGAAAAGGTTAAAAACTTATTGATTACGGATTGATTAATCAAAAACTCATTGTTGTGTTCTCCAATATGTGCCTTATTGGGAGCATTGGAACTAAATATTTATAGTGTAAATAGCGTGTTAGTGTATCTTTGTATGTTAAGAGTATATTTATACAATATGCGATCTAAGTGAATTTGGGTGCATTCATTCATGCCTGAAAATGCATAGGTAAAGAATAAAAAAGGATAAAACCTTGATACGGATTGATTACGAATATTGATATTGATTACGGGTTGATAAATCAAAAACTTATTATTGAGTTTTCCAATACGAGCCTAACTGGAAGCATTGGCTATGACTACATATGTCTGTTGCCTATGATCTTTTAACTACAAATTTATGATGGAAATAGCATGTTAGTGAATATTTGTATGTAAAGCGTACATCTATACAAAGCGCAAAGTGCGAATAAAGTAAATGTTGGTGCTATCGTGCAATTGATTGAAGGCGACCAGACCTCGTTTCAGGAAGGTGTCAGGATGAGAGATCGCAAGAGCGTGCCACGAAAGCGGGTCTTGCTTCTGCATGAAGTTGGTCCATTCGAAACGGTGGTGATCAGAACTCCAATAGTCGTCAGCTAATGATGACGTCATCGAAACCATTGACGGTTGATGGGAATCTATGTAGCCTGAAGAAAAGGGAATGAAAGTAGAAATTAAAAAATGAAGATATGAAAATGGTTATGAAAATGACTGCTAAATGACGTAATAAAACTGGCTGTATTCAGATACAAACTAGTAGCAAAGTTTCTTGTCTTCTTTTATTCAACTTCCAGGCATATTAGCACCAAATTCTTAAGCCCTCAAGTTGATAGAGTTGGCTTCTTGCATTATTTAGGCAAACCAATGTACAATTACGGTGAAATCAAACTGTATTTCTGGCGTTCAAAAACAACTTTTAAGCTAAATTGAACTCGCCCCAAGTCCAAATTCACTATCTACCAGCCTGTGACATATTTACCACGCCTACTACAGGAGCGCAATGGCTTTCGGAAAGGTCTTTTTAACACCTCAAAACGACGGAAACATTGCATCCAAGATACCTATAGACTATACGTTAATTCTTCGGCTATATATATATATATAACTAGATACAAATATATGCTTGTGACGTTTCAACTCATTGTAAGTCATACCAGGACTTTCCTCACGATTGCTTTTCTCTTTGTTGACCTCAACAGGGGGCTCATCCACAACCCTCGTTTGATCTTCCTCATCAGAACTAGAAGTGTCGTCGCAGATGCTGGTCAAAGAAAATATTTTCTCAACTTCATCTTCAACTTGCTCTTTTGTTGTCATAAATGACTCTGTGTCCATGTCCTTTGATTCATCTTCGTCTGGAAATAGTCTCTGCTTTTGTTCATCTGTCAAACGCTGAATGAAGCTTTCGGAGAGATCTGATTTGTTTACTTTGAAACCTGATTGCTAGAAAACAAAAAAACACTTCATAAAAATGTAAGATAACATTGCTGCACCAAAAATACCTAAATTGCACAAAAACGTACATTTTTGGCAATTTTAGCACAATTGAGCAAGCTAGGTCCTCAGAGTATGCAAACGTCGTAAAATGACCAAAAGCTGACAGAAAAAATAGCCGCAGGAGTGTCGGAGGGGTGTCAGACGAAAAAGTACTATAAGCTCGCAAAAACTGGTTCCACTATATCTAGCTATTGTAAAGTATTTGTTGCTCTTGCTCCACTTCTAGCTTTCACTTTACCAGCATACGTAGTTCAGATACAGCTTTGGTTTTTAACTGGGTTGTACTGAGTCGACAATGCTTGTCAATATTGCAAGGGCCTCAGAAACACAAACAGTATGCAACTTACAAAAGCATAAGATCGCTAACGACGAAAGTTAACAGAACCATGATAAAAGAAAGCCATAATGGATATTTTTTTCCTGAAGTTCATTCTTACACGAAAGAAACTACCAGGATTCTGCAAACAGCTTTGGAGGAAACATCGAGTTTAAAAAGCAATGTGGATGAAAAGGAACTGCATGTGGATGATAAGTTTGCTCCAAGCATACAATCATTCCAACTGAAACATCAGAGCCTAGCCACCTACCTGTAACTTTCCGTGGTAATCGACATGACACATTGCCCTGCTCATAAAAAGAAAGTTCTTTATGCGTTTTTCAAGCCACTTCACTCGCTTTTGCTTCTTATCCACCTAAAAACAAAATGCATTTAAATTCTAAATTCTTCGCTGTTCAGAGTTGACATACCATGTACGTCTGCATTTGCATATGGCCCCTAAGATATGAGTTAGCATCAACATCAAGGATAGTTGTAATAATTAAAAGAGCTTTGCAAGGGTGATCCCTTCGTTAAGTTTTGTTAAGAATGGTAGTGTCATTATTATTCTCCTTTTGATTCAGCTGCTAAGAATATCATAAAAGTTCGGTTGTAAAGAGAAAGGTGATTCAACAACTAGAACAAAACTCAACCACTTGAGAAATAATTTCAATATCAGTTTAAGATACGCATCCACCTACATGTAACTTTGATTTTACGGCTCGCTCTAGCTCAAGTCGTGCAATCGCAACTTCATTGTTTAACTTCATCAATATCTGCAGAAAAAAATAGTAATCGCTCACTGAAATGAAAACTTTTCGCAGCAAAATTGTTTGGTGTTTATGTATAAAAGAACTTAGACAAAGGAAATATAAGTGTTATCGGCCTTAATTCCACCTGTCCTTATTGGCGTTAATATTGGCATGTGGCGTTTTTAGGGCCGGCGTTTTTAGGGCCGGCGTTTTTAGGGCCGGCGTTTTTAGGGCCGGCGTTTTTAGGGCCGGCGTTTTTAGGGCCGGCGTTTTTAGGGCCGGCGTTTTTAGGGCCGGCGTTTTTAGGGCCGGCGTTTTTAGGGCCGGCGTTTTTAGGGCCGGCGTTTTTAGGGCCGGCGTTTTTAGGGCCGGCGTTTTTAGGGCCGGCGTTTTTAGGGCCGGCGTTTTTAGGGCAGTATTTTGAAAAATTTAAGGAAACCAGGGGTTTATATTTTAGCAAGCCTCAAATGTGAAAAAGTGCGGCAAAAATTGCGGTATAAACGTGCTCAGGGGTGTTTTTTCTAACCAAGGGGGTTAGCATTCGTTGCAACCAAATTTCTCCTGTGCCCTCCCTGATTTCTTCACTTCCGGAACCAAAGAAGATATGCAAACTCTAGACAACAAAAGCTGTTTCTTTGAAGTAATTTATAAACAAAATACGCTTCCTTGGCATGTCCTTTACGCAACAGTGTGTCAAATTTGTGGTTTTGGTTGGGGATGGAAATTTTGTTTGAAAAATAATCTTGAATTGTTATCACTATGGCAAAAAACATGGGAGGAAGTTAATTTGACTTAGCAATTTGAAAATAATTTTGAATAGTTTTTATCGATAGGGGGAATTTTGATTTTGGCCATTTTTTAAATTCACAGGGTCCATTTTACGACGGCCCTTAATGGTGTAAGACCACTTTTGGTGTTGTTAGGGCCCATGTTAGTGAGACCAGCAAGAATAATGGGCCGGGGGGATTGAGGCTGATTAGGATTGCAAATATTAGTTCAATTTTCATCTAGCTTGGCTCTTTGTCCAAGCAACTGTTGCTTTAAACCAAACCATCAAGTTTTTAGCAACATTGTTATATACACCAATGTGGTCTCAAAGATAGCAATTTTCCATTAATTACACCAAGATATGACTAAATTGGTTAATCTTATATTATAAAGATTATATCATATTATTGTATAGAAGGACAAACATTAACTAAAAACCAAATATCTAATGCTAACTTTATTTGAAAAAAGAAAAAATGTTTGTCCCTGGAAAAAGCCATCATGAGACATGCAGCATAGAAGAATAAATACAAGGTAAAAAAGGAGCTAATGCTTTAGCAAAGAGTGTACCTGCAATAATACTATTATTTGTTCACTTTTTGAGTGTAGCAACTTGAACTTTTTCTTAATCCTATGAACTTCATCCTGGAAAAAAGAATGATGTAATGAGACTGGAAAAGGGTGGGGATTTTGGTAAATCTAAAGATAAAAGCGTAAAACAAACATGCATTTAGGCAAAACCCCAAAGGTATCCAAAATGCATAGGATATCTGTGCAAGTATTTGTGCTGATGATGGAATCAAATATTAAACTCTTCACCTTTAGAAATTCTTTTCCTTCACATTCCTGTAATAAACTTCTTATCTTTTCTTGTAATAGCTTTACAAACTCAATCTGCAAAAACAGAAAGAAACAAAAGATGGGCAACAGTAATCAAAAGCAATCAGTACTTAAGCCGAAATTTATATCGGATTGTGCAGTATTCGCACTTTTTTATATACCTAAACTGAAAATGTCCTGCAACGTTCGTTGTTAATGCAGTTAGGAAATTTGTGTCCATAGACGAAAAAGAAATGGGGATTACAGTAACTTAAAAAACGTAAAAGAATCTCGTTGCCTTTCAGATCTTCAGATACAGTTCCAGTTTCTTAAACTTTAAATTTTTCACTTAGTAATCAAATCACTAATGCACCGTTCAACCTAATATGTGGGAGTTTTATTACAAAATATAATCTCTCTGCCTTCAAAGGGTAATTTCACCAGGGTAGCGGGAGTAACGAAGATAGAGGAATCACAAATACCTGCTGCTCAATTTTCATATCGCCTAGTTCATTTGCCTTTTTCAATGCTTGCCTTGATTTCGACATTATAAAAGCTTGTTGATCTTTTTCTTTGCCTCCATTACAATGAAGTTCTGTCACCAAGCGATCATGCAGGAATGAAACGTCCCTGATTTAGGGATTTATCCACCCAACGAAAACCTCGTTTAAATAGAAAATGCAGTCAATATGAGGCCACTCTGTTGATGCTGTAGGCCTAGCAATGGCACGGAATCGACCCTCCTTCGTACTTTTCTCGTGATCTGGCAGATGGAACCTTTGGATAGAAATATACGAAATATTGCCAGTGGGCCAGAGCTTGGTTCTTTCTATTCTGTTGCATTCGCTCGGTAACAGGGAACCCAGTGGACAGCCTCTACATGCAAAGGTTCAACTGCAACTTTTGTTTTGCACCTTCGCGTTCAAGAACTAGTAGTCCCATATACAGTACCTTCGATAAAGGCCCAAAGTTATCTTCTCGACGAAGGCCGAGGCCAAAAAAGGCAGCTGAAAGTTCACTGGGACCGGGGCATCAGCAACCCTGTCACTGGAATTGCGCATTTTTTTATTTTACACAAAACTCGTAAACAAAATTGGCGTAAATAGAGGGTGGTCAGTGGGGCAAAAAACCTAAATAGAAAGCTAAACAGTTATTTTTCTTAGTTTGATAGATGAACTTTATTTAAAGAGAGGAAAAACCTGGTTAGCCTAACAACTAATCTTCCCCTGGTTCCTCATACCTATACCACACGCTTTTTATAAGGAACCACTTTATAAGGAACCTACATGTAGAAGGCTGAAATATATAAAAAACGAAATCCCTAAGGAACTTTTCGATTTGAAAATTGTTTATAACTGCAAGCACAAGGGCTAAAAGCATCAAGGGCTAAAAAGCCCGTTCCATTAATTTGCAGCCAATACTCGCATAGATTGTTTGCTATTTGTGTGTCAAGTGCTTTATGGAGTAGTTTCCGCATATTCTATCTCGCCCCTCTCTCTATTAAGTGTTACAGCTTATTGATGTGCAGTGAAAATTAAGGAACTTTTAAGAAACTTTGTTACTAAAATCTGATGACTTGAGGTCTACGAATAAGGAACTTTTGGAACTAGGCCTTGTGGTAGGTTCCTTATAAAAAAGCGTGTATAACGTGGGAGGATACAAATTTAAATTTCTTCAGCTGTTCTGATTTGTAGTTGCCTTTAATCAGGCACCAGTGTGTTGAATCAATGTACCTTGCACCAGAGATATCTGTATCAAATGACAATTTCCCATTGTTTTTCTATTCTTTATTTGGCACATATTCCATTTTAGCTTTATATTGCCAAAATAAGTGACACTTTTTTGACTAGACTGTAAATAGGAAGCAGGGGTGGTGCGTAGCGCTGCCGGAGTGGTATTACTTTCCCAAATAAAACAACATGGAGTTTTTGGCCACACCTTTCTTTTAAATAGGAAATGCCCTTATAATGACTTTTAGATACAAAGCTCATTGCAAATGCAGAATGGTGCAATTTTTCATTGCTTTCAAGAACAGTGCACAATAAATAAAAAACACACCTGAAAGAAAATTCATGCCTCAGAAAAGAGGTATTAGACTAATAACAGCAATATCTTCAAAGGCCGCCCCTAATAGGAAGGGTATCAAATATCTGCATAATATTTCTACAATGAACTAGCAGCAGTAAAGAAATTTGGTGATTAGTTTGGGAACAGAAAGCAAAATTCCCAGAACCAACTTTTTGGTGGATATTTTTCAATATATCTCTTTTTTTGATTAACCCAAATTCTTTGCAGGTTGTGCTAATAGCTAAAGCATATCCCTGTATCCCAACTATAACAAACTGAACACACAAATTAAAAAAACCTACCAATATTATGAACCATTGCATGCATTGTGTATTGAACCATTGTGTATTTTAGAAACGTAGCAAAAAAGACTCAGTAGAAGGTTGAAAGAGCCTATGAATTTCTTGTTATCTTTGTTGTCCCCTTTTGCTGTTTCTCATCAAATTTTCACAATTATTTTGATTAAAATTTCCTTACAAAATAATCAGAAAAAGATCTTTCCCTATACAGACTACTCCATTCCTGCATTCTTTAATGAATAATTGAACACTTAACTTCAAGAATAATTATGCACAATGGTATAAAATGGATACATTTGTTTTTAGTATTGATTAGAGCAAATTTCCTTATGGAAGATCATTGTGAAGAAATATGGCTCTTTCATGTTAAGCGAAGAAGGGGACATGTTCCAAATTCAGGTACTGAAATGCCCAGTCTAAGTAAAACACTGAAATGGAAGAAAACTGGTACCTTTTTGTTTGCCACGTTTTCAAAGCATATTCTCTTTTGGTTATTCATCAATGTCTAATGAAGATCAGTGTGGTTTGTGGGAAGTTATGGCGATTGGGCAACATGTGCCAAATTTTGGTACTGGAATGCCCAGTCCAAGTAAAACACTGAAATGGAAGAAAACTGGCACCTTTTTGTTTGCCACGTTTTCAAAGCATATTCTCTTTTGGTTATTCATCGATGTCTAATAAAGATCAGTGTGGTTTGTGGGATGTTATGGTGATGGGGCAAAATGTGCCAAGATTTGGTACTGGAATTCCCAGTCCAAGTAAAACACTGAAATGGAAGAAAACTGGCACCTTTTTGTTTGCCACGTTTTCAAAGCATATTCTCTTTTGGTTATTCATCGATGTCTAATGAAGATCAGTGTGGTTTGTGGGAAGTTATGGCGATTGGGCAACATGTGCCAAATTTTGGTACTGGAATGCCCAGTCTAAGTAAAACATTGAAATAAGAAAACATGCACCTTTTTGTTTGCCACGTTTTCAAAGCATATTCTCTTTTGGTTATTCATCGATGTCTAATGAAGATCAGTGTGGTTTGTGGGATGTTATGGCGATTGGGCAACATGTGCCAAATTTTGGTACTGGAATGCCCAGTCTAAGTAAAACACTGAAATAGAAGAAAACTGGCACCTTTTTGTTTGCCACGTTTTCAAAGCATATTCTCTCTGGTTATTCATCGATGTCTAATGAAGATCAGTGTGGTTTGTGGGATGTTATGGCGATTGGGCAACATGTGCCAAATTTTGGTACTGGAATGCCCAGTCTAAGTAAAACACTGAAATGGAAGAAAACTGGCACCTTTTTGTTTGCCACGTTTTCAAAGCATATTCTCTTTGGTTATTCCGTTGTCTAATGATCAGTGTGGTTTGTGGGAAGTTATGGCGATTGGGCAACATGTGCCAAATTTTGGTACTGGAATGCCCAGTCTAAGTAAAACACTGAAATGGAAGAAAACTGGCACCTTTTTGTTTGCCACGTTTTCAAATCATACTCTCTTTTGGTTATTCATCGATGTCTAATGAAGATCAGTGTGGTTTGTGGGATGTTATGGCGATTGGGCAACATGTGCCAAATTTGGTACTGGAATGCCCAGTCTAAGTAAAACACTGAAATGGAAGAAAACTGGCACCTTTTTGTTTGCCACGTTTTCAAAGCATATTCTCTTTTGGTTATTCATCGTGTCTAATGATGATCAGTGTGGTTTGTGGGATGTTATGGCGATTGGGCGACATGTGCCAAATTTTGGTACTGGAATGCCCAGTCTAAGTAAAACACTGAAATGGCCGAAAACTTGCATATTTTTGTTTGCCACGTTTTCAAAGCATATTCTCTTTTGGTTATTCATCGATGTCTAATAAAGATCAGTGTGGTTTGTGGGAAGTTATGGCGATTGGCAACATGTGCCAAATTTTGGTACTGGAATGCCCAGTCTAAGTAAAACACTGAAATGGCCGAAAACTTGCATATTTTTGTTTGCCACGTTTTCAAAGCATATTCTCTTTTGGTTATTCATCGATGTCTAATAAAGATCAGTGGGTTTGTGGGAAGTTATGGCGATTGGGCAACATGTGCCAAATTTTGGTACTGGAATGCCCAGTCTAAGTAAAACACTGAAATGGAAGAATATTGTTTTGGAAAGCATTGAATGTTAAGCTATCTAAAGCAAAGATATGAAGTTATTATATGCAATAATCTTGTACCATGTCATTTTCAGTTACATTGTTTCACCTCAAAGAGAATTCATGCTGAATATAAGGAAGCCAATGTTATGGAAGTTAAGGAGGAATGTGATTCTTAATATTGTCGATATGAGGTTTTAGTAGGACAAGAAACACTGTTTCTTTCTTTAGGATCTTTTTACGTTTATTTTCTTTCCTTCGAAATAGTTGAAGCCCTAAAATACAGAAAAAATCTCAGAATTAGAGCAGATGTCAAATAAAATCCTATCGTTACGTCTTTTTTATGAATTACTTTGCTTCGTTAATCGGTTTCTTCTCTCTCCAATTGGCAACCTAAGCTCATTTTGGAAATTTAGGTACATTGCGGATAATTTCCAAGGGAACCCCAAATGCGTATAGGACATTGGCGCAGGAAAGGCTGGGAATATTACAACCGGGTTTATCACTATCATTTCAGAGCTATTCGGGTAGTTCCCTCTGAATAAAGCCACAATAATCTAGAAAGCAACCCTTGAGCCTTCAGAACTTGCTACGTAGGTGATTCCAGTACAGATTATTCTACTTATTCCAATATTTCGAGTTTCCCATTTTTCAGGTCTTCGCCAGTCTAGAATTTATTAACATTGCGTTTCTTATACAAGGGATTGCGGGATATTACTGTACAAAACTTTTTCAGTGCTTCACATAAACTTGGACATTGCCGAATCTAAATTTAAAACTTCCATTTCAGTGTTTTACTTAGACTGGGCATTCCAGTACCAAAATTTGGCACATTTCGCCCAATTGCCAAACATCTCACAAACCACTGATCTTCATTAGACATCGATGAATAACCAAAAGAGAATATGCTTTGAAAACATGGCAGACAAAAAGGTGCAAGTTTTCGGCCATTTCAGTGTTTTACTTAGACTGGGCATTCCAGTACCAAAATTTGGCACATTTGCCCAATCGCCATAACATCCACAAACCACACTGATCTTCATAGACATCGATGAATGACCAAAAGAGAGTATGATTTGAAAACGTGGCAGACAAAAAGGTGCAAGTTTTCGGCCATTTCAGTGTTTTACTTAGACTGGGCATTCCAGTACCAAAATTTGGCACATGTTGCCAATCGCCATAACATCCCACAAACCACACTGATCTTCGTTAGACATCGATGAATACCAAAAGAGAATATGATTGAAAAGCACAAAAAAAGGTGCAGTTTTCCCATTTCAGTGTTTTACTTAGACTGGGCAATCCAGTACCAAAATTTGGCACATGTTGCCCAATCGCCATAACATCCCACAAACCACACTGATCTTCGTTAGACATCGATGAATGACCAAAAGAGAGTATGATTTGAAAACGTGGCAAACAAAAAGGTGCCTTTTCTTCCATTTCAGTGTTTTACTTAGACTGGGCATCAGTACCAAAATTTGGCACATTTCGCCCAATCGCCATAACATCCCACAAACCACACTGATCTTCGTTAGACATCGATGAATAACCAAAAGAGAATGCTTGAAAAGCATGGCAGACAAAAAGGTGCAAGTTTCAGCCATTCAGTGTTTACTTAGACTGGGCATTCAGTACCAAAATTGGCACATGTCCCAATGCCATAACATCCCACAAACCACACTGATCTTCATTAGACATCACTGAATACCAAAAGAGAGTATGATTTGAAAACATGACAAACAAAAAGGTGCAAGTTTTCTTCCATTTCAGTGTTTTACTTAGACTGGGCATTCCAGTACCAAAATTTGGCACATGTCGCCCAATCGCCATAACATCCCACAAACCACACTGATCTTCATTAGACATCAATGAATAACCAAAAGAGAATATGCTTTGAAAAAGTAACAAACAAAAATCTTTTGTTTCAGTGTTTTACTTAGACTGGGCATTGCAGTTCCTCATTTTGGCACATGTCGTCCACTTGACATAACACCCTTCAAATAACACTGTTCTTCAATAACCAAAAGAAAATTTGCATTGAAAAAGTAAGAAGAACAGAAATGTACAAGTTTTTCCACCATTTCATAGTTTCACATAGACAGGATATGTAAATTAAATGAATTTTTAAGCTAAGATTATAATGAGTTCAAATAAGTCACAGGCCAGTTTTTTTCAGATTAGTCTTTTATTCTAGTTTCACAAAAATATGCTCATATATTCAGCTGAAAATACTATATCCTAAAGAACTAACATATGATGCCATGCAAATGCCATTAACTTTTTTCTCTGCTCCAATGTAATTTCATTTAGCTTTTAGCTCTTTTTATCTCCCTCACCACTTAAAAAAGTTGTTTAGTTCTGCCGCCCCTACCAATTTTATTACTTAAATTTGAAAAGTTAGAAACAAAATTAAATAGTGCCTAGGTTTTATGGAAGTTGAATAGAATTTACTTTTGACAATTTCCTGAACTAAAAATTCATCACTTTGAAAAACAGGGTTCTGAAATGGCTTGTTTTTCATGACGTCAATTAACAGACTTGGCTATCTCTTAAAAGTGTGTTCATGCACCCACTTTCTTCTGGAACCACCAAGTTATAATTTGCTTCTGAGAAACAAAAGGGTAATTCTAAGTTTAAATACACGAATTTTTTCTAAATAGGTTTTGTGCTCTTAAGGCGCCTTGAATAGTATTCTTCAAATAGTTTGGAGCGTACATCTACCATGTATTTAGGGCTTTTTGGCAGAATAAGGAAATAGAAAGCAAACCCTTTAGTAGGATCGTTTTGATAGCTGATAATCATCAACAACAAATTGTATGGTATTATAATCATAAATTTATTGATGTATATTACATATTTGTGTTCATATATTAGTTTTAATTATTAAATTGATTGAGTCATTAAGTTTTTAATGAAAAAGAGTTATAGCTTCCTCATTATTATTTGTAAAAAAGAGGAAATGAGAGCATCCATCATAATCTCAACTCTAATCAAAATGAGATTCTTTCAGGTTTTCCTGCAATCATCCGACTTCGGAAATCATCTGATTTTGTCTTGTTTGTGAATGCAATAAGCAATGCGCTAAAAATAAACAAATAGATGGAAATATTTATTCAATGCTGTGTCAGGGTGAGTGACCATTATTTGCCCAATTTAGGTACAAGAATTTCCAGCTATGTGTAACACTGAAAGGGTAAAAAATTGGCTTATTTCTATTTGTTATTTATCAAAGCATCTTAGAGGCAGCTTATTGGAATAAAAAATGTACTGCAATTCAAATTGTTAATGGAGACCATTTTGTTTAAAACATCACTAGTGCAAAAAATACCAAATTTGCGTTGGACAACGAAATTCTTTCTCACCTCTGGAATCAGTACATTCGTGTTCAGGGTATTCCTGCTGGAAACTGACACTTTAGCGTACTTGGATGGAAAGCTTGCAGTTTTCACGTATAATGTAGTTTCTAATAACATCTTCCTGGAAAAATCGCACAAGAGCTACAGGATGACGTTTTTAGTCAAAATTTTACTGCTATTGAATACGATATTGCTTTCAAGGTGATTTAGAAAAAATTACAGGATTACCACTAGAAAAGGACCTCATAAACAATTCCACCAAAAATATAAAAATACAAGTTGAGAATTCATATCCTTAAAAAGGTTTTTCGAAACAAAATCTTAGGCCGTTGCAACTTACCCAAGGAGGATGCGTTACTTGTATCGCCGCTTCGTCATGGTTAACTGCAGTGGGATGCACAACATTTTCTTCGTCTGTGTTGATTGTTTCAGTTCATACGAACCGCAATTGAGTAACTGAGTGAAAGATTGTTTCGGTGTCTCATTGGCAAATGCTGTTAAATGAACAAACTTGGGAATGTCTGGCCTCCTATTGGCACAGAAGATTTTAAGATACGAGGTTTTCATTGGGTGGATAAATGTTGTTTAGACCCCCGTTTAATGTTGTTTAGACCCCCGTTTAAACAGAGTTAATCCCCCTCGTCATTCGCATTCCAGCCTCGCACTTATAGGTCGGGCGGTCAGACCGAGGCCGTTTATCCGGGACCCCCCTTAAGTAGGCGTTCCTACTCACGCGTGCTCATAGTGAGGCACGCATGGCCTTGGACTCGCCACAACCGTTTGTTGTGGCCTCGTAAGTTGTGCAAATCGCGTTCCCACCCTCCCACCCTCTTCTTCTGCCCTACCTCGTTCTTCCACCTTGCTGTCATTCTATTCCCGAGGACCTTTTCGTCTTACGGGCAGGTGCATCAGGCGGGAATATGATTCCCAGTGGTGACACCGACATAAAAGAATCGGTATTATCCAGGCAGTAGAAGGGCTGGTGCACCTAGCAAGCCCACTTCCTGGAATCTTAGCTTAGGACTTAGGGCCTTGGAGTAAATGGGGCAAGACATGTTGGGTTATAGTCATAAGTCAGTTAAATTAATATTATTGTCTTGGAATGTATTGTTTTTCGATGTAAGAGGGTGGGGTTAAATCCCTAAATCAGGGATGTTTTATACCTCGATCATGTCAACAACATTGCCTCGATTTGACACAACCTCGCATTCAGAACCCGCTTGTAATGGCGGACGCAAAGAGTGTCACAGCAAGTAAATCAAAGCAGTTCAAGCACAACAAACCAAGTGATTTACAGTTTATTGCAATATTTTCATGCAGTACATTTCATTTGGGCAGTGTTATTTTATGAAAAGTCATATCACATACCCTGCCCAGTGTAGAAGCTACATTCAAAAGGGGCTTTTGAATGTGTTTATTAATTGTACATTATTTCACTTGTATCTCTGTCAATTTTTAGGTGATAGAAGGGCAAAAAGGGCACCGGCCCGGCCTTTTAAGAGTAAAAACACAGTTCTTGTTCATAGAAAGTCAGATTTCAAGAGTCAACTAGAAAGATGTCAACGACTACTAGAGAAAGAGTATGTTTACAAAATTTATTATTTTCTTTTCCAGTCGATTGTAAGTAAATGATAGCACTGTTTTTTGACAAGGTCCATCAAATGCCTCTCTGGGACTAAATTGAACATCTTGATTAAAATACTTTACACAAGAGTCTTATTTCTATACTCTGGTATCAAGGTTTGTAAATGTACTATATCTTCATCACTTAAATTTCCATCCAAATTGCCCAACATAAGGAAAAAGTCCTTTTGAATTAAAACGTTCAAGAATACCTTTCCTTTAATTAGTATATCTTGTTCAACTCCAAAAAGAACCAAAAACTGCTGAATAAATCTAAGATTAATATTAACATTGTTCTCAAATCACATTTATCATCACTTCAAATGCCAAATATAATAACTTACACTATATTTAATTTAGCTCTTAGAGGATTCAAAGAGACCAATCATTCCCTTTAAATCATCTCTATTTAATTTTATGGCCTTTAACTTTTTTCCAGAGAAGATGAAATTCAAATTCATGGCCTTGGGGCAGCTATTAACAGGGCTGTCAACATGGCATTACAGTTGCAGCTCCGAGCAAAAGGCAGTTTAAAGGTCAGTATATCATTCAAATGACATATTTTCCTAAGAGAAGCATCTTCCTTTTTCTAGAGTTATTGTTGTGATTGTAACTTAAATAAGCAGACATAAAATAAAAAGGGATCTTTTACCTTTTTCGGATTGAGATCTTTTGTCATATGTATTTAAAGTTATGCTTAAACTGAATTTATGGAAGGCTATTGCAAATTCTATATGACAATAAAATATAATAATTTGGCTGATTAAATAGATTTTACACATAATGTAATTGAGCTTTTTATTTCTCCAAAGTTAATTACCACAACATCAACAGTTGATTTGGTGGATGATTTTGAGTCTGTGCAAGAGGTAAGTTGTAAAAAATTGGGATTCATTTTAAAGCAATCTTACTTTATCTGGCCCCTTGACCTTCACTAGTTTCACATTAAAAATTTGAAACTGTAATTGAGGAATGTCATCCTGATGTTCTTCGTTATATATTATTTGAGACAGGAACATGCAAAAGCTACTAGAAGAAATGGAATTGACTTGATGATGCCAAAAGTTAGAACAGAAAATGGCTAAAAGGTCTTACTATAGCGGAACAAGATTTACAATGCTCTGCCACTAGCTCTGATAAAACTGATAAATATTACATTCACTTTAAGAATGCTTTGAAGGAACATTTTATGGATTTAATTTTCTTAAACTGTACTATGGATGCATTTTTATTGATATTTACATTCTTTTTTTTAATAAATTATTTAAAACTCATTTATTTCAGACAGGGCTTCTTTTGATAGCAGCTTTAGTTTTAGCTTATTTGGCTTTAAATATAGTAGTATTATCCATAATTTTATTTTATTTTTTTATTACTTCCTCAGGACATTGACCCTTATTCAAAATCAAGATCTTGCTCTGCAATTCATATCATCTTAAGAAAGATTCCTCTTGACAAGCTGATAGCTGACAAGGACAAATAAGGACTAGAAAGATTCCTCTTGACAAGCTGATAGCTGACAAGGACAAATAAGGACTATTCAAACAAAGGATTAAAGTTGCTGACAGCCAAGTCACATGAGACCATATAAAGAGGCAACTAATTAGCAAAAAGTGAATATACAACCAGTTGTAAAGAGTGAAGTATTTGCATTCAAATGTAAATATGTACCGTAGCTATAAAAAGTCTTGTATTCGGACAATTCGTCTAACAGCATTGCTGTAACCTTCATTAAATTTGAACCAGACTTGTGTGTTTAATATAGAATCTTTTTTCTCACGCTGACTTGCTAAAACAGAAACAAAGTGAATCAATTATTGAAAGAAGCCCTTCAGAAGTATTAACAAAAGGAAACTTTATTTTTGTTATTATCTTGCTTTGTTGCCCACCATTGGTCATCTAGTCATCCGCTTACATAGGGTGGGAATAATTATTGACAAGAAAGGTGGGAAACGTTCTAGACAAAACAATATGGACTTAAAAAAACTTATGTTAAATTAACAGTAGGTAGAATGTTTTAAGTAGTTTCCATACCAGTTACTTCTGTTTTCACAACTTCTCGTCCAAAGAAGTCTAATGTGGGCTAAAATAAACATTACCATTTCATTATCAAACTTGATAAGAAAAGTTATATTAACATCTATTTTGTAACATTGAGGCTGCTGTTTTTTAAATTGGATTGGACCATTCTTTAGTACAGTTTTGAAACATAAAATTATATTTAACTTGCGAAAAGAAAGGAGAGTTTTTGGTTTAAAGAAGTTTCAAGGCTGTTCTAATGAGTGCTCTTCAGAAAACAAAAAATCTTCAAGAACAGCGGTTCCATAAAAAAATACCTTTGCATTTTCAAAGTATCGGGTAATGTGTTTTCAAAATAAAAGCAAAATCTTCTTTCAAGTTTTCAGTGATGCAGCAAAGTCAGAATAGTTTGTAGGAAAGAATATTCTGCCAAATATCTCACATAATGAAAAAAGGAACCCCATTTATTTTTTTGCAAGAATCTAACCTTCATTTTGATAGGCTTAATTGCAATTGGTTTCATCTCTGTAATTTGTTTTGCTTTGTTTTCCTCAGTCTTTTCTTTTTGTTTACTGGACTCTTTCCTAAAGAAGTGATAACATAAATAATTGTAAATTACAGATGAAGAAATAACACATCAAAAGGTAAATTAGGTGGCTATTACAACAACTAGAGTACCTGTTAAATTGAAGGAAGAAAAAAAATCAAAACTGTGAAAGCAATCAGCAAAATTATTGATGTTGTAAATGTGGCCCTGGTCACCTCTATCTATTTTTGACGGTTTTTCTTGATCTATTTTGCGGAGTGCAGTTTATTCATGTCCCTAGTTCAGAATAGTTTTATAAAACTTTTACACAGATGCATAACAAACTAGCTGAGTCATTGCTTTTCCTTAAACCTCTTCAAGCTTATAGTATAATCACAAGTAAAAGCATTCAATTTCCGTTTGGGGAAGTAGAAATTTGAAGAAGGAGGTCTATTTAAGAACTTTTATTTGTGATTTTCCCATCTTCAGAATAATAGTCCTTCTTTTTACAGGCCTAGTGACACTGTTGAAATAAGAGTGATATTTAGAGAAGGGGGCAAGGGGACGGAAGAAATAGCCACATCACCATGAATATGAAAAACTATTGTAGTGACTCCTTTGTCTACTTTTCATTGTCAAACCATGTCATGCTGACACATCTTTTCTCGCTCCCCGGCCTAGGCTTTTCCATCCTCATTACATCACCATTTCATCATCCTCTTTCATCCCTCGTCAGCAAATTTATTCTTAGATTAGTTAGTATAAATATAATTGTAAAGTCAGTCAGAGTCAGTCAGGAACAGAGCTACAGAAAACAACAGGCAACGCGTCGTATCTCTCTCTTTCTCTCGACCTGGCTCCGTGTTCTCTGCACGTTAAATAAGACAACTTTGGCACGGATTGTTCATAGAAGTTGAGCAACGCAGTCAGTAGAAACGCATCTCAACTCGTTTCTACACTATCATGATCCTTAATTTAGTTTTGAATTTGTTCTTTTTTCGCTTTTGATTGATTTTTACTCTCATTATGAAATGTTTGTCTTCTTATTTCTTTTCATGTAACACATTTATGACTGGCAAAACGAAATGTTCGAACAGCAGTTTACCTAATCAATATTCAACCTGCAATTTGGTAAATAAAAGTTGGAGAATCGATGACAATTGTCCTCTTTGTGTAACTGCTTTGCAAAGGGGGTGGTATCAACACAGGAAGCGATTATCTCCATACATAGATATATCTCACAGATGGTCGCTGGGCCACCTTCTCCCATTTTCGACGATTGTTTAGAAATCAGTTGAAATAAAATTCACATCAAAAGCAATTTTCAATTTTTTCCAGTAGTGAAGATGAGCCTTGTGGTGAATATTTTTCTAGAGCAATTGATTCTTGCCTTCAAACGCTAATAAGCTTAAGTTAATGAGTAACCAATAGTGGCACGGGAAGGATGCACTTCAAGATGCCACTATTACAATTGGTTTCAACGGTTAAACAAAATTCTGTTTAAGAAGCAGAAAAGAACAAACTTTGGTCGCCTTTCACAGATCCACATGATCATTGTATGTAGTCAAAGCCCATGCAGCGGGTTTTTGGGAGCTGGCATTATACTTAAAGCTTTGCCTATGCTTACCGTATGATACTTTTTATCTAAAGAACCTTGATTTTGGAGAAAAAAATTATATAATAAAACTGTGTGGTGTACTTAGTTGATCATAAATGAAAACACCTACTTATCAACTTGCAGTTGCTGAAGAGCTTGCTCTACCTTTCTCATTTTTTCAAGGTCAATCTATTGAAGAAGAAACATTGAATAAATAAAAACCTGTTAGCTGTATAATACTTTAACAATGTTACAACAACAAGGAGCTTTTGAGTTACCTTTAGATAAAAACTATGCTGGCTTTGATTTATTAAGAGAAGCATGAAACAAGCAATAAAGACCAAGGACAATTTGCAGGAGAAGAGTGTTTACCTCTCGTTGGACGAGTTGCTTAGACGCATAACTCAACTGTTTGTGTTGTGGCATTGTTGGGAATGCTACTAGTTCACCGATATTGCTAAAATTTGAAAATGAAAAAATAATATGTGACAACATACACAATCTGTAGAAGAATGACATTTAAACTATGGTTATACATAGACAATGGTCTTTCAATAATCCGTTAGGTTCACTCTGTTACTATGTATGGCCAACAAGCAATACTCTCGCTTTCTGAAGCTTCTTTTTAACTGTTTTAGCAGCACTAGAGGAAGGTGCAGTGCCCTGCATGATAACGCAGTGCCCAGGTTCTACTATACTAATCAACAGGAGCATTGCTTTCATTAAAACTGGTAATAGAGCTGCAAACACAACATTATTCATACTTATTTCAAAATCATTCATTGGTAAATATATTGACCGTAATGAAAAAAAGGGAAAATAAGTCTACGAACGGTTGTAGGACGTAATTGTATTGGCCGTCCATACTTCGTTCTTGGTGGTAGGATAGGTTGTATGAGATCATGGTTAATATCAAGTTCAGTAGTTGAATTCTCTCTGTCTGGCTGTACAGTTGAACATTGACCTAAAATATGACAATCAAAAATTAAAAGCCTATACAGGTTTAGTTTATATGATTATCAACGTCTACTAGCTGCCTTGTATGCCACTTCTGAGAGAAACATTTCATTTCATATTTTCTCAAAACGGGTTTTAACATTTCTTTAAATTAGACATGTAGAAATGTATTTGTGATATCTGTGAATCACAATCTGAATTTAGAAAGAATGTCTGTTTTCTTAACCTTTTAGTTTCGGTCACATAAACAGAGTGCAGAAAAAGATAAACATGCTACAGAATTGAATACCTTCATAACAAGGGAACACCACAGAACCCGATTGCATGTCCTAGTTCAGCAATAGTGAAGTTAACAATCAGAGCCTTTTTACGCAAATAGAATAAATACCCGGACAGCCCTATGACCTATGACCACACTATGACCTATGACCACACTATGACCTATGACCACACTATGACCTGGGTTATTCTAAGGCCCGGACTACCTTAGTGCCCAGTCGTAAAGCATCATGCCTGATATTGAAATACGTAAGAACAAAATGCACTTACTGGTCGCAGAGTCGGGTGAATTATTTCGTACAAGTAAGGAAACAGATCGAGTACTGCGGACAAGCTCCCGACATTCTTCCTCACACATGGTTTGATGTCGCTTGTAATTGCTTCCAATATTTGTTTGGAGCGAGATACTCTTGTATGATACTGAAATAAAAACTTTAAATATGAAGGGAAATACAAATACTATAATGCTACGTATGTCCTTCCTTTTACTGTGAGCGTTTGAAGTGGCTATGAATAGAGAGATTTCTGTTATTAACTTTATTAAAGTGTTAACCAGCTAAAGCGCATGGCAAATTCTAAACAAAAAAGAACATCATTTTATTAAAATTCTTCCTATTGGTGATCAGAAATTCTTTCGAAATGCAATGTAAATTTTAAAAAACCAATAGACGCTATTTTTCTGGAAATCATCCCTTTGATTCCCTTACCGCGGGTAACACGCCCACAGTGTCTTATTTCCAAGCAAGAACCCTTCTGTGCTTTCAATAAGAATGCTTGATAAGTCTAAAAGGATGAGTAACTTCGTGTGAAAATGTACCTCAATTGCACTGTTGCTGTAGCTGAGTTTTGGTGCCAGCGGACCGGCGAGGTACATGTGAAAAGCGACAGGCAAGAAAGGGTAGAAGCGCATGAAAATGAAGGCTTGCTGGGAACGGATCTTTGTCTCCAAATGGTCACCAAACTGCAGCCAACTGGCACACCTTACAACCTTGACATAAAAAAGGAAACAAGATAACGCCAACCAAGAAAAGGAAACATATCATTACTGTGGCAGTATTGTGAAGCCAAAGAAAGGCTGTTGGAGCTAAGGTTAAAGGTTAAAGGCTAAAGGTTAAAATTTCGTCATTAAAATCTTTGCAACTGTAATCAATTTCCATAACATAATGAGGTGTTTCTTTAGATGGCCAGACGTTTACAGCTAGAAATAGTCGCAAAGATATCGAAAAATACGCATAAAGATAGATATTGGATTACTGGAACGCTGGTTTTGGTAAAATGACTTTTGACTCCCTTCTACTTAGTTGCTTCATTAGGCACTGTTCCAAACACGAACCTCTAATACTAATAATTTCTGAACAAGTGCTTTGTGGTACAAAACTTCACAGTGGCAAGAAAAAGCGGAACTAGTTTTCGCATACTTAAAAGTACTTTTTTCGTCCGACACTCCTCAGAGTATGCAAACGTCGGAAGATAACCAAAAACTGACCGAATACATAGCCAGTTGCGGATCGAAAACACAAGAGGGTGATAAGCAGAGCGCGTGATTGGTTATAATTGACCAATCTGCATTACTTCACACCTAACTTTAGAAGAATAACACCTAACTAATTATTTCCCACGTTGAGTTTTACATGCTCAATCTTTAGATTTCTTGCTTTACTTGATTAATTAAAAACGTTTCTGCCGTTTTAGCATTTTGAAGGAATTGTGCCTACTCCTGCCAAACTTAGTGGCTTATTGTATCAAAATCATACCGTCAGCTTCATACAGAACAAACAAGACAATCCACTCCATATGATTCGTTTACTAAATGCATAAAAATACATGAATAAAATTTCCTCACGGTTTCAAGATGGGGGTCTTTTGATTTCATATTCAGGTAGTTGTCAAACAGTCCTAAAAGAAAATCTTGAATTAATAAAAGTTTTCATAAAAAGGTAAATAAATCATCGAGCAAAGGGAAACCAGTTTTTCTTGGAATAAGAAAGAAAGAAAGGAGACAAAGCTGGCATTAAAAATGACGTGAAAACATGAATTCATAGCCATGAACATATGGTTTCCCGTCATATTTTGCTATCCTTATCTCAATGGCTGTAGAGATTTTAAGCAAGTGTACTTAAACAAGTTAATTGAACTTCACAGAATGTGAATTAAGAATGAGAAGAATTTACAGTCTAGACATTTGAAAACAATTGCGATCAGAATTTAGTGCTTCGAAAGATGATAAAGTATTAATCATAAGTTAGGCCTGGCCTGACTTAATGACCTGATAGCGAAAAACATTGTTTAGGCCTGGTCTTATCAATAGTAGAACTAGTGAACATAAGGTCCATGCTGGCTAAACAATTCTTGAAAATGTTGCCCTAGAACTCTCCCTAGAACTGCCAACGCTGTGTGCATCGGTGAGGAGTTAGAGTATGAAAAACAAACCTTGAGTCATCTTTTCGAATTCTGAATTGGACGAAGCCAAGTGCAAGATGTTATGAAACCGAAGAGAGCCACTAGATTGAACAGATGATTTGCCAAACTCATTCTGAACACCAGACAGAGCGATGTTATTTTGGCCAGCTCCTTCCTGCTTCAGGTGCTGAAGGAACCCGAAATTCTTGCGATTTGGCTTCGGCAGCTGAAAGATCATCTTCCAAATGAAGAAGAGGCCTTTTTGGAAATCTTTCTGTCCGATGCTCACGCTCTGCAAGTGCTCTGGCTTCAATTCTCCGTGCTTTTTGAATACGAACTGTTGGAATAACAGGCAGCGAATGACATTTACGGTTTGTCATGCTAATTTCTTCCTATCGGAAGCGGAATACTTGGCTCTTGTTGTAAAAGGAATACATTTACACTAGGAGTGAAGGGTATAGATTTCCATTGGAAAATATCTTCTAGTTATTAACCGCTAGAATTTTGTGTTTTAAAACACTGTTAGGACCAAAGGAAAATATCTTACTTGAAGTGTATTGATGCAAGATCTGATGTCGTTCTCCGATTTATCACACAACGCGAGTAAACATCCCATATCAGCTTTCATTTGCTGTTTTCGAGATATCTAAAGAAAGAAATTATTCAATCTGTTTACACAATAAAAAAAATTGGGCGCTCCTCTTGAAGGACTTTTGGTCAAGTTTCCTTTGCTGAGGAGATAAAGCAATATGCGACGTTATGGATTCATAGTATGACCCAATGAAGTAATACAGGAAATATTCTGACATTTTCTACTTTAGTTCGTCCTTTTTACAGCCAGCGCTCAGACACATAAGGCAAGGTATTTACGAGTGTGCGCACAGGTTAATTTTTTACTGAGAAAGAGGCAAACTTGAAAGAGAGAAAAAATCCATCTTCTAGTCTAGAATAGTTCACAGCATCTATTCACAAAAATCTTTCTTACAAGAATTCAAACTTTGCCATATCTAATTCACTACGGCAAGACTTTGTAAAAAATCTCGTGAAATTCTCGTTTAGCCAATATATTTATATATATATAGGTAAGAGTGTCTCAAAACTGTTGAAACACAGCAACAGATTATTTGATAATTAGGCAAACGAAAGAAGGAATACCTCAAACAGTCGCTGAGCCAGCCGACCCGGAACCAATTGGGTGATTGACAGAGTCATTGCAATTTGGCGCAGCTGCCTCAGTGCAGGGACGTACCTAGATGTGAAAGTTAACCACACACTTGACTAGTAATAATGGCAATGAGAGTGCAGATTTAGTTAAGAATATTTTATTCCTTTAAGGAAATGTGTTATTCAGATGCAAATGTGTTATTCATTTGCAAATGCTTCGGGCAAAGACTTAATGCTGGAGGTCACTCTCAAATACTTCATCGTCTTTCAAACCGCTCTGTCCTTTACCCTCGAAATGTCTTTCTATATCTTATTATCCTACGTCTTTCTACATTTATATTTAAACTATAAGAAATTACTTCACCTTCTTTTATAAATAGACTTACTAATGAAAATAAACTCAATCTAATATTGATTCAGTGCTATATTGAATACCAATGATATCAAGATTGGGAAGAATAAAATGATCGATGATTCTATGATGTAGGTTATGGGTTGGGTTTTTGAGTCAAGTGTTTGTTCAAAATCAGATCAAATATTTTTTGAAAGGGTACCCGATTAACAGTAAAAATTATTTGGGATCTTGATACAAATTAAGAACTGGGTACGAAAGAATCGATAAAAAGCCTAAGGTGTGGCAACTGAGTGCATGAGAAATGAAACTTGCTGCAGTTTGGAGGATAGTAACGAAATAATTGACAACAGTTTTGTCTAATTTGATACTCACAAGTCGTTGCAAATACATATTATTGGCCTGGTTAGGGTAAGATTAGCCTTTTTCTTCTTTTTTGAAGTTGCTTCTGCAATAAGTATAAAAAACGAGATTATAATAGACTGACGAAAATTACTTCAAAAGGGGTACATTGCAATTTCATTAAAACGGTGATAATACGAGAACACCCATTCATGCATCATTGGGATACGGCAGCGAAAGAACTTTAGAGATTCTATTCTATAGCACAGTTGATGTCATTTGAAAAAGGTTAAAGTGCTTCAAGGTATGTCGCTGAGAACTTTAAGCAAAAAATAACATAGAGTTAGAATATGCAAACAAGTCAGTTTTTGACTTCGTTACAATATCATCTTTTAATACGATGATAGAGAATGTGGATTTAATATGGGGCAGTAAACACTGTTCTTTTCTTTTAAAAAGAACATACAAGTTGCTAGCAAGTGTATGAAGTCATCCCAATATAAGAAAATCTGAAAAGGCTTGTTGTTCAAATCTAAGGCAAATGTGTTCAAATGACAGGCAGAAGAGAAGAAACGAAAAAACAGATAAAACAGACAACTTTGTTTATAAAAAGCACGAACCTTCAGTTTCCTTGGCAGCTTGAATTAACACATTAATCGCGTGCTAGGAGCCAAAAGAGCATTTTTACCATTAGCAGAATGTTAGAAGCCATCGTATAGAGAAATTTTTCATAGCAAAATAGCATTTGAAGTAAAAAAGGAATGTAAACGAGACTTTCCAGGATGAATGTATAAATTTTAAACAAAAAGTTAAGATAGTTAACACAAAACAGTGGATGGAAGTGCGTAAAAGATTGACAGGAAATCGGCAATACCAACGGAGCACCATCGATTTCATCTATGATCAGGCAGTTTGGTTTGTTGCCGTCTCCCATGCAAGCCTTCATCTGGGTCGTTGTTTCCAGTTTGTTTCTGAACAGTTCGGCTGATCTATCGTCGCTGTTAGGAAGAAGTCAAGAAAAGCACTATCAGGTAGAACAAATAAGGAGTTACATACAGTGAATGGATAAAGTGATTATAAGAATTTTGAAACTGCAAAACAGTCTAAAAGCTCCTAAATCATCTCATAAAAACTGACAGATAGTGTATCTGAGACTTTTCACCTACCATTTAACAAAAAATTCCAGAAACCAATCCTTGACATTTTTGGACACAGCATTGGAAACTATACATTAGAGTTAAAAAACATGTTTAGTGATCAAGACTTCCTGTACCTGGCATTCATCTCAACAACATTGTAGCCTGCGTGTTCTGCAACAACGTGGGCGAGTGTCGTTTTCCCCAAGCCAGGATTGCCAGCCAGAAGGGCGATCTACAAATAAAAAAAACAAATTTTATGATTGATGTTGATTGCCCTGTTAAGACGTGCAATTCAGTGTGCAAGTTTTGGGAGACCTTGTAGAAAAGGCATACATAAAAAGAAGACAGGCGTTGTTAACTTAAGCTTGTCCAACTAAAAAAAAGGAGAAGAAGCATAATAAGTGATATACCTTGAATTTAGGCCTTCCCGTGTGATCTGTGATCTGGAATTCCAAAATATAGCTTAACAGGACATGGCATTTTAGATAAAACATATCATTTTATATGACACCTGACAGAGTATAAAAACTACATCTGAAACAGTGTATCAAGTGCTTCTAGCATTTAAATCTAATACATGCCTTAAAAAATATTTAAACGTTTTTCAATTTAAAATATCTGGCCTACTGTCAATAGCTTTGGCAAATAATACAATTCGACATTCTCATTGCAAATAAAAGAACAGAAGTTCCTAATATCACGAATATCCTAATATTTTGTGTACTTCTTATTCTATGTCAGTGAGAGGTTGGATGTAAAGGAGAAACTGTGAAAGTCCATAGGGTTCCAGCCCTTTGGCAGAGTAAAATATGAAGTGAAATAGGATGTTAAGAGAAAAAGTTGAGAGAAAATAAAATTTCGCAATCTTGAAGTGAATAGAGAATATCCAAAACATACCATTTCTTCTTCATAATCCCAATTTTGTTTTCGCTTTCCAAATTTTTTGTTGTTGCTATTGTTCTGGTTTTCCTGTTTATCACTTTTAATGTTATTCCGCCTGACTTTATTTTTCTGACTTTTTCCAAAAACAAATTCATCCCATAACTTTAGCCATTTCAACAAAATTCTGTTTATTCCCTGCAAAAAGATGAACATCACAGCTATCATTTGAAGTTAATTTTAAAATTGAACAAAGAAGATATGTGCTTTGTTGACTGAAATTAGTATAATACATAATGCAGTTTTACATTATAGTTTAATAATTAGTTAAATTAGTTATATCAAATAATGCATGCGGATTTAATATCAAATGCATGCACTTTTTTAGGTCTTAAAGACCATGGGTATACTTGAGGTTTTAACCGAGATCTAGAACAAACCTTCCAGCATTAGATAAATAGACAACCCTTGCATTATACAGGCCTCTCCGTCAGTATTTTCGCTTTGCTAAGGCGCGCGTTTTACCAAAAAGATTTATTTACGTTAAAGTAGGCAGAAACGTCCTTTTTTGCATGAAAAGCACTAAAAGCACTAACGTCATGTAAGGCACTAAAAGCAACAAAAATAAACACATTATTGTTGCAGTTCGTCAATGTCCAGCTCAAATTCCGACGAAGAATCGGAGTCAGAAGATATGGAAGAATCAACATCAACAGCTGTGGGTTCAAGTCGATTCTTCTTGCTGCACGAAGTCTCCTCTGTATCATTCTCTGCAAATCAAGCCACGTTTCTCGTCGTTTCTCCATATAAATTTGAACTGCACGAAATAAAATTGATTTCCTTTCCTCTGTTGACCAGACCTTGTCGTTACCTTTGATCAGCATCAAATCTTGCATGGTTGCATTTTACATACTTATCTACGGTCGCTCAACAGAAGCGTCAGTAAACTGAACTCCCTTTCTTCGGCAGAATTTGAGCCAGCGATGCATATCAACAATTCCATCATCAAACATAGGTTAGGAAACTTGTCTTTCCTAAAGTTCAGAACTTTTTGCCAGAGAACTTTCGGCTCCTTTAAAAACTGTCCCATCTGACGGCTTGCGAATTTGGTGAATTTTTTCCACTCGATGATGACATCTTTTTCACAAATTCCAGCTTCGGCTAATAGGGTTGCAAATGTTTCTAGCAGAGTGCCTATTTCTGATACACCATATGCTGGGTCGTTTTGCCAATACTGTGGATCATATATACGCATAGCAGACTAAATAGCTGAATCGTGTTCATGAAATCTTTCTCTCAATAGAATCTTCATTTTTTCGATGGTTGCTTTTTGGCATCTCCTGCAACTGTACGTGCTGCTCGGGAATATTTCTTGCCAACTATCTCTACCATTTGGTTTTCTCTGTTATTTGGCTTATTGCGTCGGTGCCCTTCTTTGAGATTAAACCCTGTCACAGCCATGGTATCCTTTTCGTACGTTAATTTGGCAATGTAGCTACTCGGCATTTCTTCGCTGGTTCCTGCAGCCATCTTTCACCCTTGAGCAATCTAATATGGCATGATGCCGTCGCCTTCAAATATCAGAGAAACAGGGCCAGCAGCGTTCAGTATGTCGATGTCGCTTGCAACTTTGCAAAAGAAAGTGTAAGATTGCAATTTATTGAGCAGTCCCCGTACCTCAGCTTTTGTATCCTTATTTCCTTTTCTTCCAGCCAACGAATTTTCAAATGCTGTAATTAACCGAGGCCAAATGTCTACAAACACTTTCATGGCTCTTGGTTGGCTTCTTGGCGATGGTTGATGAAGCAAGTACCTCCCAGTTTCGGCATCTTTTTATGTGCATCTAGCCCTGAGGCTTTACTAGCTTCAAATAGGTTCAGTTTCCAGAGTTTTTAAGTAGCCCATATATGGCTTTATATTGCTCATCACATTGCTGGAACTCAAGTCCATCATAGCAGCCTTAAAAGCCAATTCCACACGATTGTTTGCACAGTGAGTTGCGAGAAGCCAGTCACGTGACCTCGATAACTGTGTTAAGGCACCAGAATAAATTCCGGTATAAACACTCGCCCCATTGGCGGTAGCAGACACAATCTTCATGGTGCATTCTTAATCTGTCATCTTCATCAATCCACTTGTTGAATTGAATATACCGTCAATACGCTTTTTAATCGAGTCTGCATCCACTCCTCCGTACTCACTCATTTCCAGTAGTGAAACAACAAGATAGCATTGAATACCATTTCTTTCAATTCTAATCATAAGCAGCTTTTTTTCAGATCCAGTCTTACGTGCTTGAGATCCAACGGACATTAGCGACATGGCAAAGACAGCTGCGCACTTCTCACGGATGGCATTTGCAATGCAGTGGACATGTTCTTTTGCAGCCTTCCCGTTATTCCTTATTTTCACCAAAACTACTCCATTCTGCCTTTAGCATTTTGCTTTGGCATTTTGAATCCGCAAGGCTCTTTGTATAATAATTAACAAGGAGTGCGATTTAAAGGGTGCTTATAAACCAGGCGCGTGATCTATTGCGCGTCGCTGAAACAACAGGAGCATGCTAAGGCATTAAACGGAGAGGCCTGATTTTAGGCCCTGGCAAGATCTAGAGCTGTTGGCATTGCAATCCTTATCACCATTCCAATAGATCATCATTTCAGCCAGACTATTTAACCTTGGAGCTAAATGCTGTGAAGTCTCCAGTATTTCAGAAGTCAAAACTGCAGTATGTGGAAATACATCAAAATATAATCTAAAGCCCTTTAAGACTCAAAGAAGTGGCAAAATAATGGTAAACTGAAACATCTTTAGGATTGCAAGGGTAAACAAGTCCAGAAAGCAAATTCTTGTCAAATGAAAAAACCTTAATCAAAGATAGCAAGCCTTAATCATAGAGACAAAAATCTAAAAAGACAATAAAAGACTTACATCATCACTTAGGAGCTCTCTAAATGTTTTGGGGGAAAACTTTTCAACCCAAAGGGATGTATCAGTCTTTGCAACAACAGAACATTCCTCTGTTTGTTTGGTTTCTTCACTCATGTCAAATATATCATCATCCAGATTACTAAAATTTGAAAATAAGCAAAAAGTTATGGCTTGAAGGGAAACAATTATTAAAAAGGCTGCACAAGAAAGAGTTACATGTCTTACCCATTGCCAAAATTCCTTACTGCATCTGCCCTTTTTAGAAGTTCTGCATGGCGCTGTTTGATGAGGATGAAAAGATGACAATCAATGGAAAATATGAAAAGGCATTAAAAAAGAAATCTGAATTACACACAATTTCCTACCATTACAACAATGTAATACTTCAAAGTACAAATAGATTTTGTCTGTTCTTAATTCATCTAAAGAACATTTATATATTTGAAAAGATCTAACTGACATCTAATCACAGGGCCAATGTTTCAAGATAGTACCTTTGCATCAACTGCCTCCCTGAGATCTTCAAATGGCATTGACAACAGGTTCATGCTGCTTACTTTAGGTTTACCAGTGGAATGTTTCTAAAAGATACCAATTTATAATTGATACATAAATCTATATACTTTTTTAAGAACAAGGCAAAAGCTGCACAAAGTTCATACTGTACTCAAATATGCTATAGACATGTCTGCGGTTTGTAACAAGAATGTAGTGATAACCAATTAGATTCTTGGCACATTTGCTCTTTAGGCAACAAGGAAAATGACAAAGCAGTAATTTGAAAACATTTTTCGGTTATAGAAAATCATGATTAATTACTTTAGGGCATGAAAATGTGTTTGATTTAGAAAAGCTACCTCTTCATTGGTTTTCTCTAAGGAAAGAAAGACCCTTCTCCCTTCTGTGTCTGTTACAGTGATGTGATCTTTTCCAAGTGGTGGCAAGGTATGGACATATTTTCTGCTTGGCATAACAAATTTCCTATCATTCTCAAAAAATGCATCAGAAATTGCTTCAAAATGATCATCATCTTCAATAAGTTCTTCATCCATTTTCAACCTCTTTGACTGTGGAAGTCTTGGAGCTATTTATAAGAAGAGAGGATATAGCTTGACAAATTTATTTTCTTCTTGTTAACAGACCACAAATATTTTATGCATTCAATTTTACAACGATTACAGTGACAGTTACTCAATCTCAGCTTACCAAGACTCTCTAAGAAATCTCCATCATCAACTTCTTCCACAGCAAACTTTGAACTTGATGAAAGTAATTTAAATGAGTCTGCTCCTCCTTTCTGTGTGCTTGCTTCATGGACAGGTTCTTTTTGTTTTGATGATCTAGATTTTGCCGATGGAAAATCATCTAGAGAAAGAAGAGAATAGAAAAGCTTATAGAGGAGGCAAATTCTTACACCTGGGGCAAATTAAGATAACACCAATTATTTCCCGCAAATGGCAAGGCCACACCATTTGGAAAATGAGGAATCTGCACACACACCTAATTTTAGATAATTTTTTCCATTTCTTAACTTTTTAATAATGCAAATTGTAGATAAAAACTGAAGCCAATTGTTGCTTGATGAACCTCAACATAGCTCTACTGATGCCAAGGTAGAAAACTTCGCCATTAACCACACTCTAGATTTAATTGATCAATATCATGGCTGGAATCTAGTTCTTACCTTCATCTAATTCATTCAAGGCATCTAAATCGTCGTTGATATCTTCTTCATACTTATCAATATCTCCATATGTATTGTAGTATTCTTCCGGCAAATCGAAATCTTCCATCCTCGATCCTTATTTATGTGGACAAAAAAGCAGTTAGATGGTTCCGAATCGCGATTGCATGAACATCGGGATAGAAAAATACAGCTAGTGATTGTAAGTTTGTATATCCTTCAGAAGCCTCGAGAATTAAACATTTAAACGATATTATTCCATGGCCAACATTTCCCGCCAAATACGTTCGCCAAGTCTCTTTTTGATTTTAATTTTATTCGAGGCTGTTGCAGCGTCTACTTCTGCGAAGGAGCGTGAAGTAAGGATGTCAGTTGAAGTGAATTCCGCTGACCTTTGGTACCAGACAGACGCAGATCTCAGGCCCTTCTCAAAGCTTTGCACCAATCGTTAGATGCGGTGTGCATGTGTCTTTGAAATTATTCCAAGAAAAACTCATTAGACAAAGGATAACCGGGAATACCACGGAAAATGTTTCGATTAGTAACAAAGCAACGTGGGGTGAGCTTTTTATAATTCTTCATCTGATTCTCTCATGGTTGTCTACAGGATGCTTGACAGGCAACTCCAGCGATCCCCCTCATTAGCAAATACATCAATTATATTGAACCCAATTGTTTAAATATGGAACTGTTGAATCACTATACTAAATGGGTGAAGGAAATAAATCGATAATCAATAATTCGTTGCTCTACCTTTAAGTTTTAGAGGAGTCTTAGGAATAAAATGTTGAGTTTAAACTAAGAGGTTAAAAAAAATTTGGATCACGTTTCTGGTGGTTTGTTGCCCATGGCTGTTCTGTTGAAAGCGATCTGATTAAACCTCTTGTGTAGAATTACAAGTGTATATTACCGGATAGTTCCCATTTATTGTAGAGAAGCCATTTCCTTTGCATTTGACTCCTTTAATAATCAAGAGGGTGTGTGTTGAGGATGTTGCACTACCCTAGTTTTTAGAACCAATATTTTTATGTCTCATAAATTTAGGGGAAATTACATGACTTAATGATATACATGCATGTATTCTTAGGCCATTGGCGCTGAAATTGGAAAACATGTCCGAGCCATTGCAACAACGCCCTTTCTGTCAAATATGGTGAGTTTTTTTAGTTAGTCTAATATATCATTTATCATGACAAGACCAAACTTGATTAACCACTGAAATTTTTCCAGGTGAAAATATCACTGTGAGACATATTTTCTGTCTTCCAAAGATCAATCCTAAATACTTAGCCTGTTCCTAGTTACTGTACTATGTGCATTTGATTTGGATTGCTTACTTTCAATCAAACCCCAATCTATTTGGTTTCTTGTATAAGTTCATGTTGATTAATTTATTGTATTTATTGAATAGGTACCCATGAGCAAGTTTGATCAAAATAACCCCATTAATTATGAAAAAATGGACAGTAACTTGAAGATCATCAAGGACAGGTAATCTTAATTTTTCTTATTTTACAAGGTAATGACCCAAACAACAGAAAGTAATTCTCTTCTTGTGGTCATGTTTTATTTTTAACATGGTGAACACAATTATTATGATATTTTAAGAAAATGAATGACCAATATTGAAAGAGAAAGATAGGCAGAAAAAGATAGGCAGAGAAAGATAGGCATAGAGAAAGATGGAATGAGATATGCGCATAAACTAGCTAAGAAGATAGCTCAATGTAAGGATGGCTCAGTGGTTAGAGGTGCTGATATGACCAAACTTTCACCCAGGATGAGGAACGTTGCCAGCTTTCTGTAATTCCAGGCATAAGGAATCATGAGGTGTGGTCACATTGAGAGGCTGGACCAGAACACTGCTCGATAAGCTCAAACTTTTCACTGTCCTAAATACTATATTCCGATGCTAAGTAGAATTAAATACAAATATACAACAATGTTGCCTTCCTCTGAGAAATTTAAGTTTCTGCGTTTGTAAAATGCCACACTAGCATCCTCATCATGCGTATTGTGTCCTGCTAGGCTACAGAGGCCACTGACCTTGTCTGAAAAGGTCTTGTACAGCCATCTTGATGACCCAATTAATCAAGTGAGTTCTTGTCAAATTGCCATGTTAATGCACAAGTTTTGATAACCTTTTTTTCTTTTTATAAAAGTTCAATTCCTGAATTTACTAAATGTGGGAAATGGAACTTGGACTGTCAAAGTCCATTCTCTTTATGCTCCTTTTCCCTGGTACACCCAAGAATGGAATCGAGCAGAGAGCTGATAGACTGGCTAGGAAGTTTTCAACATTATGTGCATTGAAGTAAATAAGCCCTGCATAACCAAATAACTAAATATCTGTTTTTCCAAATTTTTCAAATTTGCACTGGGTATGTATTGCATAAAAGTTGTGCTCCCAATTTGTGCATATTGTTCCACAATCAGGACTTTTTGTGTTTGTGAATTTAGAATGAAGGATAGATTTGTATAGTAGGTATGATGAACATTTTCTATACAGTCTTTGTAATATGAGGCGTGTGATCGCACACACACACATCACGCAAATTGCCCAAGGCGTGCTAATCATCACACGCGCAAAACAAAGAATTTACCACAAAATGTTTTTAAAATTGCCTATGTTTTGAAGATTTTCAAAGCAGCGGTAACTCAAAGTCACCAAATTAGGTCTCCTTAAAAGCAGCACCCAGTTCTTGACAACAGGTATGAGAAACAGCCGATAAAAAGCGGTTCGCATTGCACGCCATCGCACGCACAAAGTAATCAAAGCATGCGAAATGCCGCACATGGCCTATTTTCATATTACAAAGACTGTCTATATTAGCGACACATTGTGTATTTTGAAGTTGCTAATATCTATTTGAATTTCAAAGCACCATAAATGACAATCAATGATCTATCCCCAGGATGTCGAAAGAGGAAAGTCCTATTTGAAGCTACGACCAGATCGAGTTGCAATGCAAGATGCTACTGCACAAATGGCAATGCTGCAGTTTATATCAAGTGGTTTACAGAAGGTAAACTTGTGATGCTTTTATTATTTTTGTAAGATTGCATTTATGAAATATCTTTACTTCATAACAAAATTCACACTAATCTTGTACTAAAAAAACCTGTTTCATGAACATTTAATTACTCATTATTGAATTTATCCTTCATTGTACCTATAGATTTTCCAGGGTGTATGCATTTGTGGGCTTTTGAAATAGTGTTAACGCCTATGCATCTATCTATTTAGGTGGCTGTACCATCAACAATACACTGTGACCATTTGATAGAAGCACAATTGGGTGGAGAAAAAGATTTGCAAAGAGCAAAAGTGAGTTTCTATGTCTTGCAACTATTATTCCATGCAGTCCAATTATTTTATCAAATTTTTTCAACCATCATGGAGCAGGCATTATCAAGACATTATCTCAGACATAAGTGTGATTTTTTAATCTAGCCTGCAGTTTCTACAATGGCCTTTTTGTTTGACAGGATATAAACAGTGAAGTTTACAATTTCTTGGCCAGTGCTGGTGCAAAATACGGTGTTGGTTTCTGGAAACCAGGATCAGGAATCATCCACCAAGTATGTATTCATTAGCCAAATTAACGCTCTGGAATCTTCATACAATAATCTTTTTACCATTGTAAGAAATCAAATCAACCAAATATAGCTAGACCTGTTTATTCACTTTTTCAAACTGGTCCCCATTGTTTTTGCCTTCAAACTAATGTGAATATCTGAGAATGCTTGCAACTATCATTATTTTTCCAGATTGTTCTTGAAAACTATGCTTTCCCTGGAGTTTTGTTGATTGGCACAGACAGCCATACACCAAATGGAGGTAGAAAGCTGGTTTTTTATATTCTCACAATGGCTTTAATTTTGATTAGACAAGTCTAAGATATTTTGAAGGGGCATGCACACAACTTTTTCTAGACATTGTCTGCATTTTGTTGTATGACATTGTCGTGATGAAATAATAGTACTATCTTGTTGAAGAAGTATATCCTTGTCTTTCTTTGTATCAGAGTGTATTAATTTAGCCAAATAAACAAAGAAATAATGTATCAATGAAAATTGGCTTGCCTAGCAGTCAGTAGCTTTGTAGAATATTTGTCTATCATTCAACTGCATTTTCAAACCCAAGACACATACATCATAGTGACCACTTTCTAAATCATTATCCATCAGAGCCACAGTTTTGTATGATTTAGTGGAGATGTGAAGTTCTTCAATGCAAATAGTGTATCTACCAAGAAAAAATGGCAGTTTAGTCCTAACCTCAGATCAGCCATGAATATATATATAATTCAGAAGTGATCCTCCACAGGTGGCCTTGGTGGATTGTGCATCGGAGTAGGTGGTGCAGATGCAGTTGATGTTATGGCAGGACTCCCATGGGAACTCAAGTGCCCAAAGGTGATGAAAGTGCTTCCTAAATATGTGTTTTCTGAAGTGCTAACCCTACAACAAAGATACTGTCTTACATGGATGTGGTAATGTTGCAGTCACAAAGAAGATTAAATCTATCATCTACCACAATAGGTGGTAATTTAAACTTTTGCAAGACACTTTGTTTAAATGGAAGTCATTTTGTATTTGTCAGGTGATTGGAGTCAAGCTAACAGGCAAGCTGAGTGGCTGGACCTCGCCAAAAGGTATTTTTCGTCATATTCCTCTTCTGATTTTGTTCATACGATATCACTCACTTTTTATTGTATCTGAAAGACAAACTTTTGTGATTAAACATTCAAACCGGATTAAATGATTTAATGATTAAATGATTCCATCTTTGCACAGATGTCATCTTGAAGGTTGCTGGAATCCTCACCGTGAAGGGCGGAACTGGTGCGATTGTGGAATATCACGGACCTGGAGTTGATTCAATTTCTTGCACAGGTCTGTAAACCTTTAAGTTTTCTTATCTTTTTCTTTGTTCATCAATTTTCAGTTTTAGTTATTCGAGTGCGATATCCTGCCTACCTAGAAGCTTTTTTCACGCACTAACGACTTTTTAGATGAAGATACTATATTTTAATTTGCTCGATCATATGACCTTTTGAATTTTCGACTTGATTCAGGAATGGGCACTATCTGCAACATGGGAGCAGAAATTGGCGCCACAACCTCGGTGTTTCCCTATGGACCAAGCATGGCAAGGTTCCTACATTCAACTAACAGATCAGCAATATCAGATTTGGCTGCCAAGTATCAACACATTCTGTCTCCAGATGAAAACGCCCCCTATGATGAATTGATCGAAATCAACTTGAGCGAGGTAGGGGTTTTAAACTAGTTTCTTTTTCAAAAGATAAAAAAGATAGATAGACTTTAAATCATATATCAGTTGGTATTATGATTACATGGTGATAACATTTCAAAACCGTGTTATTTTTTATATTTCATGTGGTAAATATTCGTTGCTTCCATAAACCAACGTTTGAACAGACTTGTGTGCGATGCCTATGTTAAGAAGTCATATGCTGGCGCTTCGTAGAATACAGAAGCCTGGATGTGATTTAAAACAGCCACTTGGCTTTCTGTCATTGCATTCGCTGCTTAAACTGTTAGCAATGTTAATCTGTACCTGATTCCATGTTTTAGCTTGAGCCACATGTTAATGGACCATTCACCCCTGATCTTGCTCACCCTATTGCGAAGCTTGGTGAAAACGCCAGAGCAAATGGCTGGCCAACCGAGATCAAAGTTGGTAAGTGCGAGCATTCCTCTAAGTTTTTTCTATGTGCAATCGAAGGTATTTTCACAGCAGCTGTTGGCGTGACTTCAAAAGCGACCATGGCAATTTTCAGTTTCAAGATTCTCGAAGGGTTGCCTTTCCATGTAAGAGACGGTCAACTCTGTTTTTTTTAAGGATTGATTGGCAGCTGTACAAACAGCAGCTATGAAGACATGACAAGAGCCGCCAGCGTGGCTAAGCAGGCGCTACAACGCGGACTGAAGGCAAAATCACTGTACACAGTCACTCCGGGGTCAGAGCAGATCCGAGCCACCATCGAACGTGATGGCATCGCAGAGACGTTGAGGGAATTCGGTGGTACAGTCCTGGCTAATGCCTGTGGCCCATGCATCGGACAATGGGACAGGTAAGCATGGTGCTAGCCCTCTTTCATATTTGATCTCTACCAGTAAATGCAGCGAAGCTCCGAACTGAATCAGGCCTTTAGACTGAACGCAACAATTGTTGTCTCGACGACATGATGAAATTCCATCACACCATGCACATGTGCAATACACACAACCAGGCAGCACAGTTCCACTTATGTCCCTCTCGCGTTTCTCTGCTTTCCGGCAATACGCATCCTCTGCCACTGAAAACATCTTCATTTTACACAGACAAGATGTCCCGAAGGGAGAGAAGAACACCATCGTGACGTCATACAACCGAAATTTCACCGGCAGAAACGATGCAAATGTCAACACTCATGCATTTGTGTCATCACCAGAGGTAAAAGGTCTTTCTACCCTTGTCCGTAGCATCTTTCTTTTCTTGTTTGAATGTATGTATAACCTGCTTGGCACTTGAGGTTGTGGCTGGCAATCAGAAATAAGATATGTACTCGCTTGTGCATAGGCAGTGTTTGTGACTCATCGCCTGGGCCACTGTTATGTTACGTCATTTGATTTTTGATGTTGTTATTGATGAGTTCAAATTCTCCTTCCAGATCGTCACCGCTTTGGCGATTGCTGGAGATTTGAGTTTCAACCCAGAGACAGACACCCTTAAGGGCAGCAATGGTATTCAATGTTACAAAAGTTTTTCATTTATCAAGTCTAATAACGTATTACTCGTGGATTAGAATTACTGCAGAGTCTTCAAAGCTTATATTTCAAAGCGATTGTTGCACTTTGGTGGTTTCGAGTTGGGATAATTGCGGGCTCTTTGCTGTTTTTTTCTTAGATTGACTTCCAATCGATTCTCGTCATTTCTAGCATGCTTCTCTCGTGGCATTCTTCTTCTTTCTTTCTTTTTTCTAGCATGCTTTCCTCATGACATTCTTCTGCTTTCTTCCTTCTTTCTAGCATGCTTTCCTCATGACATTCTTCTGCTTTCTTTCTTCTTTCTAGCTTGCTTTCCTCATGACATTCTTCTGCTTTCTTCCTTCTTTCTAGCATACTTCCTTCATAGCAAGCCAGCTTTTTGCTGCTTTTCTCGCCCTCTTTCTTGATAACATCTGAATTCAAACCGCCTGAACTAACCCTGTAGCCCACCAGTCTTGCCGATTCATGCCAATGGCGGCCATTCGCTTGGTTTTCGTTTCGTTACACAACCATTCAACCTGCAAGAATTTTATTTTAGGAGAAGAATTCAAACTGGAAAGTCCATATGGTGACGAACTGCCAGAAAAGGTACCCTACACTCCTGAGTTTATTCAATTTTATTTCTAGTTTGATTTTTACTTGTCTGTGGCTCTGTTAATCAGTTTAAATGTTTTCTACGCTTTCCTTTTACAATCCTGTGAACTCCAGTTTAGTGTCGATTCGGCTACCATTTTCTAACATCTGATGCAATTTATTGCAGGGATTTGATCCTGGAATGGACACCTATCAAGTAAGTTTGACTTTATTCTCTAAATTTTACTTGCAATCTGGTGAGATGTAGTAGACTTTGAGCCATTTGGCTAAGAAGAAACCAATATGACAGTCATACGGCTACATGAAAAAGAGCATTACATTCATGGCAAAAACTGTTATCTAATCATCTCTCAACCTAAAGGCACTTCTTTGTGCTAGCTCCACTGTTTTGCCTGTACAAGTGCCTATATTGAAAGCCTAGATGCTTGTACCAGTGTTGATTGGTTCATTTGATGGGCACTGTTGCTCTTGCAGGAACCTCCGTCAGATGGCTCAGCTCTGACTGTTGATGTCGATCCAAGTAGCAACCGACTGCAGCTGCTGGAACCTTTTGACAAATGGAATGGAAACGATTACGAAGATTTGCTCATATTAATCAAGGTTGGTCATTCGTCGCTCTATTTTTAAAGTAGCTCTTAGAATAATTGCAGCTCCAAGTGTCATGCAGCTCTAATTAGAAACCATTGAGATTTTAACTAAATGAAGATTTTCAGATTAAAGCCTCTTGTCAGATCTGTTTTTGTTTCGACTCGGTTGGAAGACTGAAAGAGTGGTTTTTTGCTGTTGGTATTTCACGTTGTCTTTTCTACCTTGGTTTTCATGGTAATCTGTACCTTTATGCCTTTCGTACTTTGCCTTTGTATTTCGGTTTTTTTTAGATTTTAATGATCGGTTTGCTTTTAGATCAAAGGAAAATGTACAACAGATCACATCAGGTAACAATTTAACATTCACATCTGATCTAGTAATAAAATATACTTCTCGTATTGAAGTTGCATGTTATTCAAGACTGAAGGTCTAATAAAAGATGCGCAACGTTATGCTATAATTCATTTTTGCTATTATTTTTCCAGTTTTTACGAGTATTGTCGATAAATTGTGCAATTTTACATCGTAGCATGGCAGGACCCTGGCTTAAATACAGAGGTCATCTGGACAATATTTCAAACAACATGTTTATTGGGTATGTTTGCTATTTTACAAATGTTCGTATCATCCCATCATATTTCTGCATCAGATTTATCCATCAATTGTGGTATTCTATCATCTTTTGTCAGAATGGTAAGACTAGCAAAGGATTTATTTTTTGCAACCTTTCCACTAAACAATAGCAATTATCTGTAATGTAGAGCCCATTACTCTCGACAAAAAGAGCAACAAGAACATGATGACATTCAGTTTAATAAATCAGAAATGCTTTAAGGATAAAAAAGTCTACTCTCTTCATTTTCTAGGGCAATTAACATTGAGAATGGTGAAGCCAATAACGTCAAAAATCTGTTGACCGGAGAATACGGTGCAGTCCCAGACACGGCCAGGCACTACAAGGTATGACCGGGCATGCGACTTTGTCTTCAGCCCTGCAGCGAGCTACGTCATGTGATAGGTGTTTATGTTGGCCTTCGTTGTTGCTTCCACGGGATCTCTCTCATTCGTTGTTGTTGCTGTCTGCGATTATCTTCTGTGCTCCTGTTGAGCCACATTCATTCATTTTAATTCTTGATGCTTCTGTCAGGCACAAGGCAACGGCTGGGTTGCTATTGGAGACGAAAACTATGGCGAAGGTAGCAGTAGGGAGCATGCAGCACTGGAACCAAGACATTTAGGAGCACGTGCCATTATAGTCAAGAGTTTTGCCCGTATTCACGGTATGAACGATTAGGCTCTTTGGCTAATTCAATATTCATTAGGTATCCCATTGCGCCTAGAGAGGATTTCAGAAAATATTGGCACACTCTTTCCTGTTTCGTCATAATCTCAGTTTCTTCACTTTTATTAGAAAAGAAAGCCTTTTGTAAATCAATGCTTGTTCGTTGAAGTCTATATTTTTTGTCTTTCAGAAACCAATCTGAAGAAACAAGGTGGGTTGACTTTCTTTTGTCGCAGCTGCTTCTTCGCATCCAAACAAACTCGTTTTTTTGGTTAGATAAAATATTTCTTCCTTTGTGACGTAATTTCTTCTTTGAAAGGTTTACTGCCACTGGTCTTTGAGAACCCATCGGACTACGATAAAATACAACCAGACGACAGAGTCTCACTTCTAGGATTAAAAGAACTTGCACCGGGAAAGGTAATTTAGCCAATATTCACCGTAACGCCTAAGCCTTTTTTAATTTCCAGGCACCAATACAGTTCTGCTGGATTGGGCGTGTGGAAATATTTTTCCTTTCATTTTTCTATTTAAATATTTACAAAATCAACGAGAATAATTTACTGGGAAGCATACAGACCTGTGCTATATAGAAACATGAACACCCTTATGTCTGCTTATAGCCCACGTTTTTGTCATGTTGGTATAAGTTGTAATTTGAGTACAGACTGAAGAACGTGTCTTTTATTCATACACCTTTTTAAAAAATATAATAACCTATTATTAACACGAAGAGGGACTGCTGGATTGAACTAGTTAATTTGTTGAGCTCTCTTTTCGATGTACCTCTTATTCTACAGCGCTACAACCCTAGGTCTATGATCTAGAATTTCCTGTTGAGATTTAGTGCCAAGTTCTTTCGATTAACGTGCATCTCGTCTATCTTAGCCTCTATCTTGCCGGATCAAGCACGCGGACGGAAGCACCGAAAGCTTCAACTTGCTTCATACAATGAACGAGGGACAGATCACGTGGTTCAAAGCCGGAAGTGCATTGAACAGAATGGCCGAGTTAAAACAATGATAGTTAAAAACGAATGCTTATTTATCAATGTATATTTGCGAAAAATTGTTCGTCAAATAGAAATTTTGTTTAGGAGGAGAATTTTCGAGCTAATAGCCTTGGTTCATTGCTATGCGTGTTGTAAATGGCGTGTCTCATCAAAGTTGATTAATTTTTAAAGCAATGCTAAATTTTGATATTTTAAGGCCCGTCAAACTTAACCTTGGTCTTCTTGCAACTGATTGAGCGGTTTATTTGTGTTCATTGTCTCTGAAATTAAATATTTCTGTCTACCACATTTTTTGCTAATTCCCCGTCGAGTACCAAGATTGAACAGAAAATCTAACTTTAAAACATTTTAAAGATCTCATCGTATCCAAACTTCTAATATAAGAGTGTTTTTGCCTTGGTATCAATAGATATGTCTTAACTAGTGTTTTTTGTTTGTTTTGAACCAGCAAGTTCATCGATTTCTCTACAAACACAGCCTGTCTTAGCAAGAAACAAAAATCTTAATAAATCTTTTGCCCAAGCAAGCAATGCCGCTATTTAGCAAGCTATCTTTGCAAATTAAAAGTCGATATAAAAATAGGTGCTTGAAACTAGTTAATGACTAATGCAGAAATAAAGATTTGTAGCAGAAATCTTGATTTGTAAAAGGAATTCAGGCAAGGCTAAGCTAAATCAAAAGATTTTCATTCAATATAAAATTTACAATTGACACAAAAGTGGGTTGGAATTTGAAATGATACACGAGTTCGTGGAGCCTAACATTGGGAACACATGTTCAATATTTACGACGTCTCTTCGACATTTCCTGAAATTGCAAATTCCTTGGTAATTACGGCCATTAATTAAGTCGAGTGCTTACTTGTGCGTCTTCGCAGAAGCAAAGCAAGATTGCTTTCTCACTTCCTTTATTATGCTACAGTATTTCCATGATTAAATAGGCCGATGGAACAAATCCCTCCAATTCATTATTTATCCTAGTCTCGTATCTAAATTCAAAATGGGGTCTATCAACAAATAGGGCAAGGCTTGACTAACAGACATAAAACTAAATCAAAATTTGAAAACTTTGAATCGCACACGTAATTGAACAATGAATTACGCACATTGTGAATATAACCGAAATTCAACACTTCCTCGCGTCTTACAGAAAACGAACTAATTCACCATCAGGCGACAATACCCCGACATGACAAATATGAGAATTAACGAAATAATTTACCTCGGTACATTGTCTATTCGCCAAGCTTTCACACAAGATGCTCCTAGCGCACAACATCCTCAAAAACTGCAGCCTAACGAATGCGTATCAAAGTGATTGGGAAATGAAAGTGCTGCGTGATGGCGTGCGCATTATCATCCCAAGGGGATTCCGAACAAAGGGCCTAAATTCTCCATGGAGAACTAATATTTTCGGTCTTTACAAAAGCATTACAACATTCAAAAGAGTAAAAAAGGAGCATCGAGCGGGCCCTAGATTATTAAATATCAACGATGGAAATATTTGCAAAGGAAATTGATGAATTAAAACATCGAATCTAATTGGTTTGTGAAATCTGCTATCATGTCGTCTATATCCGCCATTATTGAATCTGTTGCCGCAAAGCTGGGGGAAAAGATGTAAAAAAATTAGATGAAGATGACGCAGGTTTAAGACAAACATAAGTGGAATGTGTTTGGAGTAATGCGACATTAGAAAACTAGCAAGAAGATCAAAAAACATTTTGAGTCATGTTCACTTATGTTTAGCGAAATAGGCCAGCCTGAAACTCGAGTATTGAAAATTACAGTTATCTGATCCAGTCTGTGACACATATCGTAGAAAAATGGAATAAAAATATATAAAAGGTCTTTCGACCGTATGAAAACGGGTTTCAAAACTGGTAGATAGCTCAATCAGAAATCCAATAACAAAATGGCCTTGTTATGGTTGAATTAAAGCGTAGGTTTAAATGCTCAATAAAGGCCAGGGTTCGTCTTGGGAATCAAAAGCCCTTCTGGCTGAGGTCGTCCAATTAGGAATAAAAGAGCATAATTTGACACGCACTCGTCGTCTATTTTTGACTTGGCTGACTCCGTGCTTTCCTCTGGTGCTTGTTCTGGAATTGCCACTGCGGAAACAGAACAAATTGCAGTTAGCTGACTACAGATGCATCAAAAGACAGAAAAGAGGTGTGCAAAGATTCTTGTGCTTGCAACACCCTTTGTACAATTCATCCCAAGGGGTGAAAAAGAACAATTCTTTGCATGGGTCCCAAAAGGTTCAGCAGGCTGTATTTTTGGTAAATGCATTTCAATAGCGCGTTGACGGGAAGCATTTGCGATTCACCGTGTTTGCCACAAAATTAACCTAAGGCAAGGAAATAAAGCGAGTCATATCAAAAATGGCAATGATATGTCCAAAGGAAGTTATCCTATCAGATGCAGTCACCAAACGCCATTTGGCATCACTGGGGCCTTCTAAGAGTCATCGAGAAAAGGGTAAGGATCATTTTTGGTCAAATCAAACTTGCGTGTAGTCCAGTCCAATAGTGAAAAGATTCGACAATGTTTTTGAAATCGAAGCCTTTCGAAAGGCAGTGATGATTTAGGTTAGCTAAGTATTTGGTTTTGTCAAGAGACTTAAGTTAAAGTGCATTGAAACAGTTCTTTGAAAATAAGCTCGATATTTACCGTTAACCGGGGCATGTTTTGCCACTTTTCCTCTGAAAGTTTCGCGGATTTTTTCATCCAAGGGGCCTGGAACCGAAAGAAATGACGAAATCATTCATGACGTAGTATTAACAGAGATTGCTCTTGAAACTTGGTAAACACCATTAACATAAATATCGTTAATAACAAAGTCTTGGACACATGCAAACTCGTTCGTCAAATCAACGAAAACAATCAATCAGTTATGACGTATTATTAGAAGAATGTACGCATAAAAACGTTGATAAGCTGACAAGCAAAACAAATTTGAAAGATTGCGGCATTGATTGGAAATAAAGTGCTGCGAAGGAATGGGTTGTGGAAGTTCGAAGCAAGTCAGGCGAGTGGCATGGGCCGATAACGAGACTGGGGCATGGAGGGCAAGGTTCAAACAGAGACTGGAAAAGAAATGTGAGAATGAGTCAAAGTTTGCATTTGTAAATAGGGTTGGTGAGCGGAGTGGCGAGAGCAGCTTCTTTAGCGACCAACTGGAGAAAAGCTTCAAAAGAGCAGTCCCCTTATTTTTAGGCCACATACATAATAATTGGTATCATTGGGCTGCAGAATAGAAATCAGTCACGCCAACTGACTAGATTTTCCCAAAAAGAGAATCTTAGTACGATCTTATAAAATGATGTTGGGCTTCAAAACTTGTAACATGTAACAGTGTTAGGTGTAATCAATTTGTAGCTAATGAAAGAGAAATAGCCAATGCGTCTGACCCATATCAATGTAGTGATGTATTCTCAATGCCTTCATAAAGCACAACTTTCCTCTATTGTATGCAATCGCATCATCCTTCTGGTGATTTTGTTTTCCAGTGAAAGAGAGCAAGATCTTTTCACACCTGGAGATAGTGCTGTTGATCTTCGAAGTGAGGCAGTGCATCATCAAGCACTTGAATATCATGGATAGATGCAACCTATCACGAATCACCCAAGCAGTTTACACGTCGTGCAAGAGGGATGCATACGCCATCAAAGAGATTGATGTATCCGATGACCGGCGCGTGAGAGGAAGAAACCTTCAACTGTACACGAGGAAGCTTGGGATTCGAACTGTGACAAGCATCAGACTATTGGCACTGCAAGGCACATCTGTGCACCCACGTGATGTAGAAGGAATTATCGAAAAGTGCGAGAACGTTGAAATACTCAAACTTGGCGACCAGCAGATAAGTAAAAAGCTGATTGTATCGGTATCAAAGATGTTGTTGTTGCTCAAAGAGCTGTGGATTATCAATGCAGGCTCATTAAACATCCACATAATTCGAGTTGTGGGGAAATGTCTCGACAATATCGAAGGGTTGTTCTTACCCAATGCAAAGCAGCTGGATGACAAGAGCATGATGGTTATTTCAGAGAAAATGTTTAACCTGCGGAAGTTGTCGCTGCGTGGATGCGATGGCATAACCGATCTTGGCATTCAGCACATTGTTTTGAAATGCAAGTCGCTCGAGTATCTGGACGTGTCTATGACGCGTACGATGGCCTACCCAACATGCATTTGGATCACAAAAATCGCACGCAACTTGGCCAAAATTGTCGTCTCGAACACAAGGATTTATGACTGTGGGTCTCGCGTGCTGAAAATGAACTTCAAAGAGCGGGGCCTGGACCCCAAGAAGTGCGTCATTTTGTGCAAGACGTGCAATGAATACTGCCCAACCTCAATTAACACCAGCGAGAAGCACTTGATCGAACACAACAAGACGCATTTCCAACAACCCGCCATTCTGACGGAGTACAGGCGTAGAAGGGGCAATCGGCGATGACAGATGCATTTTAGCTTATGTTTGTATCTGCTTAATATTCAGGTTATTTATTGTACGTCTTTGTGAATTTATGATATTCGTTGGTTTTCCGTATCAACAATTAGGCTCAATTGATAATCTCCTTTTCTGGTGTTGCTAGAAGCACTATAGTAGAAAACTATTGCAAATTGCTAGAAAATGTATACGTTTACATGAAATGAAGGATAAAAGTATGTTTAGTAACAAAGGTTAAATTTCAATAGAGAGAAAATGGTCCAAATCTTATGACAACTGGTTAGGTAGCTTAAATTTGGAGGGCCAAATCGACCGCAAGAATTACGATAACATTTATCATAAATAATTACAAAAAACGAGCCAAGAACTACCAAATTTCGTAAAGATGAAAGCTTTGAACATCTTAGCAGTCTTGAATTCTCAAAACACCGGTTTCTCAAAAAACAGCTAATAAATATTACCAAGCACTATTTCCGATGCATTCGTTGCATTTGGGCAAATAATGCTAAGCTCGACTAACCTGAGAATGTTCTCGATCTTTCCGGTGCCACACTTTCTGCAGTGATTTGCGAAGTTTCTTTTGCTGCCTCCGGTTTTTTGCCGGACATGCTATCCCTTCTGGGGGGTGTGGGCGGGGGCACCTTCCTGAGGGACGGTTTCCGGGTGACCGGCTCGCTTGGAGCTTTGGGTGGTAATTCTGCATCCGGACCCGGTCGCTGCGTCGGTATTGGCTTAATTCCAGAAAAGGACTTCGTTCGAGTTGGCGTGACAGCAGCATGTGGCGCCGATTGTTGTGGTTGTTGCTGGCTTTGCTGCCAGAAATCTGGAATACAGAAAAAAATCAGATATCCAGGCCCGTCTACTTTATTACTTATTTCATAAAATTATATGAACAAATGCATGAACAGAGCTGAAGCTTTTTAGAGGGTGAAAATTTGCCGATTAAAATTAACAGAAATACATGACATGCGCTATGGATTTGCAAACACTGTTCCAGAGTGCAAGTGTAATTCAAGATATTCATAATACTTTTTTCGAGACAACTGAACGATTGTCAGTTGATTTTTAGGAGGTCTGTCATTCAGTACAACCCGTATTTACCTCCGTTGAGAACTGTTTCTACTAAACTACGTATTTGCCTTTTCAATTCGATATGAAACGACATTTGAGAAATATTTGAGGTTTAAATAATTAAATATCAAAATGTTTGGAGTTATACGAATAATCAATTTACCTAACTGTAATAACAAATTACGTAAAATTGTAGGATTACTAGAAATGCGTTGAAATTTGAATCTTATAACACTGAGCAAAAGCACCTTTAATCTGCACACTCAAGTTCCTATTGCATAACGTCCCAATTGAGGCTCTTGTCCTTCTGAGGCTAACCTGCCTGGTTTCCTTAGGGATAGTTTAAGGTGCGATTGTATATTGTTAGAGGAGTAAAGCCCGTGCTTCTGGGGGGTTGACGTTCTAAGACACAATGTTACAGCATTGTGATACCACAGCCTTAATAACCTTAGAACCAAATGACAAGCATCACCTCTTGAGCGCGCAGCAGTCACTGACGTTTCAGACTCTTCATTGGGAGTAGCAGCAGCAACAGCTTTCAGATTCGGCTTTTGGGGTGTTGTTGGTTTAATAACAGCTGGTGCCTCGGTTGCACGATACTCGGAAGCAGTTCGCACCTGTCCCACATTTTGTCCTGGCCTCGGCTTCGGTTTCGGTTTCGGAGCTACTGGCTGTGACGATGTCCGTAAACGAGGCCGCGGTGCTTCTTCCTTCCCATTTTGGTTTACTCTTTGGGTCTGGGCTCTAACCGGGGCCATCGGGGGCCTCGGTATAGCTGGCTCTCCACTGGGATTGGACGACTCTTTGCCAGAAGGAGGCGGGAGATTGTCTCGATTTGGTAAGAACGCGCTTTCTAGCTCACTCGCCGGGGGTGGTGCTGGAAAACTAAAATCTCGAGACGAGTCTTCGACGACGTCAGATTTCGGTGACATGGTGTTATTCGGCGTTGCTTCTGGCTTTGGGGGTTTGAACTGGGGTAGTGGAACCCCCTCTCGGATAGCGGAGTCAGCTTTTGCGGCGATTGGTGGAGGAACAGTATCCCTTGACATGGGGGCCTTTGGAAGCGATGCCTCGCTTGTCGCGCCTACAAGAAGATTGAACGCAACCCCCTCTCAGAATGAAGCAGAACAGGAGAACAGTAAAATACTCAGTAAACGGGTGTTTCAAAGTTTCATGACCATAACATGTTGGAACTATTCCTTGCCCCAGAAACTAAGAGTAGTCTACTGGAAACTAGAATTAATAGGGAACTAGGCAACAACGACCAAGAGTGAAATCAAAACATATAAGAGCACTGTTTCCCTAAAGACACCCCATTATCTTAGACGTGAACATTGGAAATGTTGGTTGGTATAATTTGGTGGAAATCAACATGTTTTCCTTCTGTACACAAATGATTTAGTCCTTTGGTTGCACACAACTTGCATCGGATGCAAATTTCACTCTGATCGATACCATAAATGCAGCGAGGCTTACAAAAATCAAGATTTTTAAAAATAACATTGCAAGCCATTGAATTAGCTCTGGCATACATGACAAAGTTCGAGAGAAATTTTGATAACTGCCACTACAAAACCGGCAATGCATAGCTCTTCTAGTTAAAATGGTATCATGTCGTGTAGCGACGTTGCGTCACTGTTTTTGCACAGTCCTTGCAATAATAAGAGACGTAACATATAAGATATCGTCTTGCCAATGCTGGTTTGCTCAGCCTCGTGCCAAAACGTGGACAATGCGAACGAGGCTCCGAAGCACCCTTACCTGCAACAACAGCATCAAGCTCCGCTGTTAGCTCCACGTCAGACAATTTATGCACCGCAAGCAGCAACTTCTTTTGGTGGCCTTTTTTCTTGATTTCTATCATTTCTAGATCGGAGAGATCCAAGTCCTTTATGAAATCCATTTCATCAAAGCCGCCCTCTATGAAGTTTCCCTCATAGGCCGCCATGTTCAGGAGTCCTAGCCATTGCCCCACCTCAGCCTGGAAGCGGAAAAGCAAGCCTAATAAACGGTATTTCTACTAGACGAGGATAAGAAACAACAAGAAATGTTGGCAATAAAGGTAGTTGAATTATTAGAAGTGGGAAATTTTTGCGGCGTAAATGGACCGATGGGTACATTCAGGGCTGGGAACAAAAAGGATGTACGTGTGGTTATGATGCAACGCTGTTAACTGAGGCTTCTAGATCCAGAGGGAGGCTAACATAATGAATTTCATTGCAATCAACAGGTAGCGAGCAAGTGCTCTGTGGAGCAGCACGTACCGGCTTGTCTGTAGGCAGCCTCGAAGAGGGCCCAAGCTTTGTGATCTCGGAGAGCAATTTCTTACGGTGACCAGCTTTTGTGATATCAATAGCCGTTAAATCCTGCAACCAAAAGTATGAAAGTATATCAGAGGGACGAACCCACATTTGACGAATCTAGTTATTCTTGGAAACCTGACTGATAAAAAATCAACTTCAAAACAAGGCAAGGAGTAGCCTAGTATACAATCATTTTCACATGCAACTAAACACGTGTATTCCTGCTTTGAAACTTATCGAGTGCTATATTGCAACCCTGTGGTCACTTACACTATCACAAGTATCCGATGCATTACAGGGCAGACAGAGACAGAACGCAAAAAATCGACCCATTGCTTAGTTTATTGGTACATCACGTATCATTTAGGGGTGCAAATGTGGAATGTGAGATTAAGAAGCGCATAGGTGGCCTGGAAAGACTTCCTGGTACAGGGTACAAGGTAGACTTCCTGGTTCAATCAACAAAACCTACAATGAACTTTCTCTATAACATAGGGCGAGTTCGACTAATGATAAGATGTCGTTTAATGGACACATCAGATCAAGTGTACCTCACCTGATGAGCCCTCTCCACCCTCATTAGAAACGAAGTATTCAACTATTACGCCGACCTCACTTTCACCTCTAAATAAATTCGTTTACATAGTCAATTCTACAACTCAAAGCGAGTTGTTTGTTCTTGCGTTAATCTTTGCCTCGATACTCGAAGTGACAGATGAATCAGGGGTGGCACTACTCCTTTTACACAAGTCAAGGGTCAACCAATGTCAGATCAAGTGTCTTTCCTATGTCGCTTCAAGCTGGTACTCTTTCGTGTAAGACACTGTTTTGTTTAGAGTTAACTCACCTCGGGGGTAACCCCCCGTACGCTGATCATGTCGTACCCCTCGAGCTTGAAATTCTGAAAATACTGCGGCAATTTGAGGTCAATAAGCCATGACAGCAGCTCTTTTTCGTCCTGAAGGACAAAGAACCAAAGTTGTAATTTGACATCAAAAAGATCTTCTACACGAAAGATGGATCAACTTAAGTTATGATGCAGTAAATCAAAACGGAGTGGATGACCGTCTTTACAGCTCGACAAGTACAAACGCGTGTTTAAGTGCGCTCTTATTGTGAATTAGACGAGAAGAAACCAGGAAGGGTGCCGAGGTATTCAACCGATGCAGTCTGGATAAATAGAGGCGCGTACAACGTTATGAACAAGCATTGTCAAGATCTAGAGACTTAATACCCTCCACGGCAATCGGATCTGAAGGGTTTATCAACAAGCCGATAAACTTCCGTTGTGCGGAGCGCGATCATCTTAGGCCTAACCCTCCTTTGACGCGCGGATCGCCGTTAACTCATTCATCCAAGGCAAGTTCCTGTGTCTATTTATCAAGGCTGCGGCAATGAGAGGTGCATATACCCTTGATGCGCGCATATCTGTCTATATAACAATTGCCGTGAAGGTTAATAAGAGTGGATGGATAAACATATCGGGAAGTTACCTGTGACAGTTCATCCATGTTCAGCTGTGATAAGAACGGGGTTCTCACAAAATCTGACAAAAAAGAGAAAACATTTACTTGGAATTTATACACGTTTTTGAGCGTAAATGTGTGTCACTCTTCTGCTTTAAATATATTTTAAGCACTTCTAAATGCAAAAAGATTGATGGTAAATAATAGAGCGGCTGCTATGAAATAGAAACAAACAGAAAAGGCTGTGAAAGAGGAGCCTCTTCTAAAAAATGCCTTCGTCCTACAAGAAATTAATGTCCATTTAAAAACAATTTTGAATCTTTTGAATTGCCCATAAATCATTCAATCCACTAATAAATTCCGACTGCCAACTCTAAAGGATTGAGAAAGGATGCAAAAATAAATACAAAGAAAACAACATACTACCGGTTTGTGAAGCGGGCTAACTGGATCCTGGCAGCTCTTTCGATTCATTTTGGTGGCACTAGAAAACAAGCATTTGATAACACATATACGGTGCATGCGGTGGTGTTTATCCAGTCATGTGAATTTGAATTTGGACAACAGACAAATTCAAACACTTCGCTATACTAAGTTGGTCAGCCTTTCATGTTTGACAAACCCAAATTGAGAGGTTATGAAAACAGAATGATTAAATCATCTTTTAAAGGCTTAAGCTGATAAATAAAAACTTTGTTATGGAGATATATTTGCTATAGCGAAAACACACACTGTTGGTATTACCAGAATCAAATTAAACTAGATAGGACTAGAAGATAAGACGAAAATAACCCATACTCTAAGTATGTTTTGCTCCATAAGATCGAAAAGTGCATGCCACGAAAATGGCCGAAAACAAAAAAACAGGCAAACTGGGAAAAATAAGGATTAACTATTCAAAAAAAAGAAAAATTGGAGCTAGCAGAGACAGCAAAGAGAAGTAACTTAATCACATCTTTAATAATAACAATAATCATTACTGTTTTTGGTAAATCAAATAATAACATAAATATTTACAAGGGAATAACCTTTTCAGTGGCAAAAACTGTTGTCAACAAGGTTCTGAATTCTATTCAGATATTAACATTTTATTGAGAAGCTATCTTGGTGACTCATGATAACAAATAAACATGAACCAATTACAAGTAACTCTTATTTTCACCTTAAGTAAATTTTCAATTGTTGCTAATTAATTGGTTTTGAATAGTTTATATAGAACTGAAGATTCCTTGAATAACTCAGAGAATTTCTGAAAAACAAGCCTCCAACAGCTACAATAGTTGCTAACTTGAAATAATAAGCCCATCAAGTCTATTCGGACCAAAGCACAACTCTAAATTTTGATATTAAAGGCGGTTTGCTAAGATTAATTCCACACGATCAAAGAAAATTATTAGCCCGATATGTATAGTTAAACGAAAAATGCTTGTGTTTTGGCAAATGATTCTAAAAAAACTGATTCAGACTAGGGGGAAAAGGAGCAATTTTATTTCGCATGCCAGGCAGGGCATTCCATACAGTGGATGTGGATATTGTACTAATCACCAGTACAAGTACCCAAGTCATAATGCGTAAACACCTGATAAGCTTAATGGAAAATGCTAGCCAGCTCCGCTAGACTGGGAAATTCGAAGAATTTTGCGAATGAGTTTGTGTGCCCAAAGCGAAAAACAACAGTTATGTGAACAAAACAACATTCATTTATTCAGCAGTTTAAAGCAGAACTTCAACGAATTGTACTTACACGGGACTGGTCTATCTGGTTTTTCGGCAATAGTCGCAGCCCTAGGCTTTATTGGTTCGTCGTCTTGGGGGAAGTAATTCACATAATTGTTGAAAGAGTGGGCGGGCATTGTCGATGATGGGGCCATGAAGTTCTCGTACTCGCGGTAAGGCTCCGGTTGTGTTGTTGGTACTTCAACTGGCTGCCCCTTATTTGCGCCATCGAACGGATTTTGTACCTGAATTGGCACAAACTGGGGCGGCTGTACGTTCTCGTAATTCTTCGAACGGTGACGAATAACGCCGCTCTCTATCTTTTTTGGCGGCGACGGCGGAATTTCTGCTGCTGGCGGATTTTTAAGCGGCAGAGGCGGTGGCGACGGGAACGGTTCGTTGCTAGGTGACACCGAACCTCTTTGCATATCCTCGTAACCATGTGTCTTGCTTGTCGTTCGAAGAGAGGCTTTCTCCTCCGGTGTTCTACCCATCCTAAGGAATACTGATCTTTCAGCAAAATGGCGAGATTCAGAAATCACGAAAGTTGAGCTTTAATTTCTTTTAACTGACTGGAAACATTACCCGTGCAAGACCTCGACAATGATATTAAAAGAAAACAATGCCAGAAACATTTGTGTGCAAAAAAGGAAAAGAAAATCACGAATTCATACAAGATGCAGCACCTATCGAAAAGGCAAGTGACGGCAAATTAGAATTGCTGTTTCTACATGGATTTAGCAAAAAAAGATCAGAGGATCAAAAACAGATTCCCGGTGTCCCTATTTCCCTTAAACGCAACAACCAACCCGCACCTAGACAGAAGTTCCTCGTTCAAATTCATTTTTTCGTAACCCTCCGACGCATCCATTTCTCTATTCCCATGGCCTGCTCCAGGAATCGATCTGGCCTCGGAATGAATACGCGGCCGACTCTGCCCAAACTCCGTGGTTTGCCGGTCTGCTACGTAAACCTCGGCGTAATTAGGCCCCGGTTTCTTGTCGAGGCTCTCGACGCCCGGGCTGACGCCATTTCTAAACGCCACCTCAGCGTAATTGGTACCAGGGAAGTTTATCGTCCGCGGCTTTTCCGGTTCCGTTGGCTCGTGACGCTGCAAGAGATAAAATAGAGGAAACTGAATAAGAAATATCTCGGCCTATAAACAAAATGTATGAGCAGTGTGATTGCAACTGTAAAAGACGAATGGCTCAGAAAAAGCTTGATAAATCCTTATAATATAAAATTGTACTTTCAGCTTTGGTTATAAATCAGCTTTGGCTATTAACTGCACCCCTGGATCCTTGGCCGATCTTGCTTTTAATAACATTTACAGAAAAACAAAAAGACAGAAGGACAAAGAGACAGAAAGAAAAAATGACAAAACGCCAGAAAGAGTAACTGACAGATTGTCAAAAAAATGACAAAATGATAGAAAGACAGAATAACCAAATGACAAAAGACAGAATGACAAAAAATAACAAAAAGTTAGAGACACAAAAAGACAAAAACCTGCTGCCATCATTGAAAAAGTTTAAGCAAACATATGTGCCACAGAAGCTGTCACAAACTGCAGCGGGGACTTAGATACGTAGCAACGTACTTCCTGCGGTGGTTGGGTTGGATAAATCCTTGGCGACTTCACAGTCGGTTGCGGAAGAGAGTCGTAGACACTGACCTCCGCGGGAAATCGCTGCTGACCGGGCACGGCATCGTACATTGCCTCCGGTATTGTACCGGACGTGTGGCTGTGTATCCCGGAATCATTCGAAGTATCCGCAGAACTGGATCGATTTGATAGTGAACCGGACGCGGTAAATTCTTCCCGCGCATGGGCCTTCTGCTTTTGTGCTGCCGCTGTTTTGGATTCTCTTTTGAAACTATTCAGACGCGGAATGTTGGGTGGCTTCTTACTATCCGGACTTTGAGCTGCAAAAACGAACGAGCACCCGGTGGTAATTTGCTGGGGGAAGGAGGACCAAGCATAGATGCCTTCACTTTGGTTCACCATGACTTCAATGCCACTTGAATTCTTAACTGACACTAGTGCTTATAATGAAACTTATAAAATATAACTTTCTAAACTTGGTTAATTTTTTATGTAGTAGATATTCAGTAAACTCATGAAAAGGTTATTGATGGTCTTTCTGCAATAAAAACGCTAAGATTACCCAAAGACCATACTGATGATTACATCAAAGCCTTGGGAACCTTTTAATCAATTTAAAAACCAAAAGGCATAGAGAGAAATCACGTTTCCACTTGGCTGCAAAGTTCTGAAGCTGGTAAGCTAATTAAAGGACCACTGTATATTTTAAGACATGATAAACAGTGTCCGTTACAGTGTGTAAAAATGCATCGAAATTTCAGGATTTGTAAAAATCGTGTAGAACCTTACTTGGAGCGAGGGTGAGTACTTCATAGGTCCCTAATGGAACAACACCAACGGGCTGATTTGATTCTAGAGAACAAATGAAGTTGAGCATAAAATTGCTGGTGATATCACGTAAAGAAAAACTGGTGGAAGACGAAGTGTATAACTGAACGGGGTAGGAATGTATCCTAAAAGAAAGCACTTTAAAGATGACGGAATCAGAATCAATAATGTGTCTTGGATACCGTCAGATCGGTGTAGCACCTAGTGAACTTCTTTCATAACTTCTACAAACCATGCTAATCGCAATACGTTGTTGCTTGAGTCTTATTCAAATGCCTTTAAGAAATGTCTGGCTAAAAATAATACATAGCACACCCCTCTCTTCTGTAGCAATACATGGTAACAGCGAAACGCCTATGGAGCACTTTAAAACTGCACCAATTTACGAGTGCTGGGTTCTAATGCCAAGAAGATTGGCTAGCCAATGATTGTTGCATTGAAGTGCCAACAGAGTTGTATTGAAGTGCCAATGTACCCTAATGCTGTAATGATTTCAATGGACTGCAAAATCATTTCAGTGCAAAGGATTAAGTTGCTTTCAACCCTTTGTAAGACAATAACGCCCCAAATACGGCATTAAATTCATGCGAGAAAGTCACTAGTGTGACAACGAACATCTTCAACTACCCACTATCCTTCTAAGGTACCTAACTAATACATTCCCCTTCAAGGAAACAACATAAGTAGCAGAAACTGGAGGTTTAGCCACAAAACCTGAAATTAATGGCGTTACAATTTATTGCTTAATGAGGCTTTCCATAACTGAAAGATAAAACCTAATGGAACTCGATGCAGGCGGTTGCTAGCCGCAAACACTAGCTTCCCGCACCGACCGAAAAGCTCCGATTGCTCGAATTAGATCGGAAGATGTAACATATGCTATAAAATAGGCTGGCACAGCTCATAAACATACGCCACCAAAACAAATGTGGTTGAGTGGTGCATGCTTTAAAAGTCGGCATTGCTATAAATTTGCTCAGCCGAATCCACGTTTAATTGTGTGATTGCCACTTTTCCAACCCAAAGAGACATTTGTTCCATTGCAAGTAGGGTGTTGACAGAGTTGGAAGTATTTCTATAGGCACGCGTTCTCATCAGAAAGGGAGAATTTATGGACTTCAATGCTCCTTCAGGCTCAATAAACTGATTGAAATCTTTGCTATTATTCAAACCAACAGAACAAATTGGTGTTTACCTGTCATTCTTCGAGATGGACTTCGCATGGGCTGGCTGCTGTCCTTTCCTGTAAAGAACAGTAAAACATAAATATTTAGAGAATGACTGTTTGAGGAAGGACATAATATAGATAAATGCCACGTATACTATTTTAATGTAAGGAGGATTGGGGAATTTTTGTGTGATTCTTCGATGCCGTTCGTACACTAATAACTCCATCCAACGATTAACGTGTCATTTCCAAGCCTAGCAAGTCTTACTTTACGTGCAGAGAACACGGGGCCAGGGAAGAGACAATGTGCCTATTGCGTGTCTTGATTCCCACTAACTATAATCCGGTCTTGATTCAAGCCAACAGCCTTGCAGTGATTACAGTGGTTATGTGTATATGACGTCATGCATTTAAAATTCTGAAGGTGATACCTGACATGGCGCTGTTAACTGAAGAGTCGGAAGAGGACGACAGGGAGCCGAGGGACTGAGTTTCGCGTTTTTTCGAGATTATCGAAACTGACTTGGCGGGAAAGTAGCCAGTTTTCTCGACCTGAAACATCAAAATAACGAAATGAGGTATACTTTGAGGCGTACAATCAAGAAGTATCATGGAGAGGGTGTGAGAAGTTATCTGTAATGACTATCCAATTGTTAGAAATTGGTTTTGGTTAGAAATTGCCGATTTTATTATGTTCATTGTGTAACTTATAATTAGCTAAATCAGATTTTCTGCACGTTTACCGTGAAATCAAGCATATGAAGTAACAAAACATGTTATATATTTTGTGTAAAAGTATGGCAAGAAAAGGTCTAGATTTTTCAAATCATAGCCAGATTATTACAACATTATCATCTTATAAGAACAGAACTTGTAACAAAGCCTTTGCAGAAATTGTTTCAACTAAATCTATCAGTAGGCTCCCATGTCACAGAGGAAGAGGTACCTCCTTTAACATTGCTACGAAGGTCAGTAAACGCTTGAAAGGAAACGCTCGCAAAATCAACCCAAGATAACCTATCAAGGTGTAGGTGGATCTAACTATCTATTCAATAGTTCTCATGTCACAGAAGAAGAGGTACCTCCTTCAACATTGCTACGAAGGTCAGTAAGAACTTGAAAGGAAACGCTCGCAAAATAAACCCAAGATAACCTATCAAGGTGTAGGTGGATCTAACTATCTATTCAATAGTTCGCTAAAAGAAAAGATACAAAGGCATTGGTGATTGATATAGATACAACATGTGGATGTTCGTAAACAAACGATGAAAAATCTGATGAACAGCTATTGTCCTTTATCGCCTTTTGGGCCCTCCTTCAACCGGCTCACGTTACTTCTAACGGAAAACCAATTAATCAATTACCTGTCCACTGTTGATGCTGCCTTTCCATCTACCATCCTCATTCTGTTCTAGAATCTGCAACATTGAAAACACTTTCTTAAAACCAACAGCACTCAATTCACGACCTCATTGCAAATTCTGAATGGCAAATCACCAGGATAAGCATCAAAGTCTTTCATGATTTACGTGTTAAGATGAAACTTCTGACGTTTAATCTGGAGATTATCGAGACAATGGGGCATGGGCAAATCCTATCGACACAGTTTATAGAAAGTAATTAAATGGAATACACGGATTAATACAGACTGTTTCTGCAAAAAGGCATTAGTTAGGTTTGGGCCCAAAGTTATATCTGGTTTGGTTTACGCAGAGAGGCGAGGTTGCACTTATGCTGCCGTTTGGTGACAGTCTATTTGACAGAAGTGAAAAGGAGAGATGTGGCCTGATTTAACCGTTTGAAGTATCTATTCCTTAGAAGCCTGAGAAATGGACTACATAAATGGCACAAAATTTGATAAAATGACTTGGTGTCTTATGCCATGATTTGGTAGATTGGTAGTAGATATAGAATGCAAAGCAGACTGGATAAAACAACAAAGGAGTGAGATGTCGAGGCAAAAGGGCAACTTTGTAGCGTTAGTTAGCAATAGAGCCATTTTAGAAATAAAGCCATTTTAGCAATAGTACCATTTTAGAAATAGAGCAATTTTAGTAATAAAGCCATTTTAGCAATAGAGCCATTTTAGCAATAGAGCCATTTTAGCAATAGAGCCATTTTAGCAATAGTACCATTTTAGCAATAGAGCCATTTTAGCAATAGAGCCATTTTAGCAAAAGAGCAATTTTAGCAATAGAGCCATTTAGCAACAATAAAGCCTTTTTCCTTAGCTCAGCAACCTCAAAAGCATTTTCTTTTCCTATAGCCATTTTTTCATAATTATTCATCGACCATTATAACTGTCCATTATCGTCAACATACTTCCACCTCTGTATAGATAAGTGTATTCTATTAAGTTAAGCTTGTTATGCTAAGCTCAAAAACAGTTCACACGTGTCTGCCCTGACACCCCTTTGACTCCACTTTCTGGACATGAAATAAGAAACGTTCAAGCTGAGATGGAAAAAGGTCTAACTGGATTGAAAGAATGTCAGTAAACAGATCGATCGATGTCCTTAATCCTCACTAAACGGTCTACCAAAGTTTAAAAGAAAGCACTTCTCTAGAAAGGAATAAATCAATAAAATTCTAGGTGCCCTAAGTTCATGTTCAGCCCTACACGTGAGTAACACGAATGTCTTTCAAGATAGGAATATCAAAACGAAATAATAAGATGAAACAAAGAAAGTCTGCTGTTTGTATAGATCACAAAGGCCGGGGCAGTGTGAGGAGCAATCAAATCAAGTTTATGTGCATATGCACATTCGCAAAGAAAACCCGAATACTGTTGCAAATCATTAAAAATGTGCCTTTGCAAGAAACCCTTAACAAGTTTAAAAACAAATCGGTAACACAGAAATGATGGGTAGCTCGGGTTGCTTCGCAGACAGTACAAAGGTTTCATAATGGCGGATTTCTGCATCGTAGCAAGAAGTAGGAGTGGCTTGTCATTAGGGCTGAAAAAGGCAGAACCACAACTTCCGGCAATGCAGGTCAGCTCCCGGCATCAGCATTACGCGCACGTACAAATGAGAGACCAATGATTAAGGCTATAAGTTGTGGCTTTCGCAGATTACCGTTATTAATACGAGGACTTGATCAATCTATATCAGTCGGGTTATTTATTCAAAACATGACTTTAAAGAAGTCAAAGGGAAACCGCGCGTCAATTTCAGCGTAATTTCTAAGCAAGCAGCGACGATTAATCATCTCAATGGCATTGTAAGTCGTTGTAAGTGAAAATAAAGAAGCAACAAGGCTGCAAATAATTGCGCTTTGACTGTTGTTCTAGCTCATCGCAACAATGCCCTTGACCAAGGCCTCCTCTGTTTCTTAGGAGCACAAGAAGCAGGAAGATGTGATGCAGAGGGTACAGAATGCGGCTGAGATTTGACACTATTTCTTAGTAATTCCCAGAAGTATGTTGTTAAGATTAGGAGATATCGTAATTCAACATTACGTGAGGTTTAGAAAAATCCCTAGGTCTAGGCTGTTGACAGCGAGATAATGGAAGGGGGACTGGTAACTAATGACGCGTACAATGAAATGCGTCCCGACTGCCATTTTTGAAATTCAAAACTTTTCGCTTCGCAGAACTGAATATCATGCTTAGATGGCAGTAAAGGGATGAACTTTTGGCAAAATAACAAAAGGGTTACAGGGGGAGCTTTGACACCCCCATACACCCCATTTTGAAATTATCAATGCATTCACAAGGGCTTTCTTGAGCATTCATGACTTCCATTTCTAAACTTGGCTAGTACTTACGTGAGCGACTTTAAATCAGAAGGAACAACAAAATGGAGGAAACTGCTTGCATTGGATCTCTAACTTTAAAAAAGCTTCCAAGGACGTGACATACCATAACTGTGTCTCCAGCCCTAAATTGTAGGCATGTTTCGTCATAAACATTTATGTGGTCAGATACCGCTTTCGCAAAAACAACATGTTCTCCTGCAGCCTCTGCGAAGGAAAAAGAAGCTGTAAACAGTCGGATTCCAGAGAGGACCCACGACCCAAGTGCAGCCTGGGTGAGGCCTATGAAAAAGTAGTAACTAACTATGAAAAACCCGAAAGAAAGCAGACAATTCCCCTTTGCGGAAGAGGATATAGCATGAAGATATAATATACTTCAAAACACATATCAATTTCAGTGTGCTTAAAATAGCATCAGGAAGCAGTAATAAGTAGCTTTCAAGTTTATTACAAGTATCTGCTTCAGGACAAACAAAATAAAGATAAAAAGAGGCAAGAGCAAGGCCCAAATAAATTGCAATAAGGAACAGTTCTTCACAATCTCCAAAGTCGTCACATAGTTTTACTTGCGCACCAAAACGTAAGAAAGCACAATGGCCGATGAAACAAACTTCTAGCTATTCTCCAATTAATTATCGCTGTCAGATCTGCACACTAAAATGCATATACTCAAAAACGATATAACTAATTCATGAATCATGACCGGAGTGCAAGCAACCACATCAGATAACATATTACCCCAAAAAATTTCCTCGACATTTTAACAGTAAAAGTTCATTAACTATACGAAGATTGTTCTTAAAACGTGTCTTTACAATGAACTAAAATTGAAGGAATCAGTTGAAGTTGATCTTTCTGTTAAGTTAAGAACTGGAGTGTATTTTGAAAATGCTACCTCGCAGCAGCTGTTTGATCTCAATGCCGGCGCTCGACTTCGTAAACTGATTGACCATATCCAATGGAGACATGTTTTTGTTGTTCACCGCCCGCACATCTGCGCCTGTCTAAAAAAAATATTGAACAACTAAGTGCCTTGGTTGAAAACTTCTTGCGGTATTTGAAAGAGGCAGAGGAAACTGAACGAATTTGACAGAAAAGGGAATCTTGCCCGATCATCAATATATTTGCATGGAGATTTCTTTTTACCGTGTTGTGTTCAGTTTTAGCTGATTCTTAGTCGATCTGGACTTGAAAGCGAGATAAAGATTCTCATAAACTTTACGCAAACATCATTGAAAGCCGAACAGCGGAAATACTCTGGAAGTTAATACAAAGAAACAACACAAAATATAGTGCCCTTCAAAGCCAGCCCATGCAAAATTAAAGAGCTTTGAATCAATTCTTTGGTGTAAATCGCTCAAGAAGCGGACATATCTTTGAAGACTACCTTGCAATACATTATTACTGATTGCATCCTGACTATTGTATCTTTTAACTCAATATGCATTTCTTTAATTACCTCCAACAACAGTTTTACAACTTCAACTCTGCCGTACAGAGCCGCCAAATGCAAGCAAGTCCCTTGGGGACTCTGTTCATTGATGTCACTTCCGTTTTCGATCAGCAACCTAAAATGAAACCGAGGCAGCATATGATTTCTATGCATTGCAAAAGAATTTTACTTGAGGTATTCCAGTTTATAAATCCTGGTTCGCCACATAAAACAATATTGGAGAGGTGAATTGAGAAAACATGTTTTCCAATTGAATCCAACTAAGCACCCCCTAGAGCGGAAGGTGGAGTGAAGGATATTTTGGCTTCCACCATACAGAGAAGCGGGAAACCTCACATAAAGTACTATCAACAGAGATTCGACATTTGCAGCAACGTGGAACACTGTGGGGTAAACACTGTGAATAACTGAAAACTGACTGACTCTGGTGATGAACTGGACAAAGGGAAGACATAACCCAAGCACAGCGTTGTAAGGGTGAGAGAAAATAGGACACTGTCTGTCTACTGGGAGAGTGAAAGCACCAGTGGTGGCGCCAACCATCAAACAGGGGGGGACGGAGCAGGTGTATTGGGCGGACCTCCCAAATTATTTTTGAACCACGCCCTTCTTAACCAAACCCCCTCCAGCATTTTCTCTTTGAATTTAGACAGATTTAAAATTCGCCCAAATCCCCCAGTCCCCTCTCCCCGTGGTGCCGCTTCTGGAGAGCACCTTTCTTCAAGTGTGAATTCGCCGATTCCAAAAGCTTATCCTAAAAATCAAAGAACGCTTTCCAAAAAGAGAAAGAATGCACTCCAAGCATCTGGCACCTATCATCTCACCTCACAACGTCAGCATGCCCGCCTTTGGCAGCAAGATGCAGCGGTTGCTTGTACCTCGGGTCAGTGTGCCTTTCGCGAAGCATTTGCAAAACATCTCCACGCGTCAGTAGACATCGAACGACCTAACGAAGTCGTCAACATATCATTCAACAAGTCCTGTTGACTAGTGAAACAAAACTTGATATTCAATGTGTATATTTCGAACAGCCATCAAACGTGTCGAAAAGCCCGTCACGGCTGTGCAAAGAGGTCTGACTGTCAAGAAACAACAGCAACAACACCACTTGAAACAACAACAAAACGATAACGATAACACCGCTTGAAAGCACTGCCCACTGGCAAGTCAAGCAAAGACGGGTAAAAAATTATATAATTACACGAGTCATAATTACACAAAACTTCTGTAAATATTTCATGACATTTATCTAAGATCAGCTTCTGATACAAGATGTTTAATATTGCCAAGGGATCACCAGAAAATTAACCAAAAAATCATTCATGTTATCACATAATTACCCCCATCAGGGCATAAGTCAAAATAACGTCAATAAACATGTGTCACTAATGACATTTTCCTTCGTCAAACAGAGCTAAATAAATTTGCCAATGAAAGCATCGCATAAACTGGATAATCGTACATACAGCAGTGTGACCAAACTGACACGCCAAGTCCAACGGCGACTCAAGGTTATTGTTTCTTATCAACGGGTCCGCATTTTGCATCATCAGAACTTCCACCTGAAAAACAACACCAAAAATGCTGCTTAAAATTGCAAACATTCATGGTAAAAGCTACAAAAATATAAGTTTCCAAAAGAAGTAGAAAAAGAGAATATGAAGGGAGGAGGAAGAACGAGGAAACAAGGAGGTTGGATAAACAAAACAAGAAAATTTTTTGTATAAATGCTTTAGGAGCAAGGAAGATGTCTCGTTTCAGATTCGAACCCCGCAATGCCATACCAAAACTCTGGATAGCATCAGGCGGGAACAGTGCTTTTGTTATTCTTCAATTCAAAACACCTACTCTTTCTTCGGTACAAATCGATAACTGAAAATGGAACTCACGACATTAGCATTGCCATGCTGAGATGCTAGAAGAAGTGCCGTCTCTCCGCCAAATGAAGGCAGGTTAACAAGGGCTCGGTTTTCCAAGAGGGCCTTCACTATTTTGTCTTTGCCAGACCATGCAGCTAAGTGCAGTGGACACATCCCTGGAAGAATGATACAAGTCAAAATTAACATGAGAAGAATGCAAGCAAAGAAAAAAGTACTGTTGAGGCGAAATGAGACACTTCAGCAAATCTTCAGCAATTAGCAATACAATAACAATTGACAATTGAAAATAATAAAGCGACGACATTTGGTACCAGGTACAAGAGTTACAATTACAAAAGCAAAATCATTCTAGCATTTCCAAGTTTGGATAATTTAAATTTTCAATACTTCTACTGGCTCATTTAAAAAACCTAATTCAAAAAGGCTAAAGTACTGTAGGGGTCGGAGCTACGTTACTATACATTGAAGAAAGACTATTGCTACTTTTTCGAGAATTAAACTAAATAGCTTTAAATAAGTCAACTTTTAAAAACTTCTATTACAAGTATTTAATTTTGGAAAAGCCCCGAGAAGGTCCCCCAGTCAACCGAAAACACGAAAACGCAAACACGAGCATGTGATTTGAAGTGAGTGTAGGAAGAATTAACTTCGACTCATCGCAATACGATTCATTGAAAGAACGAAAGACATGATCAGCCTCTCCTCTACACTCTGGCTGTGTCCTTAAGGAAAAGTTTTATAAGAAGAGTGATTAAGTGTCTAACATACAGGGTTCGAGCGTGGGGTGATTTCTCGTGGTAATAGTGAATGCAGAAATGGCCTTCTCTGCAATTTCATGAGCGGTTCATTCTACCCAATAAAAGCATTTAAAAGCTCAAAACACCATAGATTTCCCACAACATAAGTGAAAATCGTTTCAACTTCTAATGAAACGATTTTCTTTCGGAAAAGTGTCTACGATAACGCCAGTTTACGGGAGATGGAAATAACTTTTGGAAAATACAATTAACAATTCAGTGCTGGGGAAAATTAAAAGCCTTAGTTTTGAAGATAATATTTACCTATGTTAAGGTAAGAGCCATTAATATTTCAACGAAAACTTCTTCTTGCGACAGATCAACTGATTTTATCACGAAGAATAATGCTTTTATGCAATCTAGTATCATCTGCTAGCATCGCTTCGAAAAGCTTCGTCGGCGTCAAAATCAACGTTCAACTTAAAAAAATGAATGAATGAATGTTTTTTGTTCTTGGAGCGACAAGCTGGTGCAAAAATGAACAACTCCCTTAGCTCTGCTTTAACCACTTGTAACCATGTAAGGACAAGTGGTTCCGATTATGTTCACAGATACTGTTGGTTTTAATCAGGAAAAGTTGACAAGTCATACTCTACTTCTAAAGGAATCGTGAATCTCTATAAAACAACGACAAATTGTGGTAGTCAACTCCCAATGTGGTGGAATACTCCCAGTGGGTTTATGATGTCATTGGAAACTTGAAAAACCACAACTAAAAAGGCGGACGTTAATACAGAAGCTCATACAAGGAAGCTTATTTGTCATGCTTCTGTCGACTTAATCTCCAAATATTACCCTAAACAGGAAATGCTCGACCTAAAACCAACTTCCTTTACACAACTGAGTTTAGAAAGTAACTTCCCATCACCCTGAAGGATGCAATCTGAACAAATCCTCATCTGTTTTCGTCTGTTTTTGTTTTCCCCAACTTTGTATACGATGTGGCACACAAAGGCTTTTAAACTCTATAGAAACCTGACTTTAATCAAACTTCTTAATGGAAAACTCAACGGAAACTTTGGTAAAAATTTCCCGTCCTGATCAAGCTCAGTTGTTCTTCGGCGAAACGTTTATGTACCGGCAGGGCTTTAAGCTATTGACGAAATCGCTTAAAACAGTGGCCTAATATGGCGGCAATCACTATTTACAAAAAATAACATCACCGCAGACATCAACTTAAACTGGAAACACAAATTCAGTGTTCACGTGACTTAGCCACTACGAATTATGAAGGCTATCAATAATGCAGAATTTTCAGGCCTAGGCAAATTCTCTCCAATATTGAGACAATCTCCTCAACCTTAGGCATCTTGGGATTAGTAGTCGGGCTCCTCGAAACCCTGTCCCTATGACAAGGTCATAGTTAACTACGTGCTGTAGCGGAGATTTTTCCAAAAACACGGATTACCAGCGCTAAGATGGCAGCTTTTCAACTAAATGGATTTTAGTTGAATAATCAAATCAGTTATTGGACTTGATGTCAAAACCACGCACTTGCGGATATAATATAATTGACTATTCTACATCTTATTGTCATCAAGTCCGCTGTATCTTCTAAGGCGGCTTGCAAATCGCATGCTAATGATTGGATGATTAAAACTGGTGTAAATTGGACAACAGCGATTTTAATGTTCATTAAACATGGTGGTGTTGATCACTGGCAAAAATTTTGGTAGAATGCTAGTCAATAATAAAAACATTGTACCTTTTAAGATTGACACCCTAATTATGAAAATGTTTGACACTTTTATAGGTGCGGAGAGAAAAATGATTAGCATAAAACATCTCAACCAAAGGCACTTCTTTAAACTAACTTGTTTACCATTGAAAAGCTTGACGAAATTTTGAAATCATAATGCCTTAAACTTAGAAAAATTCATAAACGTATTTCTTAAGATGGCTTTTTCTCCTGTTGGTTTTCAATCTCCAGTTTCTGTGTCTTGTATAAACAACATGTGCGGGTCAGTATCAAGCAATCATGTATTGTTTTGAAGCAAAAGGATGTTGTTTTGCATTATCAGTCATCATTATCAGTTAACGCTAGGCCTTATCTTTGTAGACACCTAAACCCTTGTGTACGACCAATTCTCTTCTATTAAATTTCAGATGGTGCCTTCAATAATGCTTGCAACACGAGCAGATGACTAACTATTTGTTTTAGCATTTTAATGACTGGATCCCCACCCTGTCTTCCAATCTGATTTGAACCCATAAACTTGCAGTTGTGAGTTGATTCTGTTACTACCAACTTTTTCACTAGCTGACTGAAACATGAAACAAACTTTCACAAATGTCAACTCCATACTGCTTTGAATCTTGGTCAGGATTTCTTAAAACCTGGCTTTCAGCCCCTCCAAAAGAATACTTTATGCATCTACCAGAAGATCAGTAAATAGGCTTCTACCCTTGACCCACTATTGAAATTTTAGTAGTATCACATGCTCTCTTTGTCTGAACAAAAAAGTCATTATGTGGGCAATTCATCAATATTTCAATATCTTCTATTGGTTATGTACAATGCCTGACAAAATTGTTGGCACATTTACAACAATTCTTTGACTCACATTCATTCGTCTCCCTTCAGCTTGAGGCGTGTCAAAGAAATGAAAAATGTGAAAACGAAAGAAAATACTGAGGTGTTCCAAGGACTTTTGGCAGAATTCAATATCCAATAGTTTACCTTTCTTGTCTCGTGAATTTGGATCTCCTTCCATCTCCAAAATAGCAAGGACAATTTCAACATTATTTCCAAGAGCTGCATGATGAAGTATTGTAAACCTGTAATAAACAATCAAAATTTAACATATCAAATACCAAAAGGTGTTTAGCACCAGACCAAACTTAGGGCACTGATACTGTATCATTCCAGTATAATCAGGTTTGCTGCACTCAAGAACTCACCAAAAACATCTCCAAAGCAGAACAGAGGCAAAAAAATACACAGAGAATGAGTTTGGCAGAAAAGGTAAGAAATAAAGGTGATCATACATGAATGACATTAAATACCAGGTACCCTAATTTTTACAGTGAAGAGACATCTTGGGTACCAAATGTTTGTTATTACCATCACAATTGTTATAATCATTACCATCAAAATCATTTTAATCATTTTACCACCTTTGCTTACAATTGTAAAGAAGTATTTAGGGTACATACCCATCAACATCAGGAACATTTATGTGTAATTTTTTGCTCACTGATTTCTCTAAAAAAAAATTAGCAAATAAAATTATATATGAAAATTGAGGCAAATTACTGTGTGAAAAATTTACACTGGTGTGAATATTCAAGCAATGATTAATTCAAAACCAATGCGCGCAGAAATCAGCCACCTGCTGGTCTCAATTCACCATTTGTTTCATAAACCACAACTCAATTTCGAACCAAAAACCACAATAGAATAAAAAACCATAAAAATCAATGTGGGTGTAATTGTGGGCTGAACTAATGACAAGAAGTGATTATCACATTATCCAGAAATAGTTTCATATGAATAACTGCATTCCACAAAAAAAGAATTATAACAAATATTAGAACGGTGAGAAACTTTTTCAGCAATAGGGAAAGCAATCTTTGGTGCATCAACTTCTTGTTTGGTGAGTTGAAATATTCTGGGATTGGGATTACCAAAGATTACATTTGCAAAAAATTAAATGAAGGGACAAGAAACACCTGAGGCGAAGCAAGTCCCTATCAGCCAAACTTTAAAGAAGTTCTCAATTGTTGAAAAAATTTTTTAAAAAACCACTCACTGTGTAGATAATTTTCCCTAATCTGTTGCCCAAATCAACTAGCAGTTAGCAGAACATGACAAATTCAAAAATGTCTGGACAGCTATTAAAAATATAACAACTTCCTTGACAACTCTCTTGTGGCTGCATATACAAAAGACTACATTTACACCAACATTGAAAAATAAAAAAAATAATGTGATAAAGTGAATCAATGGCACCACATTTGTGAATCATTTGAGCTTGGTAGCAGGAAATATCATTCAGCTGAAATTACCAATCCATTTCAAAAGAATTTATAAAAAGTAATTTGGTAAGACATGGCAAACAGCTACATGATCAGCTCTTAATTAACAAAAAGAATCTATTTTAACAAGACTGCTCCTAAAGAAATGTTCAAACTTCTCACTTATAATCATGTGTTCAATCATAATCAGTGGTAATCACAATCATGAATCGATATTTGTGATATATTGATTCCAAACTAAATGTTAATCCTTTAGAGACTGAACTAGCTATTTCGTAAAAGCAACATGTCTAGATGCCACATGCTACTTCAGTTTTGCCACACAAAGAGGAAATAGATTCATTGACACCCTAAGTTTTGTATGTTACAATATAAAGGGAGAAATATATTGCACATTGGTCGACAAACTGAAATAAGTAATACTTATTAAAACTAAAACGCCGTATGAGTGATTTCGAAAGGGGCCGGCCGGTGAGACTTCATAACATGAGGTAATCTAGTGGTTGAGCTTCTGGAAACCCTTTGTTAATCATAAAATGGGTTTTGTCTGCATTGCACAATAAAATGATAACAGTCTTTTATTGTACGTTCGGGTTTACTCTGAGGCAAATTCGAATTAGATACAATTCACTAAGAGAATGACCAAATGCAAATGTTTTTATACTCACTCGTTTTTGGGTTTGATTTGAATTTGATTAAGACTTTTCTAACTATTGAGACATCCCCATTTTTGACAGCGTTTGAAAGCTCGCTGTCCTTCCCCATTGCTGACTATTCTATCTGGAAATATCATTTGCTGAAAGCTGCTTTCGTTGTTCATTTATGCCAACAAAGTCTTCATATGACCTTCCAGTACATGCTTGTTTCAAAAACATATCCACTGAGATTCTCGTATCATCGCACTGCCACAACTGTTAGCCACAACGTTATTGTTTTGACGATTTCTACAGTGATTCGGCAAGAAAGAATTGGAAGAATTTTAATGTTCAACCATGCTCCAACTAACAGAAACACGAAAGGATTCACCCCGAGATGATACTAGGAAATCCTTTAATGCAACCTTGTGCAGGTTTAAAGATTCGTTGCAACGATTTAATACTCGCTAATCAAATTCAGAGGTGATCATTGCAAGTGTTATATAAATCAAGAATATGCAATTGTAATATGATAAACTTCGAGACGAAAGTGTGAAATATGCAGTTAGATTTCCTCAGGAATTTGACAGCTCGCGTGAGCTACTGTGCGGCCTAAAAACAAAACGGGCATCTCTCGGAAATAATGCGATAGATTATCACAACCATAGAATGAGTTTCCTGTTTAATATGCACCGTCTCGTATTTTAATGGAAAGATTTAGTATTTACCTTGAACTGCAACTTTTATCGGAGAAAGTTCACCCTTGGAGATTGCACGGACAGTTTGACTTGCTTCCTCCACCCACTCATCAAATTCAAAGCGACGTTGAAAATGTAACACCGCAAAGGGTGATTGCAAATTCCTTTTTATCTTCACTTAGGGTGATAGATTATTTTAATTTTTATTCCAAGTAAAGCTTTTCTTCAATGTCTGGCATAAAATGGCAAACAATTTCCAGGTTTGCTTGCTTCTGTGAGTTGACTTTCAGATCTTGGCAGAGTTTGATCCTTCTCTCCTGTGCAGTTACCGAAATGGTCGGAGTCTGAGAAACTGACCGGGAAGTTTTGTAAATTATTGGACAAAACATTCAAAACATTGGATCTTCGTTGAGGGTAGAAGAAAGGATTCCCTGTTATAACATATTCCTAATCTTAACGCTTAAGTGCAATAACCACAACAACGATAGAATATCACTAGTCATTTTTTGAAATCCTTGTGTGGGATATGTTGCATTGCAGGAGGTCTGAATGTTTTGGTGAAGAAGCACATTGAAAAAAGTTTTATCTTTAAATGAATATTTCCAATTGTTTCTACTTAACAATTTAGGCTGATCGAAAGATCATATGTGTATTGGAAGGGTATCAGTCCTTGTCAAACTTACAGGTAGATGAGAAGAATATGTCAACAGATGCAGTTACACGTGAAACCTTTAATTAAAATCGTTTTAAAGGCTTTCTAAAAATTCAAGTTCCCCTGTAAATGTTTCTTAATTTAAGCAATGTAGAGAAGAAGCTTTGCAAATTTCGCATCTTGAAAGTGGTAGGTTCGTATCAATGATTGACGTTCTTAGGTATTAATAAAACATGATTACTTATACTGTGATGAAAACATCTCGGGATGTTATTTTCAGGACTTTCGAGGAAACAATTTGCCAGAATAATTATGATATTCTTCGATCTTCGTGGACTTAATGACAAAAGTCTGTTCTTATGGAACTCCACCTTTTAACGAGATATTTTCAGGGGTTCCTCTTGAAGAGGGTGGACTTAATGACAAAAGTCTGTTCTTATGGAACTCCACCTTTTAACGACATATTTTCAGGGGCTCCCCTTATAGAGGCCACAATCAAACTGAAAGGTGTCAAAAGTACTCTCGGGGTTGTTAATGCTCTAAAGTTGGCGCATGCGCAGCAGTAAGGTTCTCAGAGGAAATTTCTTAGTAGCCTCGCCCTTCCAAACATTTCCATTTGAAGCCAACCACGGACAGATTAAATTTTATGAAATAGTAGTGAAAATTCGAGGTTAGTTTTTCAGATCCTAAACAAGGAAAATTTCCCACTCGAGAAAAAATAAAATAAATTAAGGCTTTTAGTTCAATTTATGAGGTCGTCTGATAAAAACAACTGGGAGGATAAAATTATTATAGTGATATTTTTCTTCTTTAGAGAGTCTACAAGCTGAGCAGGAAAATGACAGGCAGAAAATGCGAACATAGATGGCTTACCTCTTTTGGAAAGATTGGATGTTGATAATGCCAAACAGGATGGGTGCTGGCACTAATCATTAATCATTAATCACTAATCACTGCATATTGATAGTTTACAAACAACGTGTAACTTTGACTTTGATGTCTGAAATACCTTCGACGATTGCAGCTATAAACGGATGTGTTTCTTGGTGCGAACTAGTGCTGCAATAATATGGTCGTTGCCGCAATGATCATAGCAATGAGGACTGAAGTTCGTTGGTTGAATCTAAATTTGTTGCTGGATGTTGTTGTTGTTCCTGTGGGCGGTCAGAAAAGCAGAAAAGGCAAGTGTTTTGAGTGGTGATGAATGAACCGTCATGCAATATTGATAATATTGAGACACAATCTTTAATCCTGACTGGCCTTCAAGAAACTTCAGGTTTTTGCTGACGACTTGGACCACAGATTGCCTGCGTAACCTTGAGTGATATTTCATTTGAAGACTGCTCTGGTCGTTGAAGCTGCGAAGGAGCAAAACTCTTAGTGAAAATCAGTGAGCTCATTGGTGAAAATATAGTAGGCTCTATTTAAAACTCTCAACCGTTTTACAACTATTTCTGTTGTACCAATGGTAAGGCTCCGTTTGTTTCTGTTTGCAGCCATGACGAATCTGTTCCACGTGTCATCTTTTTTCTTGGCTGGGTTGCAGGCGAGTAAAACAGCTCTTCCTCTACACTGGTAAGGTTGTAATTTGGCACGCGACACCATACCATTCATCGTGGTAGTAGTAAATGAGGTAACCAATCATTGTATCTTTGGTCACGTGCTATTTATACAAGTTGCTAGTCGCTGTGTTCTAATGGGAGTTGTGTTAACAATATATGAGCCAAGACTAAAGACAAGACCTTTAAAAAGAACGAACGATTATCTAAAAAGAGATGATGTCTGAATAAAATCACCAGTGTAGGGCAACGAAAACTCTGGTAAACCAAACATGTTAGGGAAAAGGCAAGAAAAGGCTATAAAAAGCCTCGGATCGAAAATTACATGTTTGAAAGGAAGAAGTGATGCTCATCGAAAAGCACTGGCCCCAGGCAAGGTGAACCTAAATAGGGAGTGTAGCGATGATCCAAAGAATGGAAGATAATGGAGATACCGTGAAATGAAGAACTCGAGAAAGCTAAAGCACGGGTATGTAGAAACGTTTTGAAATGGGTTTCTACCGACTGCGTTGCTCAACCTCTATGGACGATCCGAGCCATAGTTGTCTTATCTAACGTGCAGAGAACAACGGAGCCAGGCCGAGAGAAAGAGAAAGAGAAAGAGAAAGAGAAAGGAAAGAGAAAGAGAGAGAGAGAGAGAGAGAGAGAGAGAGAGAGAGAGAGAGAGAGAGAGAGAGAGCTGCATGTTATATTCTGTAGCTCTGTTTCTGATTGACTTATCTGAACTGTACAAAAAATAAATTTGCTGATGAGGGATGAGAGAGGATGATGAAATGATGATGTGATGATGATGGAAAAGTCTAGACTGAGGAGCGAGAAAAGATGTGTCAGCATGACATCGTGGGACAATGAAAAGTAGACAAACGAATCACTACAGATATTGAGGGAGAAGCTTTTGCACAATTACCAAATGGACAGCTTTGGGAGATTCATTTGCTATAAACAAAGAAAACCCGATATAGAGAATGAGCAAGATTGTAAACATTGTAGCAAGATATAGCATCTTCCCCTAACTTTATGGCTGCTTCTTCGTGGATAAAAAATGGAGCTCCAAAATATGCCAGAGGCTGAAAACGAGGGAGGGGTTTCGAAGAGTGTCCAAGATCCCATCTTTGAAGTTGCGAGGGTTTTCGAATTTTGCCTTGTTAATTCTAAACTCATTCGTTCAAGTCTAACCAAAGGCATCTAATCTAATTCAAAATGCCGTTCTGATAGCACTTCAACCCGGGCAAGCGTGAACGAAGAGCAGAAGTACTCAGAATGTTCCCTCTGACACTGTAGCACTGTATGCTAAAAGTATTTGGTGAGTATGACGAGTGTTTGAAGTTTATTACTGGGACTTAACACTGCACAAACCTTAAGCACATATTCCAATTTACAGATGTAAGCCTTGAACACATATTTAGAAATCCACAGTGTTTAAGTGCTTACAAAGTTGGCAGAATCTAAAAAAATGTTTGTTCCGAGACATGCTTAATCCAGGTCATTGTAAGTTATAGCACCATTGTATGAGACATTAACATCTTTTGCAACAATCTTATATGAAAGTTTATGAGAAGTACCTAAAACCCATCTCGTTTAAGGGCATATTGATTAAGCTAGCTACAGTAATTGCGATGTTAAAATAAAAATCGATCATAATTAGTTTTCTTTCAATGGCATCCGTGTACATTAAGCCATTCTCAAACAAACTGATTTCCAGATCCCTAGCAAACAGAGGCGTAAATATTGGGGGATGTGTAAGGATTGATCTAATAAATACTCGTGAATTGATCTAATAATACACGATTTTTCTTTTATAAGAAACCTAGCTTGGGTCCTAATACTAAAAGCTTCTTAATTTGTCACTAGTTCCTAGTACTAAAAGTTTCTTATTTTTAGATGAACATCAAATTTTGCGCCTTTCCCTTGTTAATTGTATTAAAGTTTATAACACAACAGTAAGATTTGATATTGTATCTCTTGTTCAGTATTCTTATGGAAACAGGGGTACTTTTAATCGAGACACCCGGTATAGTGTGCTTAAATTCTTGTATTCTTTTCGTATTGTTACAAAGACACCCGGTATGTATTATTTTCCGGCTCAGAAAGTCAGCCTTATTTTTTGGAGTTTCTTAGAAATATTGATTTATTTTTAAAAGTTCCTTAAATTTTTGGGGCTCATAATAAAAGAAACGTGTAAACACTGATTGACATATGAACAGCAAGGCATTGACTTATGTGGTTCAAAGATCAATACAAGAACTGAACAAAAATACGTAAAAATATCAGAAAATTACGAATACCACAAATTTCATAATGGTTTTAAAATATGGAAGGAACACCGCGAAGGCTTCTCCCAAAACAGATCTCATAACAGGGCTCAGGCTACTCTCACGAAACAACTTTCATGTTTATCGTGACCTTTCACTGTCTATGTTCTATTTCCTAGTTGTATCTAATGAGAATTCTAAACACTTCCTGACACAAGTTCCTGCTAAAGAACGATGCATTCTCCCTAAAAGGAAACCAAGCAAGAAACACCGACTGACATGTGACCTCCTTACATGACCTTTGAATGTTGTTGCGGTTGCCCTTTTGTCCCTTGGCCTAAGATAGATCGAGACGTGCTCGACCCAGCGAAGAAACGAAACACTTTCTCAGGTTTGCAAGTAACAAAAATGGCTGAGGATTCCGGCAAATCGCGATTCATCCTTCTGCCTGTCGATGGATCTGGTCACAGCAACCGAGCTTTCGACTGGTATTTAAAGCAAATGTACAAGGAGGGAGACCATATCGGGATTTTGAATATAGTTGAGCCTCCAAAAGTCCCTGCTTCGTTCATGGTGATGGGACCGCTGGTGACGCCAGATGAATGGCACAAGCAGCTTCACGAGAACGTTGAGAAGTCGAAGAAAATTGCGGAAGAATATAAAAAGATGTGTGACAAAGCTGGTGTTAAATGTTCTGTGCTGGTGGAAGGGACAGAGGACAATCCGGGCGAGAAGATTTGCCAAGTTGTCAAAGAAAAAAAGGCCGATGGTGTTGTGATGGGCTCCCGAGGAATGAATCTCCTTCGCCGGACTTTCCTCGGCAGTGTCAGTTCGTATGTTATAAACCATGCCCGGGTCCCTGTCGTAGTCACCCCACCGACTGGCGAAGAAGGGTCTTAGCCAAGACAACGCGGACAAACGAAACTAGACCTAGCTTATAATCACATTAAATGACTATATAGTGATGTAGACAAGAATGGCAGACATCTTCGTGATGTTTTACTCTATTTTAGAAGATCCATTGAAAATGAAATGATATTTGAAGGCTATTTATTGTGGATTTTTTGTCATATCTTGAATCAAAGAATCACGAAAATGGTTGTCAACTATTTGCAATTTTAAGTCTTAGAACGAATAAAAACATGCAATCAGTATTTAGAAACAACACGATTAGCAAAATTCTTATTTGCGAAATTCTTAGCAAAATCAAGCTAAATTCTGATTTTCAAAATTTTTTCACAAAATGAAATACAATCACAGTCATATTTGCAGTACCTGGGTGTTATTTTAGTTTAATACCCTGGCTTTTCCGGTAAAGAGGATCTTATGTAAATTGAAAGTGGGCTTTAAAAACATTTTCAAGGCAAACAAATTTGAGCTTCAATTTATTGAATAATATTCTTCTAAATGATCCAGTGACTTTTGTGGTTGAAAAACAACACCAAATGAAGAAAGTAACACATTTCTTAACAGCCACAGGCACATAAGAAAATTGCCAATATATAATGGAAAATACTACAAATCTTGCTTTTAGGATACAGCTTTAGGAAGGACTGCAAGTCTGTTAACTCTGCTCCTTGTCTCCCTGGAAAAATTTCCTGGCTCCAAGTATATTACAAGGAAAATCTTGTATTTGGCTTATTGTCCGAAAAATCAGGCCAAAGCTGAAATTTTGAAAAACCTGAATCTGCAGCCAGATTGCCTACCTATACTCTATTGCCAAATGATACCTCTACTCTAAAGGTTACCCAGTAAACTCCTAGTTATGGGCTTCACAATGTACAGCATTTTGCACCAAAATATTGGCAAACAGTGTTATCTTTCTTTATCAAGCTGAACAAGTTAATTTCTATCCTGCAGGAAAACCTTCTCCAGTCAAAGTAAACATTCTGCTTTATTCATTGTTGAGACCCAAATGCCAAAAATGATACTAACAAGATTATAAAGAACGAAAAGACTATACAGGCCAACCAGAGAGTGATGAAACATTAAAAACACAAACTCATTTTTTCAATTTTCAGCCAAAACATGACAAAAGCATAGCATTACTCTTTTCTTGTAAAAATGAAAGCATTTACTGGGGCGTTTAAAACAAAAGGATCCAGACAAAAATATGAGGTTTTCGCAAATTTTCAAGCCGTTTTAATATAAATAGCAGGAAAAAGAAATTGTACGATGAAACAAAGTCTATAAAACATTTAGCAACAGAGACAACAATTAGCAAATGAAATCACAATATCAACCCTCTAAGCTCCCACAAAATTTGTTATTTCAAACTACCTAAAATAAACAATAACAACTCAAGAAAAAGGGCCTTCCCTGTTTAGGAGTCAATATTTATCAACTCCTGGTGGGTTCTGTGAATGTTATTTAAATCAAATGAGGGAATATACAGAGGCTAGTGATAACACAATATATAAATTGGAATCAATACGCCTTTGTTATTTACGAGAGCATCAAAAACATAGCTTCTTTGTAGTTGATAAACAAAAGTTCCAAACCAAGCTGCAAGATTGAAGGTCTCTTACCAAAGGACTTCAAAAAGTTATCTCTCTCAAACCTGTGGGAAAACAGACTAAATTAAATTCCTAGCAACTTCAATGAAAACCTTGCAAATAATTGAAAGAGGGAAAACATATACATTTACCGAATGACCTTAGGTGCTTCTCAAAATGTGCAAGTTGTCATAAGAGCTTAGGCAAACTATAATGATGTCAAGGCAGAGCGGGTTGTTATCAGAATGGAAATCTCTTAAACAGTCTTCTTGGTGCTTGCAAACAAAGTTTTGTACTTGAGAGTTTGTGCAAACAACGCACAAATTTGTTACAAAAAAACCAGAGGAAGCATTTCTAAGCCAAATACTTTAAATTTCACACATCTAGTCGATAACAAATAATACAAAAACATCTTTCTCTTTTTCCGTAAAAGAATAATTAAATCCTTCACTGAGGCAAATGTTTTAGAAGACGCCCTGCTAAAATAAATTAAGAAGTGTAAATCTGATACCTAGCTTCTTTGGATCCTTTAATGCCCAGGTAATGCAGTAATGTCGTAGTAAATCGTGTAATAGATTCACCTCATCTAAGAATTCCAGCTTCTCAACACTGCGGGAAAATTGCAGGGAATTACATCATTAAGGCAGTTTAAAAGACTAGTACTCTCAATTGAGTTACTTTTGAAGTATAAATTGAACAAATTTTTAACATTTGCACTAATGTGAATATTAAGAAGACACAGTTTGAACACCACTTTATTGCCTGAAACAATTAAGACTGAAAGAACATCCTGCTTTTATTCAGCCTGAAATTTCCAGTATTACCCATGATTCAATGCCATTGCACACTGAGAATATAATGACAGAAAGGAAACGGAACAATATGATGAAATCAAGTGCATTCTTTCTAGAACTTGAAGGCTGAAAGTTGACAAACTAAAAAGCAAACACTGATAAAATTGAGCTAATATAATACTGATAGAGTCTTACTGTGAGACATCCTCTTTAGGTAGCCTCCTATAGACATCCATCATATCTCTTGCCTTTGCTTCTTCCCAGCCAACTTCCAAGAATGCTTGTTTCTGGAAGAACATGTTTCAGTAAACAAAACATCAACATTCTATGTCCCTAACTGATAAAAATGACTCAGTAACAAGAGGCAGATGTTTGTCACCTTTTAAACACATTTGGGAGTAACAAAATTACAATGCGTTATTCAATCATCAATAAAACACTTAACAATATTGGGAAAATGTAGAAAGTACGGTAATACATCCCTCTAAAAGTTTTGTCAGCAAATATATGGGCACTTCCACTAAATTAGGGAAACATTGAATAAAAAGTGGAAACACCAATATCAAAAACAAAATAGTGACAACTGGGAGGAACAATAATTTGAGGTACTAGTGGAAAGAATATTTCTAACATGAAATGTTGTAGAGGCTTATTAAACGCCAGCTATGATCATGTTAAGGTCGGAAATAAAGCTGTCAACATTTGCAGCTATAAACCTGCTAAATATGACCGTAAAAAATATTTGATTGAAAAAAGGTCATCCAGCTGAAAATTGTGAAGTCAAGACTTGATTTGGAGAAAAATATCAATATTTGGTTCTGCATGTTGTTGGTAAATTGGCTAGAAGAGAGGCAATGCTAGTTTAGCAAATGTGAGAAATTTTGTAGACTAATTCAGCCAGGTAACAACGTAAGCAAAACTAGGTTCGGAAGAGTGTACTGATGTTGCAGATTTCTTTCATGCTGAAGTTGTAAGCCCTTTGTAATGCAATGCACTTAGTACAATTTGTTATTCATCACAAACGCTGCATCAATACCTCATACTCAATAACAGCTTACTTGATCCGCGTGAAAGTTTGCCATTAAAGCTACACACAACTGAAGAACATTCTCCCAAAAATAACAACCCAAGAAAAGTCAAGTGAACTGTACAATCACACCGGAATAAGTGGACTTAGCCTACCTGGTTATGAACTGTTGGTTGGCCTTTGGCCCCGTGAAGAGTGCAGTGTCGACTCTGGGAATTGTTCAAATCATAGTCAAAATGAAGCTTACAACATGTTATATACAAACATGCAATTTGCTCTTTGATTTTATTTATGTATTATTTACTTTTAAAGCAACCTTTAACTATCATGATAGTCAGTACAGATTGGTTGACCACAAATAATTAATATATAATAAAAAGATTTATAACACTGACAGGGAAATTCTTTCGACATGGGTGCTACTCAGTTGTATAGAGCCACTCTTGGTCCAAATTAAAGCATTATCTGAATAATTCATTAATGATGGATTCAATTTGTTTGTCTATCCTGCAGGGTGAACTTACACAAAGCAACACTGGCATTACCACCCTTAGAATGCTGTATCTTGTCATTAAGGTATTTTACTTTTCTGCACCTGCATTCAAAAGCACTAATGATCAAAGCCCCAGATTTCTGACTAAATTTGTTTCCCATTCAAAATAAATACACTTCATAGCTTTTGGTGCTTAACACTCTTAATTAAGGGCTTAACCCCAATTGTAAAATGTTTCAAAATAAGCACTTAGCACTTTTAATTGTCTTCAACAGATAAACAAAAATTGCTACATATATTATACTAGCTTGCAAAAAAAGAATCAACATTCCATGCTGCTTTTTGCAGAACCACAAAATATTGATTCAAAGGAAATAAGCCAAAATTATAGCAAACTGATAGAAGTACCTGTAAATTTTCTAGCATCACTTGCCCAAACCTGTCTGCCAAGTTCACCTAGTAAATGAAAGGGGCTATTGAGCAACTGTTTATTTGCCTAGTAGAGGCACCACTGAAAATAGGAGCACCACTGAAAAGAGGGTTTTATTTTGAATAGGATTTACGTTCAGTATCAGACTAATTTATTCAATTTCATCTATGATGGTATTTCCAAAGTAATGTAGCACACTATAATTGCTCTCAAGTAATGCTAAAAAGATAAATAATTTAATCATGGTATTTCATTTGCAAGTTGTCTTCTTGTCATAGAAATATGTTGACGTGGGAAAAAAGTAATTTGTGAAGCCTAAACCACAATTTTTACTATGCAACACTAAAAAAGTCAAGTTTAAGGTTTGAAGAAACTTTGGAAAAGGTGAGTGATTTCAACTCTAAGTTTATGTTAAACCAGGCAACAGGGGTGATAACAAATAGCAGTTTTCTTCCTTGCTTCCAGAATAAAGAAAACACACCGGTTGGTAGTTGATAAACATGGCAGTTTCAAAACGCCTTGCGACCCATTCCAAGATTCTGTTACTGTCTTTTGGGTCAAGATAAATCAACACACATTCTGCCAGAAAAATTGTTGGGATGCTAAAACAAAAGGAAAAAAAGTCCAGTTGAGAAAATGACTGATGCAAAACCATCATTTAACTTTGAATGCATTACTGATTAATTTACTTGTTTCAATCAAAAAAGATTTTGAATATTACAGCAGAAACATTTCCAAGAGAAAAGAACTTCAGATGCAGCTCCCTTGCCCATTTAAACAGTGTTGCATTGTTTGGGGAAGGCCATAGATATATGAGATTTCTTTACTTTTGTCTTTAGGATTATTCACTTTTCCGCTACACAACATTGTTTGCTGGGAGAGGTGATTTGGCACCTTGCATGACACATAAATTAGAGCAAGTGTTCCAAGACATTTAGGAGAGATTGTAGCTACTTATTGCCATTCATGTGTGCATGATTTTGTTAACTTAGAACAGTGCCACACAATTTTACTAGTTGCAAGAATTTGCTGCAAGACATCTAAATGGGTGCAAAGGCATAGTTATTTTAGGAAAAGTTGATGTTGATGCGGACCAATATTTAAAATTTGTAAGTTTATTTATCACTCAAATTCCCCCCCCCCCCCCCCTTGTTAATGTGGATCAACTAAATGCAACATTGTGATTTAAAATATTCTCTTTCTGATTTTGCTGTTGGAACAAAGGAAAGTTTTCCTGCTGAATCCTGTAGTCATAGAAACTGGCTCACATACCTCAAGTTTAGACCAGCTTTAAGCAGCTTGTCCTCCACTTGAGCAATGTTGGTAATATCAGCAGCAATCAAATGATACAAACTTGAGTGGGCCTCATCATTTTCTAGGGCATCAAATGAAAATATTATGAGAACATTGTAAATAAAATTAGCATCATTCCATCTTTCTTGTTCTGAAACACATTTTAAAAAAATGTGACAGTTTATTTCCATGCACAGGGAAAAAATTTGCCTTCCTTCTACATTAAAGTGAATCAAATTTTTGACAGCATTGTATCTGAGGAAGTCATGCTAGTCCAAAACCTACCAATAACTAAACCTCCTTCTGGAAAAGCATCATGAAGTTGTCTTCGAGACCTGAACAAACATAAAAATACCTTAGATAAGGAACTTAGATATTTTTAAAAGAGATTGACACCTGTATTAGTAATGGCTTGAAATTTGTTTTAGATTAAAACTTGCCCTGACAACAAGAAGGTCTAAATATTGTCATGTTGTATTTCTTGGAACACAACTTAAAACTAATAGTATACAAATACTGCAGCATATTTAAGATGTTTTAAATATCGATTTGAAATTTTTTACTATAGTTTTAGTGCGGGTTCCATCCCAAACATCGAAAAAAACTCCTAATTTGAGATTTAAAACAACATTACTTGATGGCCATGCATTTTCTGGTCACAACAGGCTTCAGATCAACTTCAAAGAATCCTTGGGTTGGAAACATCTTGTCAGCCTAAAGGAGCAAACAGAGGGATGAACAAAGCCAAAACTATCTACAAAGTAATAAATACATGATGGAAACTTGAAAAACAGAATTAAAGACAAGGGACTTTTGCGTTTCTTGCAAAATCAACCAGGCCAGTTGCACCTCTATGACCCAGAAAGGCTTAGGGTCATCAATAGTGGGTAGAAAAACAGGAATGATTTTGAGACACAGAGAGTAATTAGACAAAGGATGTGATTTTCAGCAATGAAGAAAAAAAGACAATGAATACATGAAGTTATTAAAAATTCATGCATCAGTACTTGCTACTATTTGTAATGATGTCAACTTACATGGAGTTGCCAAAACAATGTGTCAAAGCCTGCTCCAAGGTTGACAACCTGACAGTTCCTGCCTGTCATTTCCAAAAACTGGGTGAGAAGTATTTTCATTCCCTCTACTCTAGCATAATATCCTGCCAATGGAATAGATGTCAATCATCTACCTCTATTGCTAAATCAACCAAATGAGGTAGAATTAGACATGATTAAAAACATAATACAGGTTGTGTTAAGAACTCATCATTCACGTTTGATTGTGATGATTACTGCCTATTAATTTACGGCTGCGAATTAGCCTTACGTAGTTATTTTTAGATCATTCAATTGTAGCGTGGTAGCTTAATGTTGTTGTTGTTGACAAAAACTTGTTCTGTACATTTTCGCTGAAGCGGCCTATGTTTCCTTGTTCCTTCTTGTTATCAAAATTTCTAACAGGTTGATTATAAAAAGTGTTGGTTTAAAATTGTGGCCCACTTAGGGAACATGGGCAGTGTGACTCTTCAAGTATCAATTCTCATGCTTATAATTGAAATGCATTAAGAATGGTACAAAGTGATTACTAAATGAGTAAAAAAGCACAAGATTCCAGGTCATATATAAACCAGTACATAAACATAGATGAAATTACAAACTGATTCTTTAAATGGCAAAAAACTATCTACAGCAGTCATATGATGCAGCACACTATGATGCAAAGAATGCAACATCTGCATGCAAAGGAAAAATGTATTACTTTAAGCATTGTTTGCATCAAAACACCTCTCATAAACCAATTAATCAGGTGGTGGCAATAACTTTAAGTGAAAACAAGAATTTCTAATATATACCTCTGCTTATTTCAGGTGCCTTTCTTTCAGGCATCATTCTAACAAAATATTGAATATAGTCATCCTTCCAGTAGCCTTTGTTAACTGCAAACCTGAAGTTAAGAAACAAAAAAAACAAATTATGAAATAAGCCTAAACTTAGAAAACATAGTTTTGAGCAAAATTGAACTTTGTTCTAAATTTGCAACAATGAAAATTTAAAGACGTTTATATGTCTCAGCCAATACAAAGGTAATATATATATGCAACATGTAAGTTGTTCCTCTAATGTTTCGAACTTCAAAAACAAGTAGAATAGTAGTGGCACGAGGTTAGTTTGAAGTCAAATAACAGTGTTAAGGCAGCCCTTACTGGATTTGAAGGTTGCATAGTCATTGTCATAAGCTAGTCAAAGAAAGTTTAGTCTGAGCTATCTACACAGAAAGTTCCACTTTCCAGTTCTGGTTGGGTACTAAATTTTTAGAATGAATGAGTGAATAAATAATCATCCAGCAGTCCACATTTGAAAGCTTGTTAATTTGCATGCAAAGGGATGATTATCACAAATTGAGTGGGTGTGGTGATTACATTTATCTAAGAGGCCTTGAGCCACAGCTGGATGTCTAATTATGGCCAAAAAGCAATCATTCAAGCTTAATTACATCTGTTTACACCAACTTCTCTACTAAATCAATTTTGCTGTTTTCTAAGTTCAATTTCCCAAGGGCAGGTATGGGAGAGAAGAGAAACTAGCAAAACAATAAAGCTATTTTCAGCTTTACCACTATTATATGAAATATTTTTGCTTGCAGACTGCAGAAAATCACTATAGCTTTCAACAATGTTGTGAAAAACACAATTTTTTTAACAGGTGGATTTGTGGAAAAGTGATTTACACTGGACAAAGAAAAGTTGCAAAATTCATTGGGAAACAAAGCCTATCAAGAAATTGAGATAGGATTATACAATCTTATGCAAAAGGTCTCCTGTTGGTTTTAATTAATCAAAACAAAAACATTACTGTTGTAAATAGCCTTTTCATCCTGCTTCGAATTGAGCTCTATTCAATGTGTACATTTGAGAAAAGTTTCCTATTGTCTCAAAACATGGAAAAGTATTTATCATAAATTTATTCATTAGATTAATAAATACTCGGGCTTGCAACTTGAGAAAAGCAGGCAATGCAAAAGTCGAGCTCATCATAACCTCCTTGTGTTTCAGGACGTGGGGCCGTTTGGACAACCCCTTGATTCGTCTTGGCACCCCAGAAATCAATCTGCTCACAAAATAATGTTTTATCAATGATGACGTGTACGTCTAAGAAAATCGCCAAAACTGCAGCAAATCTAAGTAAATAATTAATGCTTTCCCTTGACGATATTCATCTTTTCAAAACCCACTCCCATCATGTATCGTCAAATAAGACGACGCGATGCAACAGGCACATACCTTTTGCAGCTCGCTGCATCATCGTTCGTAGCTATAACACCATCGTCGTAGGACATTTTGGCCAGACTCAACAGCCTTATGACATCTTCAATTTTGTCTGTAACCAGAGTTGTTTTGATGAGGAAATTTGAAGTTGTTACTGACTGAAGGAGTGTGAAACCAACAACAAATTTGTCTCTTTTTCGAATAGCCTCGTTATCATTAACTGGACATCCTCATTGGAAATTCAAGTCACGCCCCAATAATCTTGCAAGCGTCTAATTTCTCACCCGCTGTTCTGAGAAGTAATGTTTAGGTATTAGATTTACGGTCTGCAAAATACAATCATTCTATTGATAAAGAGCCCTAAATCAGAATACAACTCAATTTGATTCTATGCGTAAATCATCCTCTAGATTTTTCGATACGCATCTGATTACTTATTTTTTCAGCTTTTGGTTATTTTCCGACGTTTGCATACTCTGAGGAGTGTCGGACGAAAATGTACTCTAAGTATGCAAAAACTAGTTTTGCTTTTTGTCTAGCCATTGTGAAATTTTGTATCGCAAATCACTTGTTCAAACAACAATTTAAAAAAGCCATTTACGTGAATGTGAAGCAAAGACTGCCCCATTTGACAATGACAATTATATCTTCTACAAATATATACACATGGCATTGAGCTTGCATTGGCCAAGCTTCTCGACTTTTGACAAGCTTGCATTCCAGCTAGCTGACGAAAGGTTACTACGCGGCAGCCCTTTTAGTAAACGGTGCACGTGCAGCAATTAACTACGTCATATAAGGAATAAACACACGACACAATCTGGTAATCCTCAGGTGACTTTTGGACAGGAATCCTGTGCTCTAAAAGATAATCAGAAAAATACCTTTGTTTGATGATTATGTTTGATGCCGTAAAATTTTAGATGACCTAAGTTATTGTTTTTTAATGAAATAACATGAAAAATGGTTCACAACTCACAAGAAGCCAAATACTACTCTTTAGGAAAGTTCTCAGTTTTTGTTATAGCAAGCACGACTCGAAGAAGCTAACAACAGCGAAGCAGCGCACCGATTGGCGGCGCACCATCAGAACAGGGGTCGATCTCTTTGAAAATAACAAGAGAGCTGAAGCGGATTCCAAACGACAACGAAGAAAGGAGAAGGCGACGCAACCTCAACCACCACCGACAATCCCGTGCGACAAATGCCCACGAATGTTTCGCGCTCGTATCGGGCTCTTTAGCCATCAACGAGCTCATCACACCGAGTAGTGGAATGGAACTTATCCTCGGTCACGAGGAACTGCCGACGACGACGACAGCAGGTTCAATAAAAAGAGCCTAAGAAATGATTTCAAGGCAGTATTGTAAACCCATGTAAACACAGAAGGAGAGTCTGAAGTCACTTTTGATTCTAGAGATAAGGTAAAGGAGAAGAGAAAGAAATCATTTGACAACAATGCTCAAAAGATATCTGCAAAGATAATGAAGGTTATCAGAGGAAATGATAACGGTGAGAAAGTGATAGACTAGAATAAAACTTGAGCGTAAAAGAGGAGCAGTGCGGATAAATGGCTTGGCCTCGAGTGCTGGCTTCAAAGCATGACCCGATAGCTCAGCGGTAGAGCACTTGGCGTTCAAAGTCAGGGGTCATGAGTTCGAGTCTCACTCTGGTCGGTTATTTTCCGCATTTTCTATTATTCTTCTTAAGAAATCCTGTTGCCTATTACATTTATAACTGAATCTATCGGCCAGTAGGCCTATACTAGACCATGAAGCCATGCCGATCATGCCATTCCTAAATCGAATTTGTATCGACTCGTTTGTTGTCATCTGATTTTTAGGGATTTTTTTCAAATTTCTGCATTTACTTCGGTAAAGGATGGCCCACTGGGGACCTCAAGCCCCAAGGATTAATCATAGTTGATCCCTGAAGGTCTGAGTGTCGTCATCCTTCCTCGCTATGAAAACGAGGCTGTGAGGCGATGTTATTAAATGTTCTTAGGACATCTGTGCATCTGTCTAAAAAATGGTAGGATCCAGTGATCAGCAGCAAAAGGTCAAACGCCTGAGATCGAGATGAAGGAAGGGGTATGTACAAAATATTGCACGATTTCCCTTGCAAATGTAAGAAAATCGGTTGTAATTATCATACCACCCTTTTTGATAAGACGTTTTGTGTTAAGAGATAGGCCTGAATCTACAAAAGTCGACCCAATCACTGGCGTATATTACTTAGAACTATGACCCCAGACGTTAGTGATTTACACTATTGATCACTATATTTATTTGTTGAACTCCTTATTGCATTGGAAATCAGACCTGAACGGTCTGTTAGCATGGTTGGTATTAATGATGCAACGATTCTGATTTTGGTAGGTTGCAAAACGCCCAAAGTGGAGTCTATCTGGCAAGGAGATGGAAGAAAAAGAAGAGAAGCAGCGAGACGAGATAATTGAGGATGACTTCACCTGCAGTTGCTGCTATGAAATATTCCTTGATCCAACAACCTTATCTTGTGGCCATACGTTTTGCAGATTTTGTCTGGCCAATTGGCTGAGCACGTCAAGAAAGACAGAGTGTCTTCAATGCCGCAGACCATTCACAGAGTTCCCAAAAATTAACTTTACCTTGAGGTGTTAAACATTTCTTCATTTATCATCAAGTTCCCTATGAAATAAAATAAACTGAATGATTTCAAACATTTTTTTTTGATTACTAATGTACATGATTTTAAACAAATCCTAATACTATTAAATAGATCCACAAATTTCTTATGCTGTATAACCAGCATTATGTAGATCCTTCATCAAGGAAATCAAACTTTTAATTTTTGGTATTATTTCATTAAACATTGTTTTGATAACATACTTCACTATAAAATCTTACACTAGAAAGCTACTTGAAGCAATTTCTCATCAAATTAGAATTATCTTACAAATTTATAACACTGTTTAGAAATACACTGGAAAGATTGTTTCCTGACAAAGTTAAAGAAAGGAGGGCAACACAGGAAACCCAACCAAACTATGGTCCAATAATTGCTGCCTTCGAAGGTCATGTTGAAGCCGATCAAACAAACAGAAGATCAGCCATCAATAATTTTAGCTGTGGTACATTGTGTGTTATCTTATCAGTTATTATTGCAGTAATTGTGGTAAGTTATATTAGCTGGATCTTTCTAGACAGAGAGAACCAAAAAGGTTTTGCAGTATTTCACATCTGTAGTTTGTGTGTCTATTTTCCTTATTAAGTTTCATCCTTCCTCAAATGCATTAGTCTTTCTAATTAATCAGCTAAAATTGTTCCTATCTCTAGACTGTAAAATTTCTACCAAGCTGCAGTATTTCTCTATTCATAATGCAATTCATTCAAAGGATTATTTGCATTATCAAAATCATCATCATCTTAAGTATTAGTAAAACTTATTGAATAGAAATTTTAAAATTTTTTCATGATATATGATGTTAATGAACATAAACTATTTTTAAATATTTATGAATGATATTGAATATTTCATGTGAGCCCTTTTGTTTATGCAGCTCATTACCCTTGGTGTGAGAGAGCTGTTTGGGGGTCCTGATGTATTACTGGACAGCAAGATTGTCACGGAATGGACCCCTGATGATGTTGCTTATTGGGTTGGAGAGCAAGGTGTTTGGGCAAAAGGGATTTATGATAAGCGTTTCAAGATGGCTGGAATTGATGGGAATCTATTGTTACAAATGAGTGAAGAAGATTTAATAGGCTCACCCATCAATATGAATCTGAGTTTACACAGGAGGGTTTTCATGGATGCCTTGGGGAAAGTTCAGATGAGAAAAAAGGAAAGGCCTGGGGATTTCTGGGAGTTTAAAGTGAGCATCTTTCTGTTAGGCCATTGATGCATCTTTGTTTGATATTGTTTTTTACAATTTAACTGTATTTTAATAACCTTCCACTCAATATTTTGTTATCATTGGCAAATTTTAACAAAATTCAAATTTTGTGAAAGCAAATGTTATTTATGGAAATTTATTTATGGTCAGAATTTGATTCAGCATTACTAAGGGAAAGATTTTCTGATAGACACCTAAAGAGAATCAATTCTATTTTTTTTAACTACGTTCTTCTCTTCCAATTTGCATGTTGTTACTAAAATAATAGCTTTTAACTTTCATGTGATTATTTTACATATTTTTATAACTGATATGTCACATTTTGTTTTTTCTAGGCAGCAAATCGTGCAAAAGCATTGTTCCTTCTCTTTGGAATGAGACAGTTTCCTCGGACGATGTTTCTATACCTTTATGTGTTTGATTATCATGACATATTCCTGCCATTCCTTCAAGGTACATGTGTTGTTGAAAAAACAGCACCTTTGCAGAACAGCAACCCAAATGGCAAGGTAATCAGCTATCTCCATTCCTAACCATACACACTAAGTTTTCAAGCTAGATTGAGAACTCTTTTCACTGATGCGTTATGTAAATACCATTATATGACAACTCTGCTATCTCAGGGACAAAGTGTTATGTGGTTGTTGTCCATCAATCTTGGAGTGATTATCTTGTGCCAGGCTTGCTGATCTGAGATAAACTACCATTTTAAATGAATCACAATGAAATAAAGCTCTTTAATGGTCATTCATAATTTCTACATAGTTTAATTGGTCATTAAAATTATTTTACAGGCAAAACAAACAGAGTGGGAGCAATGGCATTCATTTGTGCTGTGGGGAGTGGTATCCCCATATTACATGATTGCTTCCTTTGCCTATCAATACATCACAATCAACTACTGGATTTCAAGGATTGTCATCATACATGCTTTTGCCATGGGTTGTTTAGAAATGACTTACATTGGATGGATCTTTACAGGCGGCTATAAGTATGTCTTGTTCCAACGTAAAACTTTTCTTTTTTACAATGACGATTAAGTTTATGAAATAAAAAGTTTATAACATCTCCCTTTCAGAGAGGGTGTCTTTGTCTATTACACAATGTTCGTCATTTGAAAGATTTCAATTAGTTACTTATATCCACTCTTTTCAATTGTTTGACTTAGTATTACAGCTCAGAGCAACTTCAACTTTATAGGCCATAAATCAGTTAAGTTTTTCTTGTGGCCAAAATCAGTATTTTAGTCAAGTAGTTCTTTACGCACTTCAGGGACCCTTTATTGTGTCTTAGTATCATTATCTGTTGTTTGCAGAACATTGCCAGGACTGATGCTGAAAAACCTCATCTATGTGCTTGGAAGCAGCTTGGTGCTGAAGATCCTTTGGCCATTTGTTCCATTTTTCATTTGTGACATCATGTTCTCCTGGATGTTCTTTATTAGTCCATTTGATGCAGTAAACAGACTCTGTAGAAGACTAAACTCAATACGAAACACACCAAACAGGGACGTTCAACAAAATAACGCAGGTTGGCAGTTTGCTTTTCAGCTGCGGCATGAGTAGATCAAATCTATGAAATTATATCACTGATATTAACAAATAAAAGCTGCTGCTTTTTAAATTGATTAATCAAAAGCAAACAAACTCTCCTTAATATTACATTATTTTGTGTTAAATTTTAACAAGTAAAACGCTGGTATAAAACACAAAATAACATTTTATCCCTTGCATTATAAGAATTAGAGATTTTTCTTATTTAAGCTTTTAAAGGCACAAAGCATTTGAACTTGATGTAAAAGATTCTCAACAAAACAAAATTGGTGGCAATAAGAGACTGTTTGCTCTATGTATCATACTTTGGTACAGATTATTTACCTGGGTTGAGTTTTTTCTGTAGCTCAAGTTCAGCATTGCAAAGATTGATTTGTTTGGTTTATTTGTTTATGAACTCAAACATTAGAGAATGAAATTTGACAGTGCCGATATGGTATTCAACTTAGAACAACAATGATAATGGTAGTTTAAGGAACAACAATGCAGGTGCAGAAATCCTGCAAGCAAACTGATATCTCTTTTCAAAATGGTTGTATTTATATTGATCGTGGTTGAATGTTTATAGATTAAGTTATATATCTGCAAGATAATTTGCAAGACTTTCCAAGTTCTAACGATAGGAAGCAACTTGAAAATCTCAAACAGCAGGTTCCTTTAATATCACAAATTAAATACTAGATAATGGATATGTTCTGTGGTCTAGGGAAAAAAATCGAACCACGGTTATATAAAAAGTTTCCCTGATCAGACTAAGCTTTTTGTATCCAGGGAAAATGCAAATCAAAAAAAATTTGGTAGGGGAAACATGATCAAGAAATAACAGGAGATTGCTTTGGTAAATAGGTTGCATGAGGCAAAACTGACCATCTAACCTAAACGCACTTCTCCAAAATACCAGCAAAAGATTTTATCTATCTCTAACAAAAAGTTTTTTGAGCTAAGATTTTCAAATAACAAAGTACACTGGAATCGAGGCAAATACAACGAGGAAGCTATGAAACAACGCACCAATATTTGCCCATCTGAATCAGACCATATTTCACAACAATAATAACCCTAACAGTAGCTCGTGGTTATCGAAACTGGAATGCAGTTCATTTAAACATTTACGTGTTTAAATGTATTAATAGTTGCAAAAAAATAATTGTGCGTTAAAAACAAGTTTCGCTGCGCATGAAGAAATCAAGTGTTGAAAGATGCATTCTGACACAAGAGGAAACGCCGATTTACATCAATATGCGAATTTCGCTGCCTCAATGAAAAGCCATTGATTCGACTTTCTTCAGGCCGTGGTTTGCTAAACAAGGTTGAAAACTGTGTGGCCCTTTTCACTCACTAGATCATGCGAGGGACGAAAGAGGTCACACAACAAGCCATGGCAAGGTCTTGTTGAAATAAAGCACTTTACTCTTGTCTATGGTGAATAAATCTGAAACTATAGGAATTATCTGATTATAGTGAATAATCTTAAGGTTTCATTGGAATTCAATTACACATCAGTAAAATACAGCCTCACACTCCATTCTGGGATGCTTATGTCTCCATTCAACCATAAACCGAGTCATGTAGCAAGGCAAATATTCATAAGATTGGTAATACGTATCTGGTGAGTGAATTCTCTTTTAATCATAGAGAATGCCGATTCACCGAACGTCTCAGTGAATATGGTTCAGCCGAAGAAACCTCCTTTCTACAAGGTGGGAGAAGGCTGTTGTGGGGGAGGGGGTGTTGGGGGCGGGATTATGCACGAAGTTATGAAAAGCAACATTGTTTGTAAAACCCAAAAAAACTGTACGGAATCTATAATGTCATCTGCTGGATTTGAAAAAGCTTATGCATCACATCATACATCTACGACAGTAAATTAACTACATCTAGGTATGCGTGGAAAAAGTACTGATAAAAATATATATAACTAGACAACCGGGATGAAAAAATCCTTTGCCAATGCATTGTACCTTAAAATCAAGTCATTTGTTCATCTAAAAGCACACAAAGGTTCCTGGAGATCAGCAGAGAGCTGAAATCGGCCCCCGTATTTAGGGCAAACTTTGCACGAAGCAGTTTTGTCAATGCAGCTGATCGAACAATGGCGACAACTAACTACAACCTTCGCTGCTGATAGAGCTGCATCACAGCGACATAATTTCCTAAACCAGCGTCATAGATGTCCGTGATGGCCCGTCAAATTCATCATCTTCTCTATTGGACTGATCCCTAGAGGATGACGCATCGCGCCGATCTCCGCTTTGCCGCTGCGGACGCCAGTTTCTCCTTCCCCTATTATATCCAACGTGCGTGCGTGAATCGTCGCTGCTATCCTGCCTCGGTGAATAAGCGGGCGGAGATCGTGGGTCTGCATCGTAATCACCGTTCTCTTCATAAGGAGGTGGCGCTCTGGTGTAATAATTCGCAGCCTTGTCGAGCTCTGCGACAAGATCTCTCTTCGCGCGGCCAGCATCATCCAGATTGTCGAGACTGCCTTTCTTTAGGCTTTGCGCTGACCCTTTGGTAGCACGGAGGAAGCTGTTCTTCCTTTTCCTGCCATTCTCATCTTCATATGGAGGCGGGAAGCGGTTTTCCGGATCCGAATCTGAATCCGGCGCATTAAGTGACGGCTCTGACCGCGCGGCAACTCTGTCGATAGGCCGCCTTCCAGGCCTCCTCACTTGCGGTCGTTCGCCTTCGCCTGAAGGCGTAAACGAACTCACGCTCGGAGCAGGCTCCTGATTAAGGTAGGGATCTGACTGAGCGAGTTTTCTCTTCTCTGACAGATCAGCGCGGCCGGGCCTTGCACGTGGCCGTGCGATTCGATCAAGACCCTCTTCTGAAGCAGAGCGGTGCGGCCTTGAGCCCAAGCTATCTACAGAGTCGCGCTTAGCGCCTCTATCGCGATCGCGATACTCGGTAAGGAGCGCTTTGCGCGTTTTCTTATCTAGTGAATTGCGCCAGTTCTTGTAGAACGGGTCGTTTGCATAATGACTGGCGATCGAAGCCGGCGCTTCCGCTCCTCGCACCAGTTTACCGCCTTCCTCTGATTCGTCGCCAGAATTGTCCGCGTCGTTGTCCGACGGCTCGGAATGCTTCGATATCGAACTGCTTGACCGTTCCTCCGATGGATCCTTCACCGATTTTCTGGAAGAAAAACATGCTTCAATTTGTATATCAATCCGCCGCCTTTTCTAAACCTGCCTTTGCAGAAACGAATAAAATCGCAACTCTCTAACAACAACATCAACCGTTTACCCACTTAATCGGTAACCAATCTTGCGTAACATAAATCCTAAGCTTCACCGTAAAGAAAACAAACTCGATTTGGCAATCAACAGGGTTTCGATGCCTTGAATTCTAACACACTCAATTGTTCAAAGAGTTCTATTATTACAGTCGCAATACCTGGAAATCAATTGAGAGAATGAGCAGTAAGATTCGATGGGAAGGGCAACGATAGCATACCTGTCGACATTTGACTTCGGCTTCTTGGAAGCTTGTGATGCGAGTGATCGCGCCACTGATTCCGTATCACTGTTAATCAGTCGCTGCGCACTTCCTCCCTTATTTCTGACCATTGCCAACTCGAAGCTGCTCAGGCCGGGCTTGTCATTCGCTTGTACAGTGTCTAAAAGAAAAGCATAACGTAAAACACGCGCTACAGAGAGGGATCAAATGTCGCTTGGCACCCCTGAGATGGTAAGCACTTCCACGCCAAGGAAGATGTTGGTATACCAGCGAGATGGAACTTGGGACAAAATGGCGACAAAGTGGCGTGGCCACAAAATACTGCTACTTGTGCAACTGTTAAGAATAATCAGGATACGAGCGAAAGTTAAACACCGTTAAAGGATAAACGTCGCCTATCACTGATCTCTTCAACGAAATTATACTTTGGCGTCTTTCTTTTCGCGCTTTACAAAAGGGAGTTCCAGCTTCGCGCAAACCAGTTTTCGGTTCTCAGAAAATATATCACTGGATACTAGCCACTACAGAGTTGCTGAGTTACCAGATGTTTATGAGCAATCTTGCTCAAACAAAACACAGTAATGACACAGCAAGACTTGGTTTCCAGAGCCTTCTTTTGCATCGACACTAAATTCGCTGGCAATAGATCCGAAAAGTGCTCTCTATAACGCTTTCTGTCAGTTACATGAAGTATCTTTGACCGCGCGACTGGACCAATCCGCGGCCTACAAACCTTTCTGGGTCCGCGAACGGGCGCGCCGGTCCCTCTGGCCTCTGTCCCTCCGGCCTCTGTCCCTCGGTTCATCTTCGTAGGAAGTGTCTGAGCGACCCTTCGTTAAATCTCTAACCAGTCTCTTATAATCACTTTCATTATCATCATCATACACATTGGGTGTAGATGGTGCTGACACGACGTCTACATCAACCTCCCATTCGTCATTGTAGTCATCTTCTCTCATTAAAGAACGCTGACCACTCCTGGAACGTCTCTTGTCCCTATCGTCATTGTAGTTATCTTCCCTCGTTAAAGAACGCTGGCTACCCCTGGAACGTCTCTTGTCCCTATCGTCATTGTAGTCATCTTCCCTCGTTAAAGAACGCTGGCTACCCCTGGAATGTCTATTGTCCCTATCGTCATTGTAGTTATCTTCCCTCGTTAAAGAACGCTGACTACCCTTGGAGCGTCTCCTATCGCTATCATCAGTGCGGTCAGCCTTTGCTAAAGAACGCTGACTGCCTCTGGACCGCCTGACGTCATCCCGATCTCCCGATGAAGTTCGCTCTCCAGAGTACCTGTCTCTTGTGTTCGATCGCCTGGAATTGTCGATCAATTTTCCTTCATAGAGTTCACTCCTGGACCTTTGCTTTGCGCTTCGCCGCCCGCTTGGCTCGTGTTCGCGCGCAAAAACGTCATCGTCTTCTTCATAATAAGATTGGTCCTGTCTTAGTGACGCGATACGTCGCGATCTTCGCCTCGAGCCCATGACGTCATCAGAAGGCCCGTCAAAAGACCTATCTCTGTGATGCCTCTTATCATACGAGGCTGTGGAAACATCTCCCTCGCTTTTATATCCATGTGCCATCCTGTACTCATCCTCGTAATTTGCAGATCTTCGCAAACTCGCCCGTCTTGCCCGCAGGTCTTCTGGTGAGATAACCGAAGGCCTACCAATAGATACATCTTTGTGGGCCGCAGCCTCGTTACGAGCCCTGGCAGTAGCCTCGCCTTCGCTCCGATACCCATGTCCTCTCCTGTGTTCTTCGTCGAACTTTCCTGATCTACGTAAACTTGCTTTTCTCGCCTTCAGGCTTTCTGGTGAGATGACTCCATCGCGAAAGGTGCTTTGATCTTGTTTTTCTTGTTTTTGATTAGAGTGTTCAGCTTTCCCAAATCTACGATCTACAGGAACACTGACAGGTGATGTGAACTCTTTTCTAGGAGTTCGCGAGCTTCCCCTATCTGCGTTTTCAAACGAACGAGAGTTCGCATCGTCCCAGGCGTCGTAATTTGGGTTCATCACGAATTTAGCTTGATCCAGGTTCTCGCGGCTTTTACGCGGATTTCTGCGTATAACCGTGGGGTACTGAACGTCTGAATCCGAGTCAGTTGGGCTTGCCTTCTCGTCTGGCTCCGAGGCATACTCAAGCGATGACTGGCGGTTCCTATCCACAAGGCTGGACCCCGAAACCCGCGATTTGTTGTGGCTGCTCCTAGAAAACGTCTTCAAAGGTGAACTCAGTCCGTCTTTTATGCTGATGTCCTCTTCTCCTTCTGGAGCGCGCCGTTCAGCCTTCTTCTGAGGCATTGTCGGGGCCTTAGGCACCTCGAAAGCAACTGGTTTTAGGTCCAGCTTCTCCAGTTTATTCTTGCGATCCCGCATAGTAGCTGTTCCCGAACGCAACCGTTTCTCGATGTCTTTGGGAAGAGAAATATCGTCATCTGATGCATCTGACAGCCTCGCCTTCTCCTTCTCTTCCATGGCCTCTTCCCCAGTCTCTTCCCCGTACGCGGACAAAAACATAGAATTACGCTGGCCTTGAAGCGTTTTTAGATCATGCGATTGCTGTTGTAATTTGACCTCTTTGGGAGTTGGGTCGGAACCTAGGATAGATAGTGCGATAAAACGTGAATAGGGATTGCTAATAAAAACCAGCCCCTTAACCCTAGGAGAGTTTTTCGATCTTTCGAAACTTGAAGCTCTTACTAGCTTTTAGAGGCATTCGAAATGGGTAGGCCGGTTACGACTTAGGCTAATTAGCTGATATGTTTAGCGGAGTTTTTAATGACGTTTTATCGCACTATCATCCTGTCTGTTTTTCACGCTGCTGCACTGAAATAAAGGCTGGTGCAAAGAACTGGAATCAAATTGAAGCGGCTATTAGTAGTGAGAGGATTCAACGAAAACTCAAAGCCATGTATTCATTCTCAGATAACACTCATTAAAACAGCAGACAAATAAAAGTGGCAATAAAAGAGGGAGAACTGCAACGACATTTGTTTTTACTTGTACTGGCGATCAACTATATGTGCAATACGCATGAGTTGATGCGGAGGCGATCGCCAAGCATGCAATTTGTACTGCGCAGCAGCATGAAGAACTCGTGCTTGAGTGACTGTTTAACAAGGCCAATTTAAATCGACCAGATATAATGCTTGAACTTTTTTAATTTACATCTTAATCCTTACTCAGGGAATAGGTTTTGACAAGATTTATATGCCAAAGGTTATTTGGGTATACAATGAAAGTGTGTTAATCAACTAAAGTTAATCTAGAGTAGATGTAAGATTAGCAGATGCACAAATCTGCATGTTGAATTTACAAATCTGCATGTTGAATTTACAAATCTGCATGTTGGATTTACAAATCTGCATGTTGGATTTACAATCTGCATGTTGGATTTACAAATTGCATGTTGGATTTACAAATCTGCATGTTGGATTTACAAATCTGCATGTTGGATTTACAAATCTGCATGTTGGATTTACAAATCTGCATGTTGGATTTACAAATCTGCATATCAGGTCTACCAACTGTAAGTTGCATTTACCAATCTGATTTTGGAGTTTGAAATGTAGATTCGGATAAATCATTATGCATATTGAAATGAGGAATCTTCGTCTCCTGATTTTAAATTGAAGAAAATTAAGAGACATTGAAACTTGGAATTGTTTCATGTCTAAAACGTGACAAATTCTTAGCGTTGGGTTATATCAAAAGCCTCTGGTCATGTTCTTCCATCGCTTACATTCTGAAAATTTTTATGAAAAGTCCTTGCAGTTATTATTAATCCGCCATTTTATGTGTGTTTAAAGAATATTGTGACCGTAGGCTAACGAGGGTGTAATTTTAAAGAATAAATGTAGACAAAACATGACTTTATCTCTTCAATATTTATTTTTTACGCTGACGCCAAACAGAAGCTTAGGAAAATCTAAGATCGAAAAACTCTTCTCATACAGAGAGAAATATTAGCTACCATAAACACGGAAAAATCACAAACTTACAAACGGAATACGCAATTCACCAATCACAGAACTTACCCTTCACCTTGTAACTAGTCTCTCTAATGAGGACCAAATAAATACTGCAAGTATTTCACAAGTCATTTAAAAAAAGCCTTCAATAAGTAAGAATGACTTGTAATGCTGGTTGAAAATGAAGATGTCAGAAATGCACTTGCACGCTATTCAAAGCTGTAGGCAGACAGAAAAGCATACTCACTGTATTTGCTTTTCTCATTTCTTCTCCTCCGCAGGCAGATGAACAGAATCAGAAGCGCGATGATGAGAATAGCAACAACAACAATAAGCAAGATGAACCACAGCTCAGCATGGAAGGGCTTCTTGACCTCAACCTCTGCAAGGAAAGAGCAACGTGTGAAGGAGCAAATATCCCAACAGTGGTCCTCTTGGCAATTTCCTGAATGTACTATGCTATGCAAGAGATCCCTGCGTAATAATCTAGGCTGGACCTCATAGCTCCCCTAATACTCTATTGCATTGATTGTGTTAGCAAAACGACGATTCACCTTTAAAGCTCTACCCGTTATACACTTCGAATAAGTGACCTCATTAAACCCCATTACAAGATGCCAAAAACTCTTACAAGTCTACGGTTAACCTTCCCGTGATGTAAAGTGTTTACTGGAAATATTAAATTATGTTGTTGTTGTAACCTAGGCGATATTTATGAGAGATGACAGACTTTTCTTGCATCCAGATTTTTCAAGAAATATGCTGAAGACATTAAATAAAAAAAAATTAGAGAAAAAAATATGGCCTTAATGTTGCACAATTGAAGCTAATTAATAACTCAAAAGCGCGAGTGAAAAAAATTGTTTGTTCATCGCGATGATGCAATGGTGATAAGCTAGATGAACAAAAAAAGGAACACTCTAAGAAGCTTGCATCTTGATTCCAAAGATGAATTTCACATCACAAATTACGCATTCCTTTCACTTCATACGATATTTACGCAAAAGGGAGCACAGAAACGAGGCAGCAGTGACGCAGTGGAGGAGCAAAGCCATTTGACGTGTCTCTAATAATCTTTAGAAAAGGGTAAAACTAAAAAGGCTTCAAAGAAAGCGTTCGTACTTGTCTTCAAGGAGACTGCGTCACTTGCCAGCGAAGCACCGACCCGGTTTTCAGCCACGACCCGGAACAAATACTGCGTGTCCGGATCTAGCTTGTCCAGGGTGTAGAATATGACGGAGCCATTGCGACCCCACTGGTCGTAGCGCACTTCCCATCCGGTCTTCCAGTCTCCACCTGAGGCGAGAAAGAGCACGGGGGGTCAAAGCTTGCTGAAGGGAAAAGGCAAGTTCAAGATGCAACATGCCCCATTTTGGCAATACCATGGAGAATCGTAATACCTACAAAACTTTGCAATGTAGACAAGGTTTCATTGTCATTTGAATTGTAGCCATTGTGGTATCAAGGCCCCGAGCACAGCCACACGGATTCAAACTAGTAATAGAAAAAAACAACATTCTTGCCGACTGGTTCGCTTGTTAGTCATATCATACATTCACATTTAAACTTCATTCTGTTACATTTTAATTGGCCTGTCGACAAGTGGTATCAGAAATTTGGTGAGTGCAACAAGAGGCATTTTTGGCTGTGAATAATTTATTTAACTATTGTGAAAATTTATTCAATTAATTTAGTTTAAAATATTTTACTACTGGCCTAGAAGCGTGAATGTTTAAAGAACCTAAATGAGAACCTAATAGTTACAGCTTATTAGCGTAGAAAATTGTTGCGGATCCTAGAGGTGTGAATGTCTGAAGAACTAAAGAATAAAGCATAAAGGATTTAGGAACTTTCAAGCATTAAATGTTCAGACACATCATGGCAAAATTACCTGATTTAGCGTACTGAATTTTGTAATAAACAATGGGCGAGTTGCCATCAGAGCCTTCTTCCCAACTCAGTTTGGTTGAAGTTCCGGAGATAGAAAGAATCTTTGGCTTGCCAGGGGTACCTGGGAGGGCTGTTGAAGGAAAACATTAAATGCAAGGGGGTGTTTCGAAATTCCGAACTTTAAGCTTCCGTACAACAATAAAGAAGGCCAGGAAAATTTGGAAAATCGGTTTAAATAATTTGAACAGGCAAAGGTTTAAATATGCACAGATGAGAAATGCAGCAAATAAAGAGGGAAATTCTATTAGGAGAAATAAAAAAATTGGGTATAGTTTTCCACCAATTGAGTTCAAATTCAATTTGAATTTTTTGTTATGATTAAAATCATTGAAATCATAAGATAAAAATCACCTCTGAAATTAAAAATCTAGGTTTACAGCAGCCAAGGAAAGGGCCTTCTGCCTCCAAGGGCATCCCCAAAGGGTATCCTCAAAGGGCATCCTCAAAGGGCATCATCAAGGTCATCCTCAAGGGCATCCTCAAATTGCATCCTCAAAGGGTATCCTCAAAGGGTGTCCTCAAAATGTATCCTTAAAGTGCATCCTTAAAGTGCATCCTCAAAGGGTATCCTTAAAGGGCATCCTCAAAGGGCATCCTCAAAGGGCATCCTCAAAGGGCATGGAATCCTAAATATGTACTCTCCAAGCTTCCTAACCAGAATGATCATGATAATCATGGTGACCATGGTAAATCATACGAAAGCCGAGGATAACTTCTTTGAAATGAAAAAAATTTGGCAGGAACCTTATAAGAAGAATGGCGTCAAGGTAAATCAAAGTCGATGGTAAATAAACAAAAACTGTGCTTATCGAATTCAATTGCTAGAATACTCCAACTCCAGAACAGAGAAAAAGAGACGAGGTGGATATAATAATGGATAGCGACCATATTGTACATACCAGGTCCAGGGAAAGCATTTCTTGTCTTGAGAGTGACAACGGCCGCATCACCGAATCCCTGTCCGCGCGTAGCTGCTTTGAGCTGTATCTTGTACTCCGTCGCCGGATTCAGGTTGGACATTCTGTCCGTGTAAGTGTAGTAGGGGTACTCCCGCGTTTGGACGTCAGAAGAGCCCAGTCGCCAAAACTTCCTTTGGTAGGCACTTATGTACCCGTTAGGGGAGCACGGCATTTTCCATTGAATATCAATGTCGTTAATGTACGACTTGGTCCATATGATGATTGGAGGACTTGGTGCTGCGGGTAACAAAGAGACATCACAACGGACTCGAATACATATGGGAGAATAACAAAAGGGGAGAGAAAATAACAAAAACCGCCATATAAGCAGTGAAGGTTGCGCCGCTATGGTCCTTTTTACTACCGTTCTGCCTCGAGAGGGTACCTGCAACGTTTTAGGAGAGCTGAGTAGCTTTTCGGAGAGGAGCTGTTTTTGGTTTTCATATCTATTGCGCCAGATAAAATCAAAAAATCGAAAAGGTTAATGAGTATAACGATTAGGCCCCGTGTGCTTTATCTACAAACAAAGGCAAGGATGTTTGGATTCAAACTTGGGAGAAAATGGCTCCGACATTGGGGCGCTTTCCTTACCAAAGTTGTAAATATCTATCCCAAAAACATCATAAAAACGTTTAAGAAATACTACTGATACTATTATGAATCAGTTATACTCCTAAGTCTCTTAAATAAAAGGTCGACTTACTTCCCACAGGGGTGCTAACATAGCGATCAGCACTTTTGGGTCCATCGCCAGCACCGTTGTACGCTCTAACGGTGATTTTGAAGCGAGAGAATTTGCCCACGTTCTTGATCGTCTCTTCTTGGACGTAGGGACTCGCAAACTTGGTTTTCACACTGAAATCTAAGGCAGGGCAAAGCGAGTCCGTAGATCTTCTACGTCGCCTTTTTCTTGCGCCACCAAGTCGCTGATACTCGATCTGGAAGAAAATTACGCCATTCAGAACGGGATTTGCTTGGTGACAAAGGTACATCAAAATGGATTCAAATTGAAACCTGCAATTAGAGAATTGAAGAAGTAACCCATAATAAACAACAATTTGCTGTTTTTGAGTTTTAGTGTGTATTGAATAAGTTATTTGAAACCAGCAAATTAAGAATGGAAGAAACAATTTCCAATTCGGGATCTTTTTGGTGTATTTTCTAATGTTTCTGTGCAAGTTCTAGGCCCTTGGCATCGATTCAAAATTTTCATCACATGCTGACCAATAAATATATTAGACTTGAAAAATATTAGACTTGAAAAATATTAGACTTTAAAAAATATTAGACATGAGAAATATTAAACTTGAGAATTATAAGACTTGAGAAATATTCGACTTGAAAAATATTACCTTATAGCCCAAGAGGTTTCCGCGGATAGTGTATATCGGTGGGGCGGACCATCGCACTTTTATTGTACTTGCATCTTCGGCCGTCAAAATGATATTGGTTGGGGCTGCAGTGGGAGCTGGGAAATGGACAGAATGATAGAAATTAAAATGAAGTATCTGATTGGTCAAAGCCAATGAGCAGCCAATCGAATTGAACAACAGAATGGATGTCAATCAATAGGGCAGGATGGACGAATTATCTTTCTTATAATTTTGTAGCAAATCTCAATAGCGCTCTAAGCATGACACTATGATAAATAATAATGATAACCATAAAAAAAACTTTAAATTGATTTGCATTGATGGGAGGTCGGCTTCAAGAGGCCTAAATGTGGGGTTGGAGAAATCTTTCCAACGTTCCTATCAAATACCTAAACTGTGATAATATGGATTCGGTGCTCAAATGAACACAACGCTAGTTTAAATATTCCACTTTTGTGTTAAGAATGAGATATGCTAGTAGCTGGCTTTGTGGAAAAGGCCTTTCTCAAAACACATGTATTTATAGGCATTGTATTAAACAACCATCAAAGGCCATTATTGGATGTTAGAGCTTACGTGATTCTCCCGTGATGCCAGTTTTCTGAGTCCATGGGCCAGTTCCACGGTCATTTTTGGCTGCCATAGAGATTTCGTAGGCTGTGTATCCTCTTAGATTGTTTATCTGTGTATGCAGGGGGCTTCGGGGCAGCCTGATGGGGTTACCTGATGGGGTCCATTGTGATTTGCCTCGTTCTCTGTACCGCAACAAAAATTCAACAGGGAGACCTCCAAGATCTTCAAAAGTTGGCGCCTGCAAGCGAAACCAATGATTCTCAGCGGGGACCAGGAACCAATGTAATGGGACCAAACTTGTAAAGTTAAAAATTCTGTCAAGCTAAAATGCAGCTTGAATGATACATGTTAATGATAATGCCGGCATGGGCTTACCTCCCACTCGATCCGAAGAGAGCTGGGCGAAAGAGGCCTGATCTTCAAGTTTCTCGGTGCACCTTTTGGAGCTGGTAAAAAAAACAAAAAATATAATAAATACATAAAGAATTGAATTTTTGAAGCTTAAATGCATGTAGGAAAATACATGAATGATAGGATATTGCATAAAAATACATTAAGAGGCACACGCGAATGTTCCTGACACTGGTAAAACGGGGCATTAAATGCGACGCTGAAACAGTAAAGAGGAAAAACAATCCTTGGCTCCTATCAAAACAGTATCCTCAAATGCGTACGCCTGAAATAATTGCGAATGAGTTCTCAGTATTTTTCGCGAGAACAACAGCCGGGGGTTCCTAACAATACTTTTTTCTCTATCAAATAGGATCCCCATTTCCTAGGGAGTTCTTGTCATTGTCATTCCATATGGGTCATTCCCTATGGGTCATCCCCTGAAGTGTGATTCCCTGTGGTGCGTTTTCGCACTAGCTTTACGGTAGGGTATGTTTCATCATAGTCAATAGAAAAAACTATTGTTTCATAGACGCTGTTACCATGTACTTCAAATACTCATGTCCTAGACTGGCAATAGTGACCGTAACATACCCGCAAGATGCGTGATGACGGTGTTGGACGCCTGGCTCCAGGCACTATCACCAACGTCGTTCGTCGCTTTGATGCGGAAACTGTACGAGCTTGCGGGGGTGAGCCTCGTTACCAGCAACTGAGTGACGGACGCGTCGATGTCAACACGGCCTGTGACATTGGAGAGGTAGTCCTTCCAGCCGTCCGGTTGCTTGTTGTACTGCAACGTGTAAGCGCGGATCGGGCTTTTGCCGTCATCACGTGGTCGCCATTTGACCAATATAGTGGTCGCATCAATATCAGAGCCCGGAATGGGCAGCATGACCGGACTTTCTGGTACTTCTGCTCGGGTCAAAAAGAAAGTGTGTAAAATCGTTGCAAAACGATTGTATATCGAGGCCACATAGCCACTGGATGGGTTGGAAGTTGGTGTGATGACCATTATTGGGTAAACAATTATCCGAAAGGGCACTGTCAAAAGCCAAGGAGCATGATTTCTGTGCCCATGTTGGGGATAAAGGGTAAGCTTTAGCTAATAGGAGTAAAGGTCTTTGGCTGAAAACTCAACCTTCAACATGGACATTGTATTAAACATTGTTTTCTTGAGGATCCAAGATTATTCATGGTGAAAAGATAAAAAGTAAAATCTTCCTTTGTTGATATAAAATAAAATCTCCATGAAATAAAATTTTGATTACATCATGAATGACACAATTTGATTACACGATGAAGAGATGACGTGGTGCATGAAAAACTTTTCGAGCCACACACAACTATTAATTGACTCAGCTATCACTTACGCCGATTGGGTGTTGTGTAAACTAGCTCTTCTGCGGGGATTCCCCTTCCAAGTCTCGTTTTCGCGTAAACTCTGAATATGTAGTATCTGTTGCCAATCAAACCGTTCACATCTGCACTGAGGATGCTCGGCCCAACACGAGGCTGGTAAACAACGGCGAAATTTCCAGTTCCATCTTTTAGCTTAAACTGAACCTCGTAGCTGACGATGGCGCCGTTGGGACGCAAAGGAGGCAGCCACGTAATCTGCACAAAATCAGTTCGCACCACAGGGAAACGAACTTTGTAAGGCTTGCCAGCAACTGGAATGCAGAAAGAGTATTTGTGAACTGAATAAATAGGTACCAATTATGCAGGTTGATGACTTCATGTTAGATTTTGGTCTGCTGTTATCACAGTAGGTTGAGGTTCCCAGGATTAAAACTGGGAAATGTTATTGCAAATTATAATTAGGGGGCAGAAAGAACGACAAGCGATAAAGGGGAAAGTTGGACAAAACGAGAAATCCTTAAAAGACACAGGACAAGACATTTGCATAAAGTCACTAAAGATTGATATTAAATTACATGAAGCTTCGGGGACTTGCAGGTTTATTACTAATTGTAGTGGATGTGCCTAGAACAATCCATCTAAAGAGAAGGTAATAAGTAGTTTAAAGAGTCACTACTATTTGCTGCGAATGTGACTGAAAACAATCAATCTAAAGAGAAGGTAATAAGTAGCTTAGATGGTCATCACTAAAAGCAATTGATCCTAAGAGAAGGTAACTGGTAGCCTGGCTTGAGCAGCTTCAACAACATCTTAGGCCCTTACTTCCATCAGGAGTGACAACGTCTACAGGATCCGTTTGCTTCCCTTCGCCGGTCTTCGTGTAGGCCGACATTCGGATCTGGTACGTTGCGTAGCCAGCCATCCCCGTCAACACCGACGTCAACGTATTTCCACCAATAATATGCTTACGGTTGACGACAAGCGGCTCGGAGCGTATGTTGTAGTATATCTGCAAGAGTAGCAAATAGAGGAGCTGGCTTAGGTGCCTGCCCAGCGACAATAAATAGCCAACGTAGCGACGACGCATTTCTATGGGTTGTTCACCCTTGATAGCCGAGTGAACAGTGTACACATTTGATACTACGTCATCGAATCACATCCAATGAAAAACACTTCAGTGGTGTGGTTTATTTTTTTGGGTGGAGAGGAGGGGGTCTTCCGAAATATGAGCCGATTATTCTTTTAATAGGGGTCGCACAATGAATTATATGACTAGGGGATGAAAAAGTTAATTGATTGGTAATGACAAATTTAATCCCTTTTGCTTTACTCCTTTCAATATTATTTAAATGATCATACATTTATTTCGCAAAATTTCCACAGCGACAGACTTAAAAACATTTCATGTTAATTGGAGGGGTGTTAAATCTCCTCTCCCTATCATCGAATCTTCAGCCTAGACGCAAATGCTTTGTGTTTATCACGTTAACTATAGATTGATTTTCCATGTTAAAATCAACGCAACTTTGTTCATGAATGACATTTTAGTTTCGTTAAAGGATGGTTTTCTCTTAACATAACCTATAAACGACCAGGTTATCTTGACGATTTACCAGCAGAGCGGTTTATTAGCTAAACACATGTTTCAGCTTACAATGAGGATAATCATCACAATGAATTATATTTTATTTTGTATAGTTATCTTTTAACAGGTATTCACGGGGACATAGTAAAATGTCGATTTCCACTTACGTAGTACCCAAGTATAACTCCGTTGCGAATGTCGACAGGAACAGGGGTCCAAGAGACATTTACCACAGAACTACTGACTGCCACAGGAGTAATTGTTGCAGGTCCATTGTCCGGAACTGTGGAAGAAATAATCCTCAATTAACAGAAAAACCAAGAAACTTTGGTATGATCTACGTTTTAGTAAGCTAGTAAGATATCGCAATGAAGTGGCCGACTTTGCCTAGATCTTAACGACTGAAGGAAGAAAAAAGGTAGGACGGGGCAACCTTCACTGAGTTCAGTTTAAAATTAAACATTCGAATGTTACCTAAAGAAGACAGGGGGCGAAGTTTGTAAGAGAAGAGTTCAAAAAACACCTATCTACTTTGAACAGGTTTCCATAAAAGTTAAAGAATTAAAGATTTTAAAGGCAACAATATTCAAGTGTCAACAAGACCATGTAACAAAAATCATTCACGCTTTGCGAAACTCGGATCATACCCAAAGCCATACTGGGATTAAAATAGCTTCCTTTAATATACTTCCATGCGTTCTTAAATAACTTCGAAAAGTGCCACGTTACACTATCGGCATATCGGGCTCTAAACTCAAAAACATATGGTGACGTCACAGCGTCCAGAGAACGCTATAACCTTCCTCCGGCTGCAATTTCTATAATTCAAAACTTCCGTTGATAATTAAACTAATAGTCAACATTCCTCAAATATGACATTAACATGCAAAACCTTTCCCCGGCTCCCAGACGTGGATCCGTCAAAGGACTCTGTGACGTTACTTTCTTCGAAGTAAGTGACATGGTAAAAATGGCATGCTTACCATCTTCGGCTGTTCTGGCAGTGACTGGCCATGTTGTCGGACCATAACCTACGGTGTTGTAAATAGAAAGCGACACATTGAACTGGGTCCACTTAGCCAGTCCCCGTGCAGTGTACTGTCTCGCCTGGCTGTCTCGCTGGTGCACGATTCGCTCGTCTCTGTCCACCTTGCCAATCGAGACTAGCTTTATCTTGTAGAATATTGTGCTGCTTCCCCATGTGTACTTTGGCGGTGGCTTTAGAAAACAGGCGGAACGTTAATGCAGCAATCATAGCTTGCATATTATTGCTATTATCAGGCGATGTCATGGTTGAATGGGGAGCAGTGTAAAAGGCAACAGTTAGAGTAAAGATTATAGTAGGACAAGGTAACTGGGAAAGTTTCATAAGGCCAGGTATGGACACTTTGCAACGCTAACAGATACCAGGTCCTGCATCAGAAATAACATTGGCCCAAGACAACTTGTAGTGAGAAGCCTCTACGAAGCGGTAGGTGTAACAATGACCAGTATAGATAACAACTCACATTCCCTTATACATTTTGTTTGGTCCTAACAGTACCCTTTAAACACAGGGTAAGAAACATTGATCAGGTGATTGATGGACCCTGTTTTGGTTTGAAACAAGTTGATCGGTAGCAGAACTTACCACCCATTCTATGAGCAGGCTTTGTCGTCCGACAGCAGAGGCTCGGAGATTTGTGGGCGGAGAGGACGGGCCTGGAAAATCAAACATCTCTATACCAGACAAGGTATCATGTACAAGCAAAAAGTTCTATGATTCTATGATTCAGCCAACGAGCAGTTGCAGATATGTATATACCTCGTTGAGAAGAGCGTTGTTAGTGGTAACAGCGGTGTATGGAACACGCTTCAAAAATGTCCTTGTAGCTAAAAGGTTCTGGTATTTGAACAGAAGATGAATGATCACGTTTGTAGAATGTAGAGCGTTAAAGTGTTCTCTTAGTTGATACTCCGGATTTCAGAGGGCAATCAGTAATTTTCATTTAGAAGTAAATGAGATATATGAAGGTATAGTGGCTAATAAGCACCAGTAAAAAGATTACAGTGAAAAGATGACAGTAACAGAATCCTTACGCGACTCGGCCGAAAGAATGTCTTCGGACACATTGCTCGTAGGACCACGACCAACAGAATTGACGGGGGTCACACGGAAGCGATAAACTGTGTTTGTGGTGAGGTTCTTTATTCTGGTGGGAATATCCTGAATTCGAGTCAGATTGACGACCAGATACCACTGGTGACTGGCTTCGGGTAGGTTTCTGTAGTTCGTTTGATTGTTGGCTTCAATCAAGTAGTAGCTCATCAGTGTGCCCCCCGTCTCGTCCATGACCCAGCTCAGCGTTATCGAGTTGCCATTGTTTTCGACCAGCACCGGCTTGGTTGGCTGTCCTGGCAGTGTTGGCGGTCGTCCTCGTTTGCGCGTCAACAAATGCCTTAGGCCCATCGCCCGCATTCGTGAAAGCGAGGACGTAGAACTCGTACCTCGTATTCAGTTCTAGACCGCGATAAACAGCGCCGCCTGATCCGGCTGGTTCAAGTGTCTCCCTCGGGATCCAGTCGCCCCTGCCCCATTGGAACTTGCGATGGCCAACCTTGTAGCCCCGCAGGATGCCATTGGTGACGTAAGGCGCGCTCCACCGCAAGAGAATGGAATGCGCAAACGTAGCTGTGACGATGAAATTCCTCGTGCCTGGACTGCCCTCGTGCATTCTGAAGAACACTGGCTTGCTCTTAGGCCCCGCGCCGGAGGCCGTCACAACCGCGACCAGTAGCCCGTAATCCGTGTTTGCCTTCAGCCCCATCATAATAAAAGTCTGATTATACCTGGTCGCGTGGTTGTACGGAGCGTCGTACGTGTACAGGTCGTGCGGGCTTCCCGGCTGGTAGGCGTAGCCGCGGCTAGATATCAAGTGTCCGTTCCAGTATATCTGCCGTGGCGCCTTGTAACTCACGCTCACCGCGGTCGAGTTCAAGATGTCCGTCGTGACCTCGGTGGGGGCAACGCTTGGTACCCCTGGCTTGGTCTCAGCCGTTATCAACGCCGACTGCACCCCAACGCCGGCGTCGTTAAACGCGGCTACCTTAATCTCGTACACCGTAAACGTCAAAAGGTTGTCAAGGTAGTACGTTATGTAGACGTCTGTTATGGTTCCGGGAGGCGCGGTCCTGATTGTGAACGCGGATTCCTTGTATCCCTGTCCGCGGTAATACACATTGTAGCCTTTCAGCTTGCCGTTGTGGTATTGGAAAGGCGGTGGCTGCAACAACAACAACGACAAAATTATATATGATGCCCGGAAAATAATCAGCACAAACTCCAGTTTCAAATGCTCGGACGCGAGTAACTTCGAAGACGTGACAAAATAGACCCTTAGTGATAAAATAGTCTTAAAATCATACAGGTGCTTGAAAAATGAAAATTTTAGTCGACTGGAGAAAAAAAGAGAGTTCTCTCTGAAAATTATCAAAACCCAGAGTTATAGAGGGAAATTACAAAAGCAGAAGGCTAACAACCCATTACAAAAAGACTAGTCTAGACAGCAAAATGCAGATCGCATATTTGTAAACATACCGTCCATCGCAGCACGATCTTGGTTTGTTCCGTTGAAATAACGTGAAGGTTAGTCGGCGCTCTTGAAGGGGCTGGAGACATGGAAAAGAGAGGCTTTTTCATAAAGGAAAATTTAAGAACAAAAAGTAATAATCTTTTAGAGACCTTACTCGAACATTTCTACAACGAGAACTCGTCAATAAATGTTTTCTTTGACAACGCCTAGTTTGTGATTCCTCATGTAATAGGGGATAACTGTGACGTCATCATGAAATCGTTTTCTGTGAAATGCAATTATTGGAACTACGGGCATCAGTACGATGAAAAAATCGAGACACTTGTGGGTTTACAAAGACTAATCCTTTTGAAGTATGATACCGTGAGGGTTCAAACTGAGAGCAAATAATTGCATTAATGGCATTAACTCAAAACAGAGTTCAATTTCAAAAGCAATTCCTTGTACAATGAAATAATACAGCTATTATACAAATCACTTAATTGACAATAATGATAAACAACATCTTAGCAGAATAACAGAAGAAAACAGGACGGATACCTTCGATATTCATTCGTATCCAGGGGTTTCGCCACTCCATCTTCCCTGCCAACTTCATTTCGAGCAGCCACTTTGAATGAATACCTTACCCCCGCGAGAAGATTCGTCAGCTGGACAGAGAGCTGGGTGACGATTCTCAATCTTTGGAACACGTTCCCAGTCTCATTTTTGATCTGCAGCTCGTAGTCTCTGACGTTGACGCCTCCGTTATCTTCGGGCGCCAGCCACGTCAGTGTAAGCGAGTTGGTGCCGATATTCGACGCAATGGGGGTCGACGGAGACAGGGGTAGTGCTAGGACGGAACAGTTTGATGCGTATCAATGACAGAAGACTGAGACACTCTAGATACGCTAGACAGGGGGTGGGAGTGCCATACGGAAGAAAAGATAGATTGTGCTTACTCACTTACGGACTAAATGTCTGGGGAAGAAAATCATTGAGTTATTGTTGGTAATTGACCTAGGCAAATATGTTAATGAGGAAAGAAGACCAACTTCGTAAGAAAGGGGGACAAAATCTCATGCAAGCCCGCGATCAAAATGCTACTAGAGAGATACACGGTAGAAATGAGATTTAAAAAGCCTGGTATACACAACTAGTGTAGTTCAAGATTACACTGCTACTAGAAGTTTTGTTTGATTCGGTGTAAAAAGTTACACATGAAACTATCTAAAACTGTACATAACACAAACCACTTTACTAGATTACAAGAACGGCCGGGAGGAGCAACATGTCATGACTACCTCATAACACTAGAAGGTAGAAGCTTAATATGCTTTAAATTCTTCATTTCTCACAGAGAAGGCAAAAGCAAATGATAAAGTCGTGATAATTGCGTGGGGCATTCCGTTGCAGTTCACAGCAAGGGAAAATGGAAGAACAAGACACAGGAAAAGAGCCTAGTCGACGAAATGGTTCGTTCCGCCGGCAAATTTATAAAACCAGCTGTCACTTACAGACGATAACAAGAACCGTGCTGACAGTCGCATTTCCACCGGGAGAAAACACGTGACAAGTAAAGGTCGCAGCGTCTGCCTCTTGCGTACTGACAATCTGCAGTCGCCCATCGGCTAGCATTGTATAGCGAGAGTCATATAGACGCCCTGTGTTCTTTCTCCATTCTCGAGTGACGTTGACGGTTGGGTCGTGACGGACTTCACAGGGCAACCAGACTGTGATTGCCCTCTGAGCGATTGTTGTCGCGTTGGGTCCTCTTGTAATAACAGTGGGATCTACAATGCAACGACGTCATAACATTACATATCTATAGAGTCAATGTCAAACAAAAGTGCATTACTTAAGTGCATCCGGCATCCCTAACAAAGAATAAACTGTGAGAAACAGGCGTTCTTGATAATGTGTTCTTGATACAATTGCATTATCCGTGAAATTTTGTGACTAACAGTTGATAAAGTTATCTTTTTTGTACAGGTTCAGCCTGATTTTCCATGCTATGCTGTGCTCTAACAACGTTGATATCCTTTCGTCTTTGCTTAAGTCCTGTATTGTCAAAGAGCTTGCAGACTGCAAGAGCGACCTTGTACATAAACAGACAACACCAGTCGATACAAGTTTGGGCCTGCAAAGGGACCCAGCTCTAAGAGCACCTACCTACGATGCCGACATAAGCCGTGGACATGACATCGTTCCCGTCGTTGTTAGCAATGCACGTAAACCGGCCACTATCAGCCTTTATGGAATTGGTGATCTGCAGGTAGCCTTTCGATGTGGTGGAGATGCGAGTCATGGTCTGAAAAGGAACACATTGGACCACATAGAATCATATTGGGTAACATTGTATTACATACAATCACATTGGAACACATTGTATTACATAGAACCACATTGTATTATATAGAATCACATTGGATCACATTGTATTATATAGAATCACATTGGATCACATTGTATTATATAGAATCACATTGGACTTCACTGGGACACATTGGATCATATTTGGTCACATTCTATCACATAGAATCACATTGACATATGGGTCACGTTTGATCGCATTGGACCACATAGAATCATATTGGGTCACATTGAATCACATTGGACCACGTTGGATCATATTGGGTCCCATTGGACCACACTGGGTCACATTGGATCGTACTGGGTCACATTGTATCCCATAGAATCTGGGTCACATTGGACCACATTGGGTCACATTGAATCACATTGGGTCACCTTTGACTCCATTGGACCACAATGCTGTAATGAGATTTCTCTACATTAACAACTACAACGAATTGTGAGCCTGTGAATTTATTATAGGGGTCATTCTGTTCTACTGCAGAAAAGGCCATCCATGATTAAAGGGCCATCCCGTATTCTAGATTCGGCACCATCATCATCTGTTTCAGGTAATTCTCACGAAAACAAACTTACAGGCGGGATGGCTTGGCTGTTTCTCAGCCATCTTATGGTTGGCCTTGGGGCACCAACGGCGTAACAGGGAACCACTGCAGTCGAACCAACGTGGAAATAGGAATCCTTCAACGGTATCGCTATGCGGGCCGTGATGTCTGCAAGAAAAAGAAGCTGTATTGGAGCAGTAACAAGTAAAGAGAACAGTACGCTGTTGCAGTAGAACGTGTTGTAGCATTTTCAATTGACGGGTGTAGGCTCAAAGCGCTTTAGCACGGTGCAAGCCGGGAGATTAAAAAACGGGGGGATGTTGGGTGAAAGCGCTTTGAGCACGGTGCAAGCTGGGAGATTAAAAAACAGGAGGATGTTGGGTGAAGGCGTTTTGAGCACGGTGCAAGCTGGGAGATTAAAAAACGGGGGGATGTTGGGTGAAGGCGCTTTGAGCACGGTGCAAGCTGGGAGATTAAAAAACGGGGGGGGGGGGTGTTGGGTGAAGGCGCTTTGAGCACGGTGCAAGCTGGGAGATTAAAAAACAGGGGGATGTTGGGTGAAGGCGTTTTGAGCACGGTGCAAGCTGGGAGATTAAAAAACGGGGGGATGTTGGGTGAAGGCGCTTTGAGCACGGTGCAAGCTGGGAGATTAAAAAACGGGGGGATGTTGGGTGAAGGCGCTTTGAGCACGGTGCAATCCGGGAGATTAAAAAACGGGGGAATGATGCCAAAAGAAAACTCCCCTTCACTTACTAGCCGTTGAAAAACAAATGCAACACAATAAGCAGGATTACGTGCCTCTAGTCATATGTATTTTGACTATAAAGTTGATAAGAGCTGGGGGGTAAGGCCTAAGCTTACTTTGTATATTCAACCGCGTCAAGGACATCGCCTGCCCAGCGTCGTTCTTCGCAACACACTGATACACTCCACCGTCGGCCCACACTAAATTGCGGACCAAAAGGCTTCCGTTGGAGAAAAGGACAATCTTGCTTCCGGATGGGAGCACCCGCTTGGAATTGTGATACCAGAACCACTGGTATGAAGGGTAAGCAGTCGCATTGCACCATACCATAGTCGAATTGTCACTGAACACGTTTGTCACCATTGTGGTAGTGACAAATGCAGGTGGAACTGAAAAAAGATGAGGAAATAACAACTTCAGGACGAATGCCTTTTGATGAAAGCAATTGATAATACAAAACCCTCAATTTGATGTAAGAATAGATGTATGTTTAAATTCGTGTTGAAGGGGAAACACACTTTTTTTAAATAATTAAATCTGTTACTAGAACATTTTTCTAATTTTTTGGCTTTGCGTTGTTGCTACGAAAATATGCTGGTAAAACATGTCCTAATTCAAAAAATAAAATATTATATAAGTGAATTGATACTTAAAAGTTTACTTGCGCTTAAGCAAGAAACCAGTCCTAAGGGATAAGAGTCTCTTGTGAGGAGTTCCTCGGTGGGGGTTTAGCTCTTATGGGGGAGGGGGCAATTCTTTCGTCAAAACACCCTACTTGACAATGCACTAAATAGCGCTGCAGAGAGTGCAAACAATACACTCTGGCTAAACAATTCCTCCGCATGTTCGGTGAGCTAAGACTAGCACCGACCCCCAAACAAGATTAGAAAGCGCGAGGCGTGGCTGAAACCAGCCAGAATTAGCATGCCCCCACATACCCACAAATACCAGTAAAGTTTTGCCCACTTAGACATACCTATGACGTGCAGTTGTCCAATACCAGATACACGATTACCCAACAGGGCCGACTCGCAGGAGTATTGCCCTTCGTCTGTTCTCTCGGGTGTCACAATGGTCAGCCTTCTTTTGTACGTATCAAATCGAAACTTTGTGTCTGAATACAGTGGTGCACCGTTCTTTCTCCATGTGATTGTCGTGTCACTGGGTTCAATCGCACAAAAATATCAATTAGAGCTGATAGACAAACATGCAGGCACTTGAATGATCTACTATTACTTTCAATTAGAGCTGATAGACAAATGCACCTTGCAGTGTTATCTGTGGCAGTAGATACGCCAATGCCTTATTTGTTAGGTGCAAATATTTTTGTTATTGTAATTGATATAGCCAGTCAACGAAATCAATAAGAGACGATGCTTCGAAACCATCATTCTTCACCAACAAAGATGGCATAAAATAATATCATTTTGAAAGAAAGAACTCTTTTGATATGAATACTCCTCAAATTACAAAGAATCCTGAGCCCGGAGAATCGATTAAAAATATCTTAAAAATTCAGGCCATAGACTTCCTTTCCTTATACGGCCAAAAAGATGCAAAACGGTTATGATAGATTGGTATAACATATTGAAGAAACATTTGAACGTTCTTTAAACTCAATTTACTCGATTATGTTTCACTGTAACTTGTAAAGAATTTCGAATTTTGAATGCGTTAAAAAGAATGACGATTAGCGAACATACCTTATATTTGGGAAACACTCCATAATCACGTTTAGGTCCATTCCCTGACGAGCTGTTATGTCGGACGGACTTTTCAACAGAGACGGCGCTTGGTAGCGCACAATATTCACTAAACAGAGAGAGAATAGATTGTATTGTTTAGTATGAATCATAGAGAAACACTGCGTGGTTCTATTCAACCAACAAAAGCATTCACGCTTCCTATTTGGATCAAAACATCCCCACGACTGAAGTGAACGAACAAAGGAGAGCACAGAAACAATGTTTCCTGATCATATGCAAATGAAAATCTTTCAAACGTTGACGATGAGGCAAACAGAATGCTGTGTCCACAGGGTTGACTCAAACCTTGGGGAGCACAAGGAACTTTGGGAAAAGCTGTCTGAAAGTGGAGAGACCAAAAAATGGGCCCCCTAACAGGGATTATAAATATCTTGAAATTAGTCAACTTTTTGTCAATGATTTAAATGCTAAGAATATGCTGCAATGTACCTAAACATAGAAAGCCAACAAGGTCAACTTAGTACATACTCAGTTAAGACAAAATTATAACTAGGTTCAGTAACCCTTCTCCAAAAAGGGGTGCCCAAAACTGGGATTCCCAGGGACTTAAATAGGATTCTTTTGCTTAGAACAAAGACAGGGTTATCTCACTGGATAATTAAAGAGTTTCTTCGGGTAATCCCACAACATCAAGGCTTTGGTAAGATCAATTAACACATTGCTAGGAGACTTGAATGATAAATCAATAATGCTTTTTGACTTTTTGACAAATGTACTTTTTCTATAGTTGGTGACGAGTTTGTGCCCAGTTGCAAAGCACTCAAAAACGAAAACAAAGTGTTGAACGGAAAGGGCTTGCTCGCTTCTATCTTAAAAAGAAGAAACAAAGAAACATTGCTAGTTGTTGCAAATTCCAAAGGCCCTTGAAATGAATGAGAAGATACAAACCAAAAGAGATGCAAATGCAGCATGGAAAAGGCAAAAAAGGCTTTTAGGTCAGTTTACCAGATACAGATAGAGTGATATCTTTGACAGTCTGTTTTGCAAGGGGTGCACCAGAAGCCGTCATCACTGTGTTCTCCACTTCACATGTGTACCGTCCAGCATCTTCTGGTCTAAGGTCCGCAATGTACAAAGTATGTTCTTTAGAAAAGCTGACCCTTTTATTTTCAGCTAGATTGATGCCATTTTTCTTCCACCTGTAAACTGGTTTTGGTAAAGGATTGATATTGAGGCGGGGAATGGCTTGGATAAAGCTTGATCCTCCATTTCTTGTCACAGGCATTGGAGATGAAAAGACTTGATCAAAATCTGTAAGTAAAATGGATATTGATAAGTGCATGCAAATGATTCACAAGATAAAATTTATGCACCAGTAGGTCACAATCAACATCCTTCAACTTTAATCACATAGATTACAATGGTCTGTTTACTGTGAAAACCTGTGTATAAGCACACATTTTTCCCTCACTTCTCCCCTGAAAATCGTAGGTGCCGCCTATGTGCAGAGTGATGAAGGCTTGCTATTATTGTAGGTAACAAAAAATTTCTTTCGTTTTCAAGACAAACGATTATAATATGCATACAATCAATCAAAATGGGATGGGATGCACTCTTTAGACTGTCTGAAGATGAAGACGAATTTCATGTATTCTTAAAAATATTTTCATTGATTAAGTATATAAAATTTGTCTTTCTGAATTTGGAGGCCTCAAACTTGGTGTGCAGCTTATGTGCGGGATTTTAAAGTATATACCAGAAAATAGAGAATTTCATGACAAATTATCTCTGCCTCCCTCAAACTCTCACAAAGTTGCACAATATGAAGACTTTAGAATGAAAATGGTAAATCCATTTTCAAAGAGAGTACTAAAATATCTTCAGGGCAACTCAACTTTGAATCGAAAAAGATTTACACAGAAATCTTTTTTTAATTTCCTTCTTGTCATAATCGACACAAAATCATGATCAAGTATTTTCATGTGCAATTAGTTTAGTTTTCCTAGCCTTTTGTCACAATGAGTTGAAATTAAGCCAATATCTGTAAGTACTGCCTTATACATTTTTCTACACAATTTTAACAATAAGTTGATGTACAAAATTGGTTTAATTCTGCTTGATAGTCATAATTACTAAAATCAATAACCAACTACACCCAAATAAACACAGTCAAATCTTAAAGCAATGCCACCATAGCTACACAATAAAACTCACATGCAACATTTAGTCTTGCTCTTTTGGAAATCACGGCTGCAATTGTGTTTCTTGCAACACATTGGTAATATCCTGCATCTCCTCTTGAAACAAAAGATATTCTTAGTGTTCCACTGGGTAGTATAGATCTGCTTCCATCAAATCGTAGATGCACACCATCTTTCATCCAGGAAACAACAGTGGGTGCAGGATTGCCAGTTGTTGAGCATGCTATTTGAGCTGTGCTGTATTCAACAGCACTCACATCTGATGGCTCTACCAGAAACCTGGGTATGTCTTGTCCAGAAACTGCAGAACACACATAATAAAATCATGTCTAAATAGAACTTTAAAGTAGAGTGCAGCCCTTGTCAGGGAAAAGGTATGATATTTTTGTAGAAAATACTTGTAAGATTTACAATTTAACAAAAAATATGGAATTCTCCAACTATTGATGAAGGCCACACTGACTCAAGTTTATAGTTCTTTCTCAAATTGACCTTTTCTTCTTTTAAATATCAGGTGAGATTGATACTGTTTTGGTTATCAAGAACAAAAAATTGCATGTTATAATGTATGGGTTCTTTTTCTTGTGCCAACTTTGACCTCTAGATATAAAACACTTATTTTATTATATATATATACTTGAAAACATGAAGTTTATATCATAATGTCTGGTATAGTAGTTCAGAAAAGATTTGGCAACTGCTCCACAAGTCTACGAGTGCCAGCAATTCAGCATTGTACCTTGGATGTTGTAGTTTATGTACAAAGATTTTAAATTGATAGCTAGGCATCCCATTTATCAGTCCTCTATGATTATAAATATAATATTTGCATTTAAAATAACATCCATTATGTTTGTAATAAAAAGACAGATTCATTGTTTTCAGTTAACATTATAGGCCTTTTCCTGATTATCAAACATGTACAAAGCGCATTTGTAAGACTGAGAATTTAGCCATGGTTTAGTACTTTTAAGAATATGAACAAAGAGGATTATTCCAGTTTGATGCCTTCGAGAGGATGCTTATCCTTAGCAAAGCTGCTTCCTGAAGCTAAAGACTAGTCAAATACAAACAAATGTGTGTGCTTATTGGATGTACAAAGCCATCAGACATTGCACACAGGCTCTTGTGTTTACTTTGATTGGTATGATGCAGGCAAATGGTTTAACCATTATTTAGCTGAAAAATCCGTCTGACAATATAATCTAACAGGGAAATATCTCCGCGTTATTTGATTGCATTTCAACACTAGCGCAAGACACTTTTTCCCCGGATATCCCTAAAAAGTTCTACTTCATCAAAGTATAAATATTCGTTGCAGAATGTTTTGAGTAGTAGAAATAAATCGTTTTGTGTAAATGAAGGCTACGTAAAGAGCTGATTCCATATGTTTCGGATATCAAAAATCTATTTTGGTAGTTTAAGATAACTTTCTCACGACATTTCATGGTATATATTGATAGAGTAGAGACGGCTCCTATGGAATATTTTAATTGTACGCGTGAGGAAACTATCCATGTGAAACAGCCAACAAAAGGTTTGTAAATTAAATCTGGTTTGACAAAATTTTGGCGCTAAAAATAATAAGCTATGTTGAAGAAGAACTGTTGACTAAGTTTCCATAGTCAAACAGGGTTTATGTAAAGCACAGCGAAATAATGGTAGTTTGAGTTACGTGGGAACGCAAACATACCTATCGTTAAGAGTGAAATTGATACTATGCACCACAGCATGAGAGTCATGTCTGCACGACACGAAACGTCCACGGAACGAACCAGAAGAAAATCACACAACCGCTAGGAAAACCACAAGTTCTTGATTTCCAGCAGCTTCAAAGTTTTCGTCTGAACTTGGCTGGAAAGCTGCGAGCAAACATCAAACGAGGAAGGTCATGAAGCAAAAATTTTCCCTCCCACGGCTTTTAGGCCGGTTGTGAAAATTCATCAATGCACGAGTTCAGCAACTAATTTATCTTTCTGGCGAAATGTGGACAGCAACCTCCCTTCCCTTCAAATAGACACAGTAAACCAAGAACGATAAGCCAAACAGGTCCAATGAGCTTGGGTTTGTAATAGAATCCAGTATGATGAGGCGGGTTATCAAGTTGTACAGAAAGTGAGGACTGCTTCCCTCTAAACGCGCCACACTTGCTAGACTTCGCAGATTAAAGGATCTCCACCTTTGTTTCCGCAAAGCAAATTTCAGGCAACCACGTATTCAGCGTATTAAAACCCGAGGAAGTTTGTAAGCGTCCTGTTCTTCATCACCAATCAGAAATGTCCAAATTACCTTCCGATCGTTGTAAAATGGGCTGCAGCACCAATTTTGCGCCTATAATTTTGCGCATTCGAACGACATGCACGTAAAGGAGTTACAATAGGTCCCAGAAATGAAAAATGTTCAGCGATGCATTAAATCTTTTATTTGTGTTGATGCTTTTGAAATCGTTCACAACTTGTTTGCGACCCTCCATGACACAAATCGACCAGCTTCGTTTTCAAAAGCTAGGCATTCAAATGGAAACAAAAGGCGGGCATTATTATTCACAAGCGTCGATTCTGATTGGCTGATTCTTACTATGGAGTTCGGATAGTGATAGAAAAGAACAATTGAAAGCTCCTCCGTAGGAGAATGCAGAACAAATGAACACCCAGGCGATCAATTCCTACGCAAAACGAAGAATACGACATAAAGGCTTGACTCATAACGCAAATAAACTGGCTAAATACTTAGCCATTCCAACCGTAAATGGTAAAAACACTCATGTGCTTTATATTTGCGCCTTAAAAGTAGCAGCCTTTTACGATTTAATTTACTTTTGCTTGTTGTGCAACAACAGCAACACTTTTTGCATTGCGTCATTTCAAATGGACATCAAAATTTAGTGCAACGTTCATGTGTACTTCGTTAATAACCCATCCCTTTAAAAGTTTATATAAATGGAAATTATCAGGCTTGTTATTGGCTTTCTTTTGTTATCCTGCTAGTACTTATTCTTGCTTGAAAAGTAAGTGATTCAAGCTGAACCTGATATAATTTTCAATTTCACATCTCTCTTCTCGAGTGAATGCTAAATGGCCAGCTGAAACGTTACAGAAGATACATTTGCTCCTCTTTTCGGGGGGTTAGCTTGCAGCTTTGTCATGTCGAGGGGGACAGAAGTCTTGGAGCAGGGTCGAGTCAAGTAATCGGTGACACATTTCGGTATACTGGGTACTGGCTGTTGGTAAATTGAGAAGCATGACACAGAATGTGTTGACATCCTTTGACAAACACTATCCCACCGAAGAATATTAAAATATACAACCTAACTTTCGATTGAATTTCATTGTTCAAAAGCGAAGCTACTTACGAAAGGTTTAGTTGACAAACAAACAAGGTTAATCAGAGGAGTGATGTCATTTGGTAACGAACTAGCATAAATGCATAATGAACGATACAAAGATTATGAGCATAGTTACAAAGTCTTATCGGTTGTGAATTGTAATAATGAAATGTTTGAGACGAGCACAAAAAGTCTTTAAATGATAAATTATTCATTAAATTCAGATATTGAAGAAAAGCGTTAAATAGAATATTTGCAAACCACAGGATAGACTTTCAGGCTAATACGACTTAGAGAAACATGACCGAAGCTATTTACCTACTTCAATAAATAATCACCCAACCCCCTTAACATCAAAGTAAGGTCAACTAAACACAGGACTAATGCCACTTTTACTTGTTACGATTTCGTTAAACTGAGTCAACAGATATTCCATGGAATGGCCAATGATATGTTGGATTTTGATCATGCCACCCTTCGCGTGCTTCACTCCCGTGATAGTCGCTAGGCCGGGGGGGAGCCTATTCCCCTCATATTTTGCGGGGCGAGGGGACTTCACACCTTATGCAAAGCGTAAATTAGAGCTAATATTCTCCGTTTGTATATTGCTCTGAAATCGGATTTAAAAATGAACAAATCTTGATAGCGATGTCTGGCTTCCTAGTCTATAAAACTGCTTGACCCCCATTTCCAACCCCCCTTTCCCCTTACCCCCTACAACACCCCGGCTGATGCAGTGTACATATTATCTATATTTTCTACAACAATCAACTTAAATATAACTTATACGCACACAAAATCGTATATTGCTAATCAATTTAAGAATTAAAAGTGATAAAGTCAGTCATCAAATCTACATAGAAAATATCATATCTCTCTTTAGTAGCTCAAAAATATTCATTCAAGGCCCATCAGAATGCGACCCGCTTTTTGAACCATGGCTTTATTTTTGTTCAGATAGTTTCTCGTGTCCCAAAGCAAGTTGATAAGCACCCTATCATCGCACTCATCCAGTTCCACATCTTCAGACATTTCTGGGTTGAACCTGAAGTAATTCAAACCGACCATCTCGCACCAACTCTTCGCTCTCTCTACCACGTGGTCATCAGAATTAGTTGCCTGTGGGATATAACGATGTTCGAAACATTATCACGTGGGCATATCACGTTGAAATTCGTAGGGCGGGCATCCAACGAGGATAACCTACATTGAGAACCTGCTCCAAAACCAACAAATCAGAACCGCCATAAAACCACGACCAACACAAGCGATATGGTAACGGTCTTTGGGGATGACGAAAGACGGTTTTGAAGATCAACATAATCTAAATGACCGAATCTTGGCTTTGGCCTATGTTTGTTGACACTTTCAGGGCCTGTGATTGGCTTAGCGAAGAGAGGCATGTGATTTGGCATAAGCTCTTAGCCAATCAAGTTTTGATGCGCAAAAGATAATGCTGTTTTTGCCCTTATAGATACTCGGTTACGAAAACTAAAAACAAGTGTAAAAAATTAAGTATTTATTATTTGCGGCCTGCATGATGATTTTTGAAAAAATTACGTGGCTCAATATTAGATTTAACATTCAAACCGCAAACGACAAAAGCACTAAAACATAAAAAAGTCTTCTTATCATAGTTAGTGACATCTTAGTACGATCACGTATTGGAGCCCTACCGATCGATACTTTGGTAGTTTCTAAGGAATTAGTTGTGAAAAAGAGCGTAACAGAAGCGGCTCTCTAGGCTATTTATTACCATAGGTGAGATTCAGTCAAATTTCATGAACACTTTCAATAATCAAGTTACAGTGTCAGCAATAACAGGGGGCTGGAAACGATCTCCTTCGCAGAGCACCTGAGGCGTGTACTCACCAACTTAAAAAATGTTTTCCTCTACCTGGAGGTTAATCTAGAGCTGTTTTGCTTCAAAACACAACAATGAAAACACACCTGATCAACAAGCAATTCCCCGAACCATCTTGCACTGTTGAAGACTTGTGTCGTCTCCCATATCGACGACGGTTTGTACAGATCTATTCCATCCAGCGGCTGTTGCGGCGCCCTACCAGTACCTGAAACAGATAATAGAGCTCAAAAGCATCTGCAACTTTATATGAAGTACTTGTAAGGTTTCTGTTATTGAATGTATATAGAAGCATCATACCACTCGCTGCTGCTTTTGCAACTCTTTGCCTTGTGCAATTGTGTTTGACGTTTTGCTGTTCCTAACAGCAAATGATTACTAAGACGAACATGATTAAGTGTTTAACATCAGGCCTTTTCATTTCTTCTTCAAGCTCAAAATAACCCAACTGAAACCCTATTTTAAGCCAAATCCCTCCAAAAAACATCCTTTGAATCTCACCGACAGTCATGCACCGTTGCAAACCACAAGAGTCGAGTCGCAAAGCCAGGTTCCGGGCATTGTTTCCTAAATATTTACACTACTTATTTTACAAAGATAAAAATCTGTCTGTGGGAAAAAGAGTTAATACATTGTTTACTTAACGAGTTCTTACACAAGTATCAATTAGTGTAATAAAACACACTATACACTCAGCAAAAACCCCGTCTCCAAAACAATCTGTGATGGAATCAGAGGGATTTCATTAGAAGAGGGCTGGAATCTGAGAGGGCGTAAAAGGACATCCAGCATGCAAACTACTTGAGCATGGCCTAAGTCTACTTCAAGACTGCTGATGTCATCAAGTACCTAGCCCTGGGATATCCAATATTGGGATATACATCTCAAGACTACGGATGCTTGAAAGGAAAGAAAACAATATCGCATTGCTTCAATATAACTCGATATTATACAATATAATTCAAAATAAGCACACGAGGTATTGTTTCAATATAACTCGACACTGAGTGCAACAATATTTTCGCACCAAGGTTACGAACTGGTGAAGATTTACACATGAAACATTGCACTCACAATTGTTGCAAGCAGCACGGACACCAGACCATAGAAACCAACATTATTCATACATGAATTCGATTGATAACAGGTAAACAGTGCATTGCAAACTGGCATAACACCAAGAAGCCAATTGTGCTTTTGTAAATGCTCCTCTCAAAATCACCCTCTGCCTATAATCAGCTTTTGAAGCAACATATACTCGTCAGAATTAAGACAAGCCCATTTTGAAGAAACAAATACGCGAAAAGAACAACATTGCCCTTTCTAAACATGATCGTACCTGCACATTTTTTCGATCAATAATAAAACAAATCAGCTGAGGAAATTCACTTATGATGCTCTGCCTTACTTGCAACCACAACTACAAAGCTGTTTCTCACCTAAAGACACAATGATTCCAATATTGTCATTCGTTCCTTTCAGTGTTATATCAGCCGTCTTCGCAGCGTCCCTTGGAGCAGCTTCCTGCGCAGGCTCCTTTCTCTCCTTGATCTCGTGGTGTTTTTTGAAATTGTGGATTTCCGTAAGCACATCCAGGGTCGGGTTGTTTGCGATAAGACCCCCGTCTAGGTACCGACCCACAGCTCTGAAATACGTGGGCGCAGCGCCTGAGCAGCGTGCTGCCCGCCATATCTCCAGCTCTGAAACATGAACAAGACTGACGTCATAAGGCAATGTAAATAGACAGCAATCTTCAACTGGGGTTACAAAACCAAACTCCAGAGTTAACGATAAATATTGTTGCATCGTCTTACAAAAAACTCTAATTGACGAAAAAATAATTCGTGTCTGAAATGGAGATTTTCTACATATCTAGCTTCCCTTTCATAGAATCCCTTTTAAAGATATCATTTTAATTCACAAAAATATCTTTATTATAATATAATAGTATGCATAGTACATAGCTAACAGCTTAAAAAATCATGCACATATATGACGCACACCTATTACAAGCAGCTAGTTAGAACAGAAAATATTAAGAGGGGGCAGATTTCCATGTAACCAAAACTCAAAATAGGAACAAAATGTGACTATCAGCCATACAACAATCCTTACTCTTTCTATGAAGAAAATTCTAAGCTTGCTTCGCTTTCTTATATCGCCATAATAGGAGTCTTGTTCCTCGCTCATTATGGTTTGACCATTTCTCCTTAAAAGGTCTTCTTTTCAGTAGAAACAACAAAAGTAGTACGGACTATTTATCGTTATTATAATCTTATAATGTATAATCGTATAAGATATAAGACTGGATTGTTGTCTTGAACTTCATCAGCTTTTATTGAGTAAAATGGTAAATGTAATGAATAAACCTGAGACGGATAAGGACTTTTGTAAGAGATTTTACGGAGTTGAATGCAATTTCACAGTATCATTAAGAAAGCTCCTTTTATTATGCTTTATTAAATTAGCAAAAAGCGGCCTCCAGACAGTCGGTAAGAAAAGGCGTCATGCTTCTTCTACACTACTCAGAAAAGAACGTTAAAATTTTTATCCGACCCCGCTTTGCAATCAAATTGCTCTGAAACAACTTGAACAGCGTAAGAAAGGAAAAACCCAAAATAGGTATATGTTAGCAAACGAAAAATTTTAACACTTCAATTAGGACAACTTTAGGCTATAATCTGACCGTATCTGAAAATCGAATCGTATCTGAAAAGACCTGGTAACTGGTCACATTGTTTGAGAGTGGTCAGTACGACCTTTAATAAATGGATCGAACGTTAACCAGAAAGGGTCTAGAATGAAGGCAAGTGACATCAGTTTCGTGCTCCTATCGCAAAGAAAGTAGATGAGTTTGTGTGTATAAAAAAGAATTTAGTATTATGTTGTTGAGTATCAACTTGAGTGCTATAATTGGTATTTTAAGACTTTAATTGAAGACGGAATAACTTCTCCCTGTAAATTAAGGAGGGAATATTTGAAATTGTGACTCAAAATATCTCTTTCTCTTTCAAACAACAACATTCAAGAGCTAGAGCAACTACATCCCTTCTAATAAACAAAACTAATATGAAAATAAAATCAAAACCAGTTTGGGTCATATTAAAGTTATTTTACTCGCTACATGGTTAAATACAAACTCGATTATACCTTCGGGTTTCTTAGGCCGCATGAACCTGATATCCCTGTGCCAGAAGTGCTCGTCATAGGATGCGTCGTAGTTTCTGAATAGATGCAGCACTGCCGGCTTGCGATCCGCCATTATGGCAGGAATGATCACTCTGCAATCAAAAACACCAAGGAATAATCACTCTGCAATCAAGAACACCAAGGAATGATCACTCTGCAATCAAGAACACCAATGAATTACTGGCGTACAGAGACATTATTGCAGGAATGATCACTCTGCAATCAAGAACACCAAGGAATAATCACTCTGCAATCAAGAACACCAAGAAATAATCACTCTGCAATCAAGAACACCAAGGAATAATCACTCTGCAATCAAGAACACCAAGGAATAATCACTCTGCAATCAAGAACACCAAGGAATAATCACTCTGCAATCAAGAACACAAAGGAATAATCACTCTGCAATCAAGAACACCAATGAATGATCACTCTGCAATCAAGAACACCAAGGAATAATCACTCTACAATCAAGAACACCAGTAATAATCACTCTGCAATCAAGAACACCAATGAATGATCACTCTGCAATCAAGAACACCAATGAATGATCACTCTGCAATCAAGAACACCAATGAATGATCACTCTGCAATCAAGAACACCAATGAATTACTGGCGTACAGAGACATTATTGCAGGAATGATCACTCTGCAATCAAGAACACCAAGGAATAATCACTCTGCAATCAAGAACACCAAGGAATAATCACTCTGCAATCAAGAACACCAAGGAATAATCACTCTGCAATCAAGAACACCAATGAATGATCACTCTGCAATCAAGAACACCAAGGAATAATCACTCTACAATCAAGAACACCAGTAATAATCACTCTGCAATCAAGAACACCAATGAATGATCACTCTGCAATCAAGAACACCAATGAATGATCACTCTGCAATCAAGAACACCAATGAATGATCACTCTGCAATCAAGAACACCAATGAATTACTGGCGTACAGAGACATTATTGCAGGAATGATCACTCTGCAATCAAGAACACCAAGGAATAATCACTCTGCAATCAAGAACACCAAGGAATAATCACTCTACAATCAAGAACACCAGTAATAATCACTCTGCAATCAAGAACACCAATGAATGATCACTCTGCAATCAAGAACACCAATGAATGATCACTCTGCAATCAAGAACACCAATGAATGATCACTCTGCAATCAAGAACACCAATGAATGATCACTCTGCAATCAAGAACACCAATGAATGATCACTCTGCAATCAAGAACACCAAGGAATAATCACTCTGCAATCAAGAACACCAAGGAATAATCACTCTGCAATCAAGAACACCAAGGAATAATCACTCTGCAATCAAGAACACCAATGAATGATCACTCTGCAATCAAGAACACCAAGGAATAATCACTCTACAATCAAGAACACCAGTAATAATCACTCTGCAATCAAGAACACCAATGAATGATCACTCTGCAATCAAGAACACCAATGAATGATCACTCTGCAATCAAGAACACCAATGAATGATCACTCTGCAATCAAGAACACCAATGAATTACTGGCGTACAGAGACATTATTGCAGGAATGATCACTCTGCAATCAAGAACACCAAGGAATAATCACTCTGCAATCAAGAACACCAAGGAATAATCACTCTACAATCAAGAACACCAGTAATAATCACTCTGCAATCAAGAACACCAATGAATGATCACTCTGCAATCAAGAACACCAATGAATGATCACTCTGCAATCAAGAACACCAATGAATGATCACTCTGCAATCAAGAACACCAATGAATTACTGGCGTACAGATACATTAAAGCTGCTTCTTGTTGAAAAATATAAACACATGCATGTATGATACTTAATTACAGACATCTTTAGCAACTTTTTCTAAATTTTATTTAATTCAGATATAAATGAATATTCATATGATGAATTAATTAATTTGAATAAACAGGACTGGCAAACAAAGGAAATTCACGAACTCACCGTGGAAATTCAAATGAACTCATTTTTGTGTCTAGTCCGAACTCGTCAATAAGAAATTGTTCCAATGGCTCGGATGGAAATGGTCTTCCACCTCTGAAAACACGCTCTTTCAGTCTGAAGTACGCTTGCTGGCAATGCTGAATCGATTTGCCTAGAACGATTCCAAGTTTCTTGAAAAATCTAAGCTGTAGACTCTGGGAATCGCAAAACTAACTAGGACTGTTAAGTCTTGGTATACGGGCAAATACAATTTAATGAATGCTTTATGACAATGGTGGCTAGGCCATTTGATGATGCCGAACAAAACAGACAAAACTGATACCGAAGTGGAGCTCCCTTTTCCTTCTAAACCTGGCAGTAGTAACACTAGCTCCCCCAGCCATACCAACTGCTTTTATTGATACCCGTAGTTACTGCTGCATTAAGCCGGTGGCAAATTTATGACTAATTGGAAATAAAAACTAAAAGCTAGCCAACTGATGTTACCAAGAGCTATAGGCTGCATCGAGCCCTATAGTAAAGCCAGTCTCTCATTCCAAGTGCACTCTACTGCTCCAATGACCACACCCATTTAGATACAAAGCATTGGTCTTTAAAGACTCAGCTCGGTATATGACACTTTGGCTAGAAGGCAACCCTGTAACGCTACTTCAGTTGTTCTTATGAAGCGTTTGGAGATGCGTCTTAGTACGATAATCTTAAAAACTTTGCATTAATAAACTTACAATTAACTTAAACTTAAAATCTACTAATATTGATTGTTAAAAGACATGATGTCTACAATTCATAGGCCATACAAAGAACTGAAAAATCAACAAATAACTGATAGCATGTAATCTCGAGCGACCTCTGGTGAAAAAGTGATTTCTTCAAAATAACTTCCAAACAGGGACAAAAAACCGCAGGGGTGGCTACCGACTACTCCGTCAAGTATAGACTGACTTTAATGCAGCAACGACGGAAACAGGAGCAGAATAAGCAAGCTTACCTGTTGCAACAGCTAAAGCCAGATACGAGCCGGTACTGACCCCTGAGACCCAGTCAAACAGCTCTGATACTTGATGCCCGGTGACTTCCTCTAACGCGAACAGCAACTCAGTCAGTACCAGACCCCTTATTCCCCCGCCATCCAAACACAGCACTGCATCCTTGCCACGCTTGGACTTCAACACGGAGCCTTTGACGTTGGTGGAATGCTTCATTTTGCTCTTCATCTCAGAATAAACGGACTTTGCTTGGCCTATCAAGCTTTGCCTCGGCTGCTCATCGTGTGCAGGTCCTAAATGTAAAGGATTCATATGTTTTGGGTTTGCTTTTCTTGTCAACATACAGGAATTTCATTTGTAAGGCAGGGACATGGCTTCAATGCAATTTTGATATTCCTGATATTTTGCAAACAGTAGCACTTAATCACAATTCTTCATTCACAATCTCTCGTGTTGTTCCTGAGTACTTTTATAACAAAACGTACCAATTATTATATGAATCTTAAGTTCTCACTTATACATGCACTTAATAGAAAATTGCATACAACAGTCATAATACAATGTCCTTAGATGAAATATCGAAGGATAATTCTTCATTTCATTGACATTACAAGTCATAAAGGAGTGACAAGAGGTAGTAAATATTTTTTGATATGAAGTCATTCATTTGATTTGTATAAAAAATAGCTTGAAAAAATGTCACAAAGAGGTAGGGCATTTTAAAGCGAATGAAATTAAAACAATGTTATCAATCTGCTTCTTCAATATAGAAGAAAATTCATCACCTAATGATTAAAGGCTCTGGAAGTACAAAGATTCTCTCAAGACCGTGAAGCATTTAGAGTTACCTCGGTGAATACTGGCAAACTTCTTCAATGCAGCTTTGATCTCGTTTCCAATCAATGAATCAGGATTCTTCTCAGCCAGTTCGTGTGCATTTAGGCCATTGATGTCCTTGAGTTCGTGGTCAGCGCCAAACAAAAGAAGCGCCTTCACACAATCCACGTCTTGGGCCTTGGAATTTAAACGCATCGATATTCAATCAAATGAACACAATACTGCAAACCTTCATCCATTAACTGGCTTCCAATCACCGTTATCATAGTCCAGAATACGCAAAACACACAAGAAACAGACAGGGCACGCCACATCATTCCATCAGTCTTTTTCTTTTACACTAACAGAGTACCTCAGTGTGACGTCATCAAAAGTTGGCGGTTACGTCCAATGAAAAGTTTATAGTTTGTCAACGGTTTACTGTTATTTTGGCCTCGAAGAGTGCTTTGATGGGGAAAGAGCCTATTCTTATGTGGCTATATTTCACCCTATTTGCAGCACATTCCACTTTTTCATAACTGGAGTTACTTTCTAATGCTCTTTTAGGATATAAAGACAAAACTGAGAAATCCTGAAATAGATCTTTGCATCGCTATCACTAAGGTTTTCTATTCTTTACCCCTTTCCATTCCCGAAAATGTACCAGGTCTTTAACAGGCGCCATTCTAGCCAAACGTAAAGTGGTGCATAAGGAACGGTCGTTCTCGAGACAAACAAACTCATCTGCCTTGGCATAACCGTGCGCAACGAAACAGATAAAAATAATTCGTTGCTTCTCTAAATGCAAACGATACTGAAAAGCATCACAGACGGTCAAAGTGATATTCACCTCTACTGCATAATGCAAAGCATTTTTACCAGCATTACAGGTCGTGCTAATGTCGGCTCCGTTGGATATCAAAGCAACAATGCAGCTCAGCCTCGCTCTCTTTGCCATGACATGCAAAGGAGTTTGCCCATCGCTGTTACGAGTGTCCAAATTGACGTCATTTTCAATCAACAGGCTGACGGCCTAAAAAGCATAATGGTTTAGATGACGTAATATAAAAGTGGTTATGTAGACATGAACACTGGTCCAACATCTTTGAAGATAACGTTTTTGTGCAAGATCCTAGAATCAAGTATACCTTACAGGCGTGTTTGATAAAAATGGAGGGGAAATGAAACTCAGTTGAGTTCATATATTTATAATTCCACTACATACAATTTAATAATTACCAACAAGACTACAAAGAAATAAGACAAAGTTCAAAGGAGATTAATACAATGATACAATATAAGAATACAAAAATGGGGAAGAATTCTACGCAGGGAATTACTTAAAGGAGGAGCACTCTCAATAGGTAAACTAATCAAGGAGAGAACCCTCCCTATTTGAATAATTTCAAGTGAATTTGGTTGGATTTGAATAATGGGACCATTCCAGCTAAATCCAGCAGGCAACCACCAGGTCACAATCCAAACCCCTCATACAAGGAATCTGAAAGAAACGACTATAGAAATATTTATATGGATACGACAGGCGTGTAGATTGTTTGATAAAAATGGAGGGGAAATGAAACTTACTGTCGAAGTCTTAGTCCAGTGCAGTGGCGAAGCATCGTACTTCTTATCCCGATCCTGAAGGCACTCTTTGTCGTGCTTGATAAGCACATCTAGACAGCCATCGCTCTGATTTTTCAAAGCAAGATGGATGGCAAACATGTGTCCGCATGGAAGTCTGCAGTTGGCTCCCTTCTCCAGCAACAGTTGCAAGACCTTATCTTGCGAAAGCCGCACGGCCACGTGGACAGGGGATTCGCTGTAATTGTTCAGGGTGTTCAAGCTGTCTTTAAACTGATCACCTACAAGAACACAGGACACCTAAGTTGGTAATGTTGGTAAAAAGGCCCTGGGGCGCAGCGGAACCCCACGGCAGGAGCAAGGCGGGAAATGGTAGGCAGATTACAAGGGCACAAAATAGAGTGTGCAGATGAAGGTAGAGAAGCAACCGGGTTAAGCGTTTGACAAATAGAATGGTAAGTACGATCATTGTTCAAAACCGAGAAATTACAAATTTTCTAATCATTTTATAAAACTATTTCATTGACAAAAACTAGAAATGGATACTTCCAGTGCTGATAGGACGTTAACTGTTTAGAAATATACTTACCTCCAGACTAGAAATGGCAACATAATTTAATGAATTTCTTTTTCAGAGAGAACAGTTTGGTTTCGTCTTGCCATTGTCTTACAACATTGATGGAGAGGAACTTTAAAGAGCAATGAAGAAAACTATTTGACGAACCTTTATCTGACCGCTCCTTCATTTGCTCAAACAGCATACACGGCAAATGATGTAATTAATAAACACACCATTTCAACTGCACTTACCAAATTTGTTGCCAAATGAAGAAGCTGCCTCTAACACGTCTGGTCCATTCTCCACGAGATAGTGGATGGGGGTATTTCCAAAGAAGTCCGTCGAAAACTTTGCCCCAAGCTGCAATAGCTTTTCAATTGTTTTCGTTTTGCCATCCTAAAAAATAAAATGAAAAGGTGTATACTTCCAATTTGGATGTCTATAATAGGATTAAATTCACCATGGGTTGGGTATACACTATAGTTTCTGTAACATTCTGTGAGGCCGTGTGTTACATACATGGCCTAAATGTGGCAAAATTGTGAGATGCCCATCTTTTAAAAAATTCACTTTGTTTCCTTTTTAATGAATGCCTCCGTCTGAGAATCAGAAAAATTATGCTTTTCAATTACATAGCCATTTCGAAGCCAAGCAAGAACAATATTCATAAGCAAGTACATAACAAAAAAGCATCATAATATCTTTAAAAAAAACTTGATTAAGACAAGAATTAAAGTAAACTTTGACCATGTCGAGTACGTCAGAGTGTATTCTCTGAAAATTCTAACTGCTTCTATAATGATTTCCATCGTAACATAGAAGTCAGTCTGTTTCTCAACGTGTTGCTGTTTTATACTGTTAAGAAGTGTTTTTACAAGTAGGGAAATCTGAGAATGACTGTCAAAATGTATTGCTCTCTAAAATCCAGTGTGACACGTTTACCAACGGGCACACCGGGCCCAGGGGCCTCCTAAGGGCTCTGACTGTAGGGGTCCCAAGCAAATTTTGTCAAGACTATTTAAAATGCTCTAGATAAATTCAGTAGCATGACACGAACTCCTTTGCCAAATTTTAGAGAGCCCCAACAACTTTGGCCCAGAGCCCCGGCAGTCGTAAATGCAGCTCTGCTAAAAACTATGCTCTCTAGTCTGGATTGTCTGCTTCCACGACACCTCTTACCCCAGAGGCGATTTCTAAAAGCTTTCAAAATACCTTGCACGCCACATGAAGGGGGGTTATTTCATCCTCTGAAAGATGGCTTTTCATCTCATTGATGAACTCTTCAGACTCGAAGCATTCGACGAGTTCCAACTCGGCTGCTATGTGGGCTGCTGTCCATGTTGGGTGTTCCTTGAACTGGGTGATAATTGCCCGCAGGGTTTCTGTGTTGTAGACATTCTTTATGTACTTGGCAAAGGGGCCAACTTTATCAGCCATCTTCCTAGGGGTTTAAAAACGATACCATCAAAAATCCTTAGGAATAGGTACGAAATCTGAAAAGGGAACAATATCATACATTTTAAGGGAGAATTTTTGTATACAGGCTATCTAATAAATATCAAGGGACATAATTGTTCGATGAATGCCTTGACCTTTCATCGGTCGCCAAGATAAAGGAAATTAAGTTTTAAATAACTTCTATACCTTGTGAAATTTTGAATTTTTGATTGATAAACTTGATAACCTTGATAAACCAGCTCCCCTATCGGCCCTATTATGTTCTTTGCTAAAGTTGAATTCCCTCCCCATTCATTTCTTTCAGAGGAACTAACAATAGCGATAATTGAATAGGAAATCTACTCGAATGGGAATATTGAAAAGCAAATGCAGGGGTTCGGAAACGGCCGTGCAAGAATTTGCTAATACTAGTTCTGGATGGATTATTGCTTAAAGCCTGTTTTTCTGGCAACACATGGCAAAAACTCCTACTTTCGTGGCCAAATCACAAATCTTGGCAAAATCAAAAGTCCTACGGTCTAACAAACTTGTCGTAGATCTATCACTGTCTATACCGCTGGTAGTCAATTATTTGGCATCAATCTATGTCGAGAACACAAACTTAGTTTCCTTTAAGGGAAAACTGACAATCGATCACAAAACCATTCATATTTTCTAAACTAATGAGCAACTTCGTAGCATCTTGCACACGAACCTGATCATGTTGTGGAAGACTGCAGCCATGTCACCGCCCTCGTTAAGAAATAAACAAACAACAACTACAACAGCTTGTTTTGAAAACGGTGATTCCCCTTGCCACAACAAATATCAAATATTGACAGAATAGAGAAGCTACTCTCCCAATGAAAAATAAATGACACGTCAGACGTTCCCTTCATTGAAATGAAGCCAACCAATGTGCGCCTAACTTAATAAGACAGTTAAAATGTGTTGCCAACTTTTCAAAGGGTGAACAAAAATAACCCTATGTTTCTGTAAAAAGTGAAACTTAATCCCTTTTAGACATTTCTGGCATTATTTCTCTAACACAGAATATCTTATTCTGATGACAAAGATCCAGAAGCAGTAACCTTGTGTAAAGGAGGGGCAACAATCTGTGCATAAACCTATTGATTGGACAAACCTAGTAGATCTGAGAAAACCTAGTTTCAGACTACTGATATAAAGCGTATTGCTGGAAATCATTTGAGCTTCCCAGCAGATCTTAGACTGCAGGCAATTTGAGACAAAATTTCTGCAATGAATGTGTTTTGAAAAGAATTTGTTCAAAGGCTATTAATAACCAGATTTTTATTTCCAAAACATTGATGTAATGTTGTTGGAGTGAATGACAGAACTTTATTGAAAAATTGCTTCTGTATAGAAATATGAAACAGCTGTATAAAAACCAATTTCCTTTTTCAATTTTTATAAAAATTTAAGTTTCTCTGTAGATACAAAAATAAGTTCCTATTGCCAATTGCAATTGCCTCATTCGTTTAGAGGAACTGTGTGACATTTAATTCAAATGGTTGTTTCAAGTTGACTTTCAAGTTCTACACCAAGACTAACACATCCCATTGATTAACATTTCATCATGAGATGGGTTTCCATTATTAAAATCCTAATTGCATCTTGCAGCTCTTAATAAAGCAATTTAATTTCAAAGTGTTACTGCCAATCCAGCAACATCAAGGCCTAAAGATAATGCACCAGTGTTTTAAAAAGCTACCAAATACAATGGTGGCAAGTGAAGATATCTATTCAAAAGGGACTCTTTTTTATTTAAAGCAATCTATCCAATTGGGGTAATTGGAGACAGAATACGTCTTCAAATATGAGCAACTACAACTTTGTGTATCAAATTCAATTTTTTATCACACATTCAAAACAGGCCTTCCTGGGAAAGGCGTGCGATCGCACTCGCACACCTTGGTACACCCCTCCCCACACTGAGAAGTGTGTTTAATCGCACGCCTGTTTTGTAATTATTCATTTGTTTTTTAAACCTGGTTTCCATTTACCTGCAACCATAGAAAGGCTGCATGCATTGAGCTAAAAAAATTGGCTCAGAATCGTTGGCAGAGGTGTGGCAAGCAAATGTTGATTAGCGCAGGGAACTAACAAGGTGGCAGTAACGCTTTGATGTTTACTTTGTTCGAGTTAAACATTATGCGGTGCCAGCACGTCATTTTGGAGGACCGTTGTGACAATTATTGCTTACAATAAAACACGGACCAAACGACCATAACATGGGGACTAGTTTTACACAACGTTTTGGAAGTTCAAAATTTCAGCATTGTAAACATGAAGTGCGCAGAAGTGCAGCAAGTTCCTGTTCATTCTAATTTTTTGAAAAGACAACAGAAAACATTTTTATTTGACTACTTTGAAGCAATTTCCAATCAGATGCTCCGCCACGTTTTTATCACAGATCGGCATTGACACGCACATGTTTTTAAAACACTATTTTTAATGGTTGATTGTGTGTTGTAAGAACAATCAAAACTTTGTTACATTTTCTCCTCTTATTATGAGAAACCGCTTTACAAAAAACTAAACGGTAGAAGGCTCAAAATTTTAAAAAACCACCGGTAAATGAAAATCAATAAGAAACATTCAATTTTTTATGGCTCTATATAGTATGCAACAGAAAATCTGTAGTAATAAGAAAAAGTACCAATAGCACTCCATCGCACTCCTACCACAATCTAGGAGTGCGAAATGCCACACGTGTGCTAATTTATTCCCAGGAAGGCCTGCAAAATATCTAGTCTTTGGGTTTTTCTTGTTTTCATCTCTTCAATAAATTACAACCACAGCCAAACAGCTTGTTCTCTTTCAAAAAGGCTTTGCCACAGCTTGCCATCACAACAATCCCATGCCTATAACTTTTGTTTGGCCATAAAAGCTCTAACCATAAGGTTATCTGGGTCATGATTTAGCTTGCAATGACTGCTGCAGATGGACTTTCTGAAGAATGAATGCAAGTTTATTTAATTTTGAAGGGATTGAAAGTGCAACTTCCCTTTCTGCCTTAGTAAAAAAACTCAACTTTTTTTATTCATTATTGCTTTGCCCCTATCCTTAAGCTGTTACCTCCCTTGCCATGATCATATGCAAACATTTTTGAATGTGGCACAACTCTTAAAATAGAACTGAATTGTTCATATGTCTCCAGCTAATGCTGTGTTTTCACCGGTTTTTTAACAATACTGTTTGGACTGCCCTTTTTGCTTGATTGTCTAGCCAATACCATACCGTGCCACTCCCCCTAAAGCTATATTTGGCTTTCAGTTAATTTTCCTTGTGAATTAGGACAATAACACTGCATAGATGTTGTACTACATTTTATTTTGAAAATGAAAACTGATTAATCTTACAATCTGGAGATAACTAGGTGCTGAATAAAATTTGCAGCTGGTGCCGAAATCTCCTTATGGCTCCAACATATGTTGTCTGGCAGTTTGAAAATTTTCCCATTAGATTATCATTTTAAGTCAAACCAAAAACATGGATTGGAAGGGCTTTTCGCTCAATCAAAAAACAAACACGCGCTGTTTTCATAATTCTTCTTCTTGAGTCTGGCGCTTGTTATGAACATGTCGCCAACTCCATCACGATTCCTGATGCAATCAATTAAGGGATGTGTTATCATCATTAGTAAATTTTCAAATCATACTCACTTCATACTTTCTCGTGCTTCCTCGATATCGTTAAACGCTACCAGATGAAAACAGTTGCTTGCAAAACTTGCATTATAAAGCACGACTTCAAAGTTTCCGCCACTATGAATTTTGTTTTCAAATAAGAACAACAAATATTTTCCTTCGGAGTAAACTTGCTGATCCAAGAATTTGAAGAAGTCATAGTTTAATGGACTTTCTTCTATTACTTCTTCTGTACTTGAGCTGATCCCCATGTTTAAAACACACCTCTGTGACTTTTCACCTCCGATCTCTCTGGGTGATGTGCTTTTTGCGTTTCTGTTCCAGGTTGGGCTGGGCCATTAGCGTAATGCCTCTCTCCCGATGCCCGCCTCATTTCCATTTTCAAAACAAGCTTTTCGTCTGACACAGGACACAATAGATTCTGCAGAAGTGCAAAACTTTCCAGCGACTAAAACAGCTCTCCTTAGTTCGATTTTCCAAAGAGTAGGAAGTAAACCTAAAAAACATCTGTAAATACCAATTAAGAGAAGATGTATTGTCAATATCGGAACAATTAATACAGGCCTGTGTTATTTCGAAAATTAATTTCTACTTTTGTTTAGAATCACAACTCAACTATTCAACTGAAAAGCTTTGGAATACCGGTGTAATTAAATTTCAGCTTTTTTGCGCGATCTTTTTCAATTGGATCTTAAAGGGTTGTACCTTAAAGGATGCATAAAGTTTTTTGCCTTCTAAAGTATCGTCGATGCAGACTACAACTTTGTTTTTTACCAGCTGATCATTTTTCTCTTTAAGAAGAACAACCCTTCTGCTACAACTTAACAGCCTCTATAAGTAGCTCTCCTTTTCATTAGAAATAACTTGCATGTACCATCATTAGCACTAAAATTTAGGCTTGAGATCCCTTGAAAGCCAAAACTTATTTTGACATGTATCAAAATTTTGGAATGAGCTTATTTGTTTTTAATGCTCCTCTGAATCTCTCTCTTACAAGTTAGAAACTTCTGATCCGATCCACAAGTTCTGATTTTCTCAAAACACGTCTGATTAATCACCGGTCTATGCTACTTTGCTTGAAAAATTGTTGTCAAAAAGCATTGTATCGTCCCTTTGAAAATTTCCGTCAATATGGTTTTCCGGCGAACCTCTTAAACTAACAATCATTGAAAAAGCTCAACGTAATGTGCCTTGAAAAAAAGCTTTGGATTTGGTGTGTGAGGATGTTTATGCAGTTTCAATAAAAGCTGTGGAGACATTGCGGGTATATATTATCACATGTATAACAAAAGTGTTTGGAGTTGTATGATAGCAGCTTATATTTAGCGTCTGTCTCTACTTCAATGATAAGAAGAGCGTAGGATAACTGATAAAACACTGCCCGTGTTAATTTGAAAATGCATAATGTTAGATGTAATCTCGAAAGGAACGTTTTGGGAGACAGAAGAACTTCTAAGTAATGGTGAAGGCAGTTAGACTGAATATATTATGGAGCAGAGTCGTAGAGCTATCTAATCGACCGTTTCCACATAAAGCTCTCAGTTATCAAGAGTTTCATTTCCTAAAATGATCTCTCACTGCCAGGGTTCGTAGCAGAGCTGACAAGAATGACTTGCAGTGCCTTGGTTGCCCGAGGCATCAATTTTTGAACCTCGTAAATAGTTTTGAGATCCTCAAGTCCATTTCTACAAATGAGATCTTGATTTCAAGGTCATCATGATGACAATCTTTAGAGAATGCCGAAAATGTTTTCAGAATTAGAACGATACAAAGTGCCTATATCATGAAAAAAAGTTTTAGTGCTAGCCCAGGCATAAATCCCATTTCTTCGAAAGAAAATGACACAAATTTTAACGCAAAATCACTTTGCTCCAAATTTATCTTGGGGGAGGATCCATCTCCCCCCCCCCCCCTAATGCCTCCGAGATTTACAGTCTTGTTATTTAGTTTGCAGCAAAGTTCTAATAGTGGACAGTGAAAAGAAACAATAAAGATCAATTTTGATATGTGGCTCAAAAATTTAACATTTCAATCACACAATAGCCAAATCATGCTATCGAATGTAATTACCATAGTTTTATGATGTCGAATGAGCCTATCAAATTGAAGAAAATTAGAAATCTCTTTCATAAAAGCATCTCTTGCAAGCTTTTTGTAAGCCACCTGCCTTGCAATTCTAGCGTTCCTGTGAACATGCATTTGCAAGATTAATGCATTCAGACGAGTAGACATTTGAAACTGGAATTTGAAATTACACGACCCAAATCTCGGAAAGCTTTTAAGCAATCGGCTGCTGGCTGGATGGAAGATTTAGATTCCAGGCTTCGTTGGGCAGGTGCAATACTTTAAAATGTTTTTCCAACAAATGAGATAAGAACTAGAATAATTGCATCCATCACTTAGTGTATGTTCTCAAATTATGCTGCATAGGATTTTGGAATAAGTGCTTGCTTTAAAGTTTAGCTGTTCAAAGAATTGGGATACAGAATTGTATGAGTACGAAAATGCTTTTCTTGTGATTTCGAAAACATCAGGCTCTAAATAGTGACTCTCATTATTTCAGTTTATAAAATATCTCTATTTTTAAGCGTCAACTTTTAGCTTCCTGTAAAGCACCAATAAAAAGGCAAATCTTCGAAATGTCAATAGGTTAATCTTTTTTGATAATAAAAAGGGGGAAAAGCATGGCACTTTTTTGATACACTTAAGTGCTTTTAATACAAATTAAAAGACGATTACTTCATCCATTTACAGAGGTATATCACTTACATATTTTTCCCCACAGAACATTTAGTTTGCAACGGTTGGTGTTCTGAAAAGCACAGTTTAGCCGAAGCTGCGAATATGTATGTCTCCCTCGTAAAAAAGAACGAATTAGCAAAACTATGGGGTATTAAGATGTGGAGTAAAGAGCAAGATATGCCAAATAATAATGAACCGACTTCAGGCCGGGCAAAATTACGATGGAACGAAGCAAAATTATTGACAATGCAGTTTGTGGATATTTTAATAAACTATGCATAAATCCAATATAATGCTTTGCAAAACAAAGTGTGAGGGAGAATTTGTATCAGGTCTAGATAAGATAGGATTAAAGATTGAACAAACACTGGGAATCGCAATCAAACAATGAAAATGAAGCGAAACAGATGATTAATTAGCAATGAAAGAATTTTGAAATATAATGTCAAACGCAGCGTGCCGCCATTAGCTTGGAAACAATGCCACCACACTGTAAGTACTGCAGTCTAGCAGACACATATCAATATCAAAAAACATCCATTCTCGGATGAAAGAAGAAGTATTTTCATTAGCAAATCTCTGTGATGGCTTCTTATATAAGCTGGGTTTGCAAGTTAAAGTTTATAGAAAAGATGAGCAGCTGGCTTTGGCTCCAGACGTGCCAGGTGTGTGTTCCCGAGGAACGGTTGAGATTTCCCCTTCTGTGTCAAGAACTCTTGCTTAACGAAGCATAACTAATCCTAACTTGGGATCACTTCAAAGCTGCCTTGTTATAGTGCGTCTGTTGTGTGTTTTTGGTCTTCAGCCTACAGCTTCTTGTTCAGCAGAAAACCAACAAACTTTTGAGATCTTCAAGACGTAGAGTACAAGGTCGTGGCTTTTGCTGCCACATCCTGCAGTCGAGGAGCTAGGCGTGGACAACAGAGATTCAGGATGCTGTGCCTTTGGCTTCTCGTGGATGCATTTTGCATTGCACTGGCGTATTACGAGGAGAGACTGGAGGGGGAATACATTATCGGCGCGATGCTGCCAATTCACAACGCCGGCGTCAATAGCACAAAATGTGGCGAATTAAACATGGAAGGTGTGGCGACCGCCGAAGCATTTGCACTGGCCGTGCAAACGATCAACAAACGATCTTCCCTTGCAAGTGGACCATCACCGCGAGTTTTTGGCTTCGATTTGAAAGATACATGCAATTCAAAACAAGGGGCGATGGATATAGGATACGCTTTCAATCTTAAAGTACGCGAGCAAAGAAAGGGAAAGCCCGGACCCAAACCTGTCTCCTTCGTAGTGGGACGATTCAATAGTTTAGAGTATCAAGCTGTTCAGCTTCTAAGTCTTGAAGGTCTTCCGCATATTAGTTATACGTCTGATAATATCAAGTTGGTTCCTACGAGAGACGCAAAGACGAAGACTTTTGATCACCTTTTGTCTGCCTATCCCGGTGATATCTACAAAGTGAAAGCAGCTGTCGATGTGATGGTGAAAATGAAGATCGAGTATTTTATGTTTGTAACTTCTGACGATAAACGGGGAGCAAGCGGTGTTGAAGTCGTCCAGAAAGCCTTTCCTGGCAACGAAAAATTCTGTCACTCAGAAGTTTTGATTTTGAAGTCAAAGGGCAGCGTCATGGAAATTGTTTCAAAAATTAAGAGAAACCCATTAGCAAAAGCAGTCCTGCTTCATTTAAATCAAGGGGATTCTTTGCGGGTTTTCCACGAAGCGCAACAGCAAAATTTGACAGATATCATTTGGTTCACTACCGTACCTTGGGACAAAATGGTGTCTGAACTTAGTCCCCTTGTCAGTGAAGTCGAAGGGATGATTGCCTTGACGAACAAGCCACAAAAGCCTTCTGGATATCAACTACACTTAGACCGGCTGCGACTCCCGTACGAAGACAAACCTCTGCTTAAATCTGCCTTTATCAAAACAACAGGGGAAAAGAATTGCCTTACCCTGACCTCAAACACATCGGCTGCGGTTTTAGACAAATGCAATAAACTGCATCAACAGTTTGTCGGAAAACTTGCGAAATATGGTAGCAAAATCGCGTACATTATGGATGCTGTTTACATTTTCGAAGAAGGAATCAACAAGATGCTAGATGAAGGGGGTCGCATCACGCTGATGGAAGCAATCAAGACTCTGGAGTTCCTGTCACCTATGACGCAGAATCCGATCCGCTTTGCCAGCAATGGGGTCACTCTTGATATCGTTTCAGTCATCTACAATGCACAAGTGAACTTTGCGTCCAACAAAATCGAGCTTATCCGATCTGGCGAGTACGACAATAACAGAGTTCCTGCAAAAAGACTTAACCTGAATATCAACGTTCTTCGATGGAAAAATGGGACCAAGTCTGGCCTCGTCTCCAAGTGCAGTCCTGATTGTTTAGCGGGATGGAGAAGAATGTTGCCCAAAAGTGCACCAAAGTGTTGCTGGACTTGTCAGAGGTGCCAGAATGGATCAGTCAGTGAAACAAACAATTCCGCTTCTTGTTCCAAGTGCGGTGCCCTGTTTGTTAACAACCCGACGCAGTCAGCTTGCGTGAAGTTCAAAACGACGTCCTTCGGGTGGTTCGACCCGATGGGGGAATTCATGATTTTCCTCATCACCGCCGGTCTTTGCGCCACGTTTTTCATCCTCGGAATCTTCAGCCAAAACCGGGACTGTGATGTCGTCAAAGCGGCTGATTACAAACTGATGGTGTTTATGCTCTTCGGACTCAGTCTGTGTTTCTTTACCCCCGTCCCGCTGCTACTAGAACCGTCTTCGACAACGTGCATTTCATACGTCATCATGTTTAACCTGGGCCTAACCATCCCGTTGGCCGTTCTTTTCATAAAGTCAGCCGCTGTTAGGCACCGGTTTTACGACGAAAACATGGAGCTGACCAACGGCTCTCTTGGCTCGATGCCGCATCTGGTGATTGCTGGCATCATCATTGCGATCCAAGCCATCATCTTGGCCATCGGCATCAACCTGGCATCCACGAGCACCGAATACCAAGACACCGACCAGTGGGATTTGAAGTACGCCCAATGCGCATACGTGAAGAACGCCGTCTTCTGGGTTGCGTTCGGCTACAACGTGCTGGTCAGCGTCGTCCTCAACGTAGCATCCTTCAAGTCCACCAAGATGGAAGGCGAGTTCAACGAGCAAAAGTGGGTGTGCATCTCCACCTGTTGCTTCTACCTGGTCTCCTATCTCTACGTCACTTGCCTGTATGCTGTCTACGGCGCGAATGTGGTTGTTGCTGCCAGCGTCCTCATTGTCACGTTCGGTCTCGTTTTCATTCTGACGTATTTCGTGCCGAAGTTGCGCCTGATTCTCTTCCATCAAACGCCTAAGGCAGAGTTTGGTCCGGACGGAATGCCACTCATCAAAGCCGAGGGCAAGGAGCAGCACACGCCGGTACTCACTTCGCACATGTCCGGAACTGAAGGGCTGAGAAGGAACAAAGTCTTAGGAATGAAAATCAAATCAGAGTCGCCACTACTAGGAGAGTCTTCGAAAGCATGAGGTTGGCAGTTTTGACCCTATCTTGATCTTTATCAAAAGTCAATCGCTATGAATGTATTTTCACGCAAAAATTTCTCAACGTTTTTCAGCGTAGGAAAGTTTGAAGGGATTCATGCGAGTCTTCCCAAACGAAAGAAATAGCGTAAATAGCCATTTCAGTTAAGCAGTCTTGCAGGATATAATGCTTCATTTATTGAAGGAGTTTAGAGAACGGACTGTCCTGGCAAAGGATCTCTTTGTGGGGTGATGCCCAACCACACAGTAACATTTCTCAGTTACAGAGGGCCCTAAACTTTTTAAGACTCCCTGTATACAGGTTTATATAAGAATTGTATATTATAACCATGTTGTCACCTTGCGCTTGAGTAACGTTTCATTTCCTTTTAGATTTAACTAGTTCAATTGAATTGAAGGAACGTTTTAAGAACTAATCAAGATTCTTTATTGTTGCAAGGATCAGATCTCCTAGTGCTTCGAAACCAAAGAGAAATATTGTAGCAGCACTCTAATGCCTGAACCAAGTTAGATTTGATATCAATTGTCTTTTTAACAAACTCTTTCGTATTTAGGTTCGGATTATAGCTGAAAGCCCTGGCGCCTATGTAGTGCCCAACTTGTGGAGAAAATTGAACATTTGATGATATTCACACCAACAGGGAAAGATACACCAAGGCTCACCCTCCCAGTCTCCAGTTAACTTCCTTTTCAACAAAAACATACCAAATTTAAACTATAACAATTTGCTTTTCAGCAGGCTCTGATTTTAACCATTTAGGCCTTGGGAAGTCGCAGGCATCCCTCTTTTCGTGGACCGTCATGCGCCGTTCTTCAATAGACGTTTTTGCTTGCCAAATCGAATATATTCTTTGACTTTGTTTTAGATGCGTTCTACTGAAGGACCGATGCTCCCGATAAAACTATTGCACACCACCGACTACCTTCATAGTGGCAACGAACTCCGAGCAGCATCACGCCAGATTATTGGCACAATATAACCGACGTATTATTCAAGACAATTAGCATTAATTGTTATTTTAATAATTATTTATAATTCTCTTTTCACTTCAAAAATGGTGTCGAATTTCTATTTCGCATCCCTCTTCGACACTATTCAATAGCAGTCAAGCGGTGCTGGCTTGAGTTTTCGATGAGGTCAGTTCTTATTATAGATTGCCATCTTTTATAGATCAACCTGTATGGCTTTGTAATGACAATTTTTCACTTGCTGAATGCTTTACAGTATGGCAAGAAAATATGAGGTTTCAACAATAACATACTTATTACAATGCTTTCAACTGCAGACAGTTTTGAACACTCATATCTTTAAAGTAGTCTCTTGTTTTCCAAACATATCGCCTTCTTTGTTCACTACCTCAATGCAATGAAATATTTCAGCCATTATTGCTTGGAATTATCAAAACAGCCACTAGCTTGCTTCGTCAAAATAACACTCTGCCTATTGATATACAGATTTCTTTACTGTGTTCTGTTTCATGGAATGTCATTTAGACTAAATCATACAAATCGAATTCCAAACAAGGGAGAACTCAGATCATCTATTGTAATCTCGGCTGCACGCATGAGCCTCTTACTGAGAAAATTGCGATTGGGAAGTCAGGGGGTCAATACCAGGATACAGATGTCAAGAAAAGGATGTCATCTTTGTGTTCAGCACCTGTGATATCTTGGGGCAGCGATGGCTCCTGGCGTATCCATCGTTATATATTTAAAATAATAAAAATAATAATAATAAAAACACTTATATTGCGCCATATATCCACAGGGCTTATAGGCGCATTACAATTGAAAAATAATAATAAACGGTTTTCATTAAAATCTAAGTTAAAACAGTTTATTCCATAAAATACTTTCTAAATAAATGCATCTTCAAAAAAGTTTCAAAAGTTTCTAAAGTGTTGCATGCTCGAACTGAGTAGGGAAGTCTGTTCCAGAGGGAAGGGGCAACATTTGTGAAAGCATGATCACTAGATGTAACTAATTTGGTCTTTCAACATCTAATAATAGTTCGTCACCAGCAGATCTAGTCCAACGAGCGCCTTGCGTAATTTTAATAATTCTTTAAGATAGTTCGGCGCTAGATCTTTTACACACTTAAAGGTTAACACGAGAATTTTGTACTCTGTCCTGCTTGTAACCAATGAAGGCTCTTCAGTACTGGTGTTATGTGACAAATAAAGGCTTCTGTTGGTATAATTCAATGTTTTACTTGACATGCCACAGCAAATTCTGTTTATGAAATGTAAATGCTTTATAAGGGACCTTAGAAGAAGACATAGGAAGATATCTTTAAGACAGCAAAGTGTAAACATGTGCAAAAAGCAGAACGTTGCCAAGCTTTCTTTCAGCACAAATCAAGGTTTCGTTTGTTGTACCTTGTACAACGATACCCTGTTAGACTTTTTGCAGAACAGTACTTTTATTTAGTCTGCTCCGTCGTTCATTCGTTTGACCGCCATGTCTAATATTGTTCCTGTAAGTCTGATAACATACACGCTTTTTTGTAAGGAACCTACCTCAAGGCCTAGCTCCAAAATTTCTTATTCGTAGACCTCAAATCATCAGATTTTAGTACCAAAAGTCCTTAAAAGTTCCTCAAGTTTCCACTTTCAGTGCTTTGACTACAATAAGCCTTAACACTTAATAGAGAGAGGGGCGAGACAGCATATGCGGAAACTTCTCAATGAAGCACTTGACACACGAATAGCAAACAATATATGCGAGCATTGGCTGTAAATGAATGGAACCGGCTTCTTAGTTCTTGATGCTTGCAGTTATAAAAAATTTTCAAATCGAAAAGTTCTTTAGGGATTTCGTTTTTAGTTGTAGTTTTTAGTTTTTAGTTCTTTAAACATTTTGGCCTTCTACATGTAGGTTCCTTATAAAGTGGTTCCTATAAGCGTTTATCATATGAATGTACTGAAGTCAGTCTGAGTTCTCGTATGCTTTTCAGTTTTAGCTAGAATGTCCTGAATAGACATTTATTTTCAGAAATATTAGCAAAATACGTAAACAAGTAACCACAATTTTTGAACCCAGAAGTATGTTCTCACAATTCAGCACTAAATATCTGCATAAAATTCAATGAAGAACACAGGAGATGCTACGATCACCCAGGCAAAAAGGACTCAAGCTTCTCAGACTTTGCATCGTTGCTTTATCCCAAAGAAAGTTGCCCGAGGTTTTTATTTAACTTTTAACTTCTTCCCCACCATTGCTAAAAAATCATCTAGCTCTTTGAGCTGTTCGACTCGTGCTGTTTTTTACCATGTCAATTTACTCCGGTAAAATACTGATTATTAAAAAAATTTATTTACTCGTGGTAAAAAATTAAGTTTGATCTTCCATTAAAATTTTGAGTATAAATTGAAAAAAGACTTTGAAGCAAAAAAAGGTATATGTGGGCCTCTTTTCATATTTCTATCCGTTGTTTTGGTAGCAACAATACTGCCCATTGTTGTATCTCATGCCTGTTGCATTTCTGAAAGTTGTTTCTACTTCCTCATCAACATTAGAGTCAAATTTTTCCATGCTGAAATGTATACTTGAATTACTCTAAACGTCCTTCGCTATATGAAAAATAAAATTGGCAAAATCAAGAGTAATATGCCAAAGCATGTAAATAAAAAGGAAGCTGCAAATTTCTATGAGAAAATGGTTAAAAAGAATTATGGAAAGCATGTTTTATTGCAAAATTGTACAAAGGCAAGGAAATCAAGCATTTCTTTCACAACACTGTTTGCAATTTTAAGACCTCCTCCTTCGCAGAGCCAGTTTGGTTGAAGTTGACTCTAATGGCTCCTTTTGTAATTTAAAAGACATCAAAAGGTTGCAATGCTAAATATTCTTTGTGACATGGAAATGTTGCATTTACGTTAAGCTTGGTTAGATCTGAATCAAAAACCTCTCAGGTCTCCGCTAAGCACGTAAGATCCGCCGTATTAGCTTTTTCTTTCTTCATTTGACAACAAACCGATTTATTCTTTTATTCATGATTCAAAATTCATTATAACACCTGGACATTTTATCTCTAATATTCATCACGCAATCGAGCAGAGAAATCACAAATGCAGTGGCCTATGGAAGACCTCGCGATTGAATACTTTTTCAAACCAAAGCCAAGCTCGAATTTGACAAAACGGAGGAAAGTTACAGTGGCCAATCACTTCATAGGCCGTAATCTAGAGCTTTGCTTGATCGGTGAAACTAATAGGCTGGAAATGATGATTAGAACGCGTCTTGCAAAATCGGCTGAGCACTGGGTGTTTATGAAGGAGACTCCACTCTGCAGCTGTGTGCCTGTGTCTCGGCTAAAAGTTTTGACTTGACGAATCCAATTTATGGTAAGTGTATCGCATGCGGTATTATAAATCAATAAGCAATCCACATGACGTTAAGAGGGTGAAATACAACACTGTATCTTCCACTGAAAACAACATTAACATGATTTTTATAACCCTTTATCGTCTTTAATATCTCCACACGACTGGCCTATATCTATAGTAGGTTTGAGCGACTGTTCATTAGATTGCTTGACGCAGCAGGTGGTAGGGTAAACATTTTCCTTACTAGCAACAATTGCGAATAATGTCTATCTGCCTGAGAAATAACTTACTATTTGCAAGGTATAGGTGCTATCATCATAAAGGATAATTTTTAAGTCGACAAATCTCAATTAACAATTCGGAATGTGAAGGACCTGGTACATATGCGCTATCTTAGATATTTTGTTGGAATTTTGAGAATGGGACATAATTTTGCAAATATTGTGACTAGCTTAACTAGGGTGCATCGTCTGAGTGAGACGGGTGAAACAGGCTTTTTGTCCCCGTTGCTTTTAAACGAGCCTAACAGGGTCCTCTAGGAATTAACTTCGAGAACAGCCCTTATGAGGTTAAAGCACCAGAACAATTACAGATATGTCTCACACATCGTTTAAATGTGATTACAGAAAACATAAAGGACTAGATGACATAATAACAGCACTTATATGAACTTAATGACTCACTTTACTGTACCCCTAACAAATAGAATGATTGATTTCTAAGAAGGATGTTTTTTAAACAATTCGCTCTCCTCCACAGGCCTGCAGATAAGGATATCGACAGCGAGGTCTAAGGAAACGAGCTGCAATGAAAATGCCGAATTCTTACTTGTCGCTGTGCGTTATAGTGACTTTGCTCTCTCTTTCGGTGTCTGCCGAACGGAGCAGCGGCGACTTGGTTATCGGTGCGGCCATACCCGTGCTAAAGAACATAAATGGCAGTTGTAAAGGAATTAATTACGAAGGTCTCGCTGTTTCTGAAGCTATTCGCTTTGCGATTGAAGAAATAAACAAGGACGACAAGCTACTTGGCGAACTTACGATAGATCAGAAGCTTGGTTTCGACATACAAGACACGTGCGGCAGCAGCGAAAAAGCGAAAGATATCGCGTACGCGTACAACGGCGCGCGGCGTAATTACAAAGCGGGAACGCCGGGGCAGGAAACGCCCGTGTCTGCAGTGGTGGGGGAGTTTAAAAAGGAGTCGTTTGAAGCGTTGAAGCTGCTGAATTTTGAAAAGATTCCTCAGATAAGCTACGCGGCTGATAATGCACGACTGAAGCCAGATGGGATCGAAAATGAAGAGGTCAGCGGATTACTGTCTACTTATCCCGAAGACGTTTCGAAAGGAAAGGCCGTTGTTGGCATTGTGAAGAAGATGAAAGTCGAATACACGACACTGATCGCCACAGGGGACCAAAGAGGGAAGAAGGGATTGGGCGTGATTCAAGATGGACTCACCAAAGCAGGCCTATGTTATTCAGAGCGAGGTGTAGCTAAAAGTGACAAAGAATTAAGGAGGCGTTCGGGATTTTGGTAACAAAAAGCAAGCAAAAGTGGTTGTTGTTAATCTCGACTTAAAAGACACAGTCACAGTTATGATGGAGGCTGAAAAGCAAAATCTAAGTGATGTCACGTGGGTCAGTACGACATCGGTGAAGGAGGCGCTGGAAGCAACAGCCAGCCTTTTGGAGCAAGCCAGCGGAATGATATACCTGCAGGCAGCTAGCCTGGAGCCACAGGGATTCGAAGGATACATAACAAACAGGGAGATGAATAGCAAAAACAATAGTCTTTGGATGAAGGAGGCGATGAAAGCAGAGGGAGCTAATGCGCATTGCACCGAAAGCGGACAAGCCCTTACGAAGGAGCAGACTGATGCCTGCAACGCTGCGAAGGAGAAAGTTGTTGCAGGGGTCCTGAAGCACAAGAAAACAGCTGGCTATGCGATTGATGCCGTTTATGTCATTGCAACTGGGCTGCAAGATTGCATGGTTTCACAAAAGCCGAGCCTGTTCGAATGCATGAAAAAACTGAACTTCCAGTCACCGTTAACAAAGAGCAAAATCAGATTCAACGAAGACGGGCCAAGTCATGGCAGAGTCTTTCAGCATACACAACGTGCAGGGGAATACATCATCGACCACAAAGTACGTACAGGTTGGTACTTGGAAGAGAGAGGACGACCCTGCATTAGCATTTGATATGAGCAAGGTGCAGTTCAGTGGAGAAAGCGAAGCGGCGCCTATATCAAAGTGCAGTAGGGACTGCTTGTCTGGAGAAGGAATCCACTATCCTTCGACTGGTCCACGGTGCTGCTGGACCTGCGCGCCATGTCCCAACATGACAATTTCAAACACGAGCAATTCGAAGTGCTTCAAGTGCTCCGAGCATCAAACAGCAAACCCACAGCAAACTGAATGCAAAGAATTCAAGCTACTTCATATGAAGCTCAAAAACCCTGTCTCGGAATTCGCCATATTTCTCCTGGTAGTCGGCTTGCTCTTCACCTTCTTCACCATGTTCATATTCAACCAAAACAAAGACTGCGAAGTGATGATGGTAGCTGGCAATGGCACAATGCAGGTTCTGCTTGTTGGCGTAATCATCGTCTTTGCATCGTCAGTCGTACTGATCTTCAAGCCAACGGTGATCAGCGCCATCGTGTACACTGCGCTCTTGAACATCGGACTCACCATTGTGTTCGCTGCATTGATTTCAAAGACGTGGCTCCTTAGCCGCACAGGAGCGAGTGGAAAGGGCCTATTTGTCGGTCTGTTTCTAGTCGCCCTCGAAGGCGGGCTAATAGCCGCGGGGCTGTACCTTGAGAAAGTCACCATGATCTATGATGACACTGATGACTGGGATGTCAAGTACGTGGAATCGTCTCTGTTCCGTGGCTATGCATTCTGGATCGCGTACGGTTTGGTCGTTGTCTTCAGCGTGCTTCTCAACTTCTTCAACTGCGGGGTGCCCAACGTGGAAGCCCGCTTTGGCGAGTTCAAGTGGCAGTGCTTGACATCTTGCTGTTTCTATCTCATGGCCTTCGTGTACATAGTAGTCTTCTGGGCAATGCCCTTGCTGCAAAAGGTTGAAGTTGGTATGATTATGACCATCTGTCACTGCTTTTTGTTTCTGATTGCGTACGTCTACCCGAAGCTGCACATGGTTCTCTTCATGGAACGAGAGAAGATGCAGGAAATCGCCAAATCTGAAAAGACCCCGCTCTACTATGACGACGACGAGGAATCCCCGGGACATTCCCCCACATCTGGTATCGACGTCTTCAAAAACAGAATTGTTCAGCTGAATGTTGAATCCGAAGATGGCAGATAAGGTAAACGTCTTATTCTTTATGTTATTCATCTGAAAATAGAGACTGAATAACCAACCAACTCAGTCTTGATGACTATCTTATCAACTACGTATTTATAAAAAAGACATACACACATAGATGCAAACATGCATACATACATATATAAATACAGTTACTTGCTTAGAGTCACGATATTGGAAAACGTAACAGTACCCCTAGAAGTAGTTGACATTCATAGAGAGGTCATGCCTCCACAGTCTGGGAAACTATAAAAAAAATATAGTGCCCTCCATACCCAAAAAGTGCCCCTCCCGGATTCAAAAGTAGGAGTGGTCATGCACCCCCTTTTTACCTAGCCCCTACGCTTTTTCAGTACTCCTTACGTCCCAGAACAAGAAATGCCTTCTTTTGCTCTGTTTTCTCGTTGCAGTTTGAACTCAGTGCTATTGTATTGCGTTACTGCGTTGCGTTGTATGGTTGCGCTGTGCTTCCTATCAATTTTCTGTCATGTCTTGTTGTCTTGAAGTGAGGATGTATTTGTTGTTAAACATGGTACTGCTGAACTTTTAATCATGAAAGTGCTTTGAGCTTCTCAAGCAGACTTGATAAGAGGAATCTTATTTCCTTCCTTTACCTCAAGCAGCTTCCTGGAGTCGAAATGGCAACAATTGAGGGCCCTCAAGTCTTGGCTTTTGAGTGTACATTGGATGTGTAGCGTGTCAAAACAATTCAGAAAATAAAAGAGTGCGAGGAAGCGTCGCAGTAGAAAATACTTAACACGTGCTTCCATAAAAAGAAGGTAATACTTTGGAGCAAATATCACACGATGAGTTACGAAATAGAGTGTACTTTCTGATTGTTAATTCTGTATGAAAAATTGTATTGTAATTGAGAAACACCGATTTGAAAGCATGGCAAAATGCTCCAAATATTCTTGGTATGATTTTGTATGGGCCTAGGTAGTCTTTACCAGTATTGACTTGAGCCCTTTCTTGCTTAATCGTTATGGGACAAAAATTCTACTGGAAATGTTTTCTAATGACCAGATAAATAAATAAATAAATAAATAAATAAATGGGTGACTTCATATTCGCAAGATCTCGCTGCGAATGGAAAGTAAAAGATAACATAGTGATATCAAAAGAACTAATACTTGGCACAGATTGTCAAACTTAGTATCCCCTAAACAAATATTTTGAGACTGGAAAGTTGACGTATAATCAAAATCAATATGACAGCGGCTTGTGTGAAGGCTCTGAATCTGATGAATTTAAATTTCTTATATATGAAATGAAATGTGAACGCTTCGTTTTAATATTGTGTCCTCCGTTTGAGAAACGCCAAAGATTTGCAAGATTCACTTGGCACTTTTTACTAAGCCTTTGATGATATGTGGCCTGGTGCAAAGAAGATAACGATGGTTGCCATTAAAAAGTGATCATGATTCTTAGCCCTTTGCTCTTAAAATTTCCTCGCAAATTTTCAAGGTAAAGAATTACAAGTGCTTAGACTTAAATCAAGCTTGCGATAAGAGATAAGGCAAACAGTACAATGTAACCATTAAAACATCTGCGGAATAATAAAGCTCAACAAAAAATTCTTTATAATGAATAATAGAAGCTGCCTGAAACGTGCGGCTTGCTGAGAATCGAACACGAAGCGTTTGGCCGAATGTTGTTGGGCCTAGCCAAGCCTTGTGGAGACTAATTTGAACGAGTTCGCAATTGTCGTGGTTGTCGTGTGTGTTTTGTTTGGCCAAGCTCTTGATATTCTGCTCGACTTTTGCGGATCAACGCATGTGCAATATGCAATATCTGAAGTTTGTCCGTCAAAGTTGTGTGAGAGCTCAATAACAAGTTCAGTGCATTTATCCCTTTAGCTCAACAACAGCAAGGATCAAACAATAGCTGCAACAGCAACCACATAGCACATGTTTCGCATAGTTTCCCAGAAAAAAGTAGTTCTCAACACAAATCCTGTTGTTAATTTGGGAAGGATTTTTGCTTGGTTTTTGAAGGCCTTTCTTAAAAGCTGCTATAATCACATAATCAACGTGTTTTCATAATACAGGATTTAATTTATGCTTGAAGTTACTCTAGAAAATTAAGTTTAGAACTTGTTCTAACGTTTTTGTTACCCATTTTTATTCTAAAGTCTCTATGCTTTTACATTTAAGATAGGTTCCTCTAATAAATTGCCCCCACTCTCTAGGTTTTTCCATTGTACAACCACCACTTTCAATGCTCCCCCTTTGAAGTACCTCCACTTCAGTTAAGAGCAGACAGGGCACAAAGATAATTGAACAATGCTCGTACAACGACAAAATGAAATAATGCAAACGTGATAGCTTACTGTTTGGAAATATAATAGTATTCACCGAGGGAAAATGGTAAGACAAAAGTCGAATTATGAAAAGAGTGAGATAGAGAGAGAGGGGCACCTGGTCATGTGATTTTTGTTGCAGGACACATGGCGTTTCTATGCGTCTTTTGTTCTTATACGGTGAATAGTACTAAATAAAGCGCATCTTTGAACGGAAACCAAGATGAGCTGAGGTTTTCGCTGAAGATGACAAAATTAAACGACCGGCACTTCACCGCTTTTCACACAACTTCTCGTTCGCGGTCTCCAAATTGTTGAGGTTTTGCCGTATTTTTGGCCGATCCCCATTAATACACTGCATTTCACCACTCACTTCATCATAACAGCGGCGGAGGACTTTATAACAGATGTGAAGGAGCATTTGACCTAGCGTTGTACCACAAGTCGAATCACCTCTGAACACAATTTAGATATGCTAAAAACACCAAATTTTTTATTATCTTTTGGATTTGGCCTGTGATAGAATCGGGTCACGTCGCAGGAAACATCCCCTTGCGAAGGAGAACAGCAGCTGTCCCGAAGCACGTTTCCATTCAATTCAATGAGTGGAATCTCTTCACTGGCAGGTAGCTTTGACTTCGACTCGAGAGGACAAAAGCATTCAGGAAGTCAAAAAGCACTCACAAGGAAGGTAATTTGTGAAATGATACCCAATCAGGAAGTATAGATCATCTTGGCGAATGGTCCAGTGGGCAATCGGAGCACCGTCTAGGGACTATCTATTGTTTGAACAAAGCGACTCGGCTCTGTTTAACCTTCAGACAACACAAAAACTCTAGCTGCGTTTTGACAAGCGGAATTGGTCGCCGATAAGAACTGTGTCGGTTTGGGTGTTGCCTATAAATTGAAGAACATGTCACAAGCAGTGAACGGAGAAAGGAAGTCGAGTGGGGACATCATCATGGCGAATACCAAACTGCAGTTCGGTCTGGTGAACCCGGATGGCAAATATCTCACGGCAGAATCGTTTGGATTCCGAATAAACGCCAATGGCCTTGCCTTGCGAAAGAAACAGATGTGGTCGTTCGAACAAGAGGCAGGTACCAATGCAGGCTATTTTAAAAGCTCTCAAGGAAGATACCTTGTCGCTGACAAAAACGGAAACATACGGTGCGATGGCGAAGAGAAGGAAGATGACGCGAAGTTCGAGATCGAAGTTGGTACGGACGGACGCTGGGGTGTGAAAAGCCATTTTGGACATTATTTAGTTGGTAATGGGGATTTGGTGAATTGTCCGACGAGAAAATTAGAGGATCGGGCGAAATGGGCAGTTCACCTGGCATTACATCCACAGGTTAACTTGAAAAGTGTTTCACGGAAGAGACATGTCCGTATGGATGGTGACGAGTTTCATGCCGACGAAGATGTTCCATGGGGGTCAGATGCCGTCATTACGCTGCAGTTTCTGGGGGCAAGGTACGCCCTTCAGGCTTCCAGTGGGAAATTTCTCGACAGAAGTGGAAAACTCGTGGACGAAGTAAGTGAAGATTGCGAACTGGTGCTCGAGTTTCATGACAACCTGGTGGCATTCAAGGACAGAGAGGGGAAGTATCTAATACCGTATGGGCCTAAAGGTAGGATTCAAGCTGGAAAGGCAACTCTCACGGCGTCGAAAGACGAGCTTTACCAAATGGGAACTAGCCATGCTCAAGTAAGACTCGTCTCACACAACGGGAAGAATGTGTCAATTAAACAAGGTGAGCCTTTGTTTATCATTAAGAGCCCGCTTCCGTTTGTATGCGTCACATCTCGCCAAACAAGTAGATTCCGTCGACTATCGAGAATAAATCACGTTATTGACCAAACTAAATAGCCCTTTGCGTAAGATGGCCTTAGGATTGTCCAAGCAGGAAGTATTCTGACACAAATGGACTGGGCGTTTAGCCCCAGTGAAAACTCCAGAAGTTAATCGCCTCGGTATAACAAATGATACTTGTCAAATCTATTACTATCCCAGTCTCAAACTCGTAGTCATTAACAATAGATATTTGGAGAGAAATAGATTGACGACAAAGGCCAAGAATCTGTTTTAGTCCGTAGACACTACCGATCAGCTGACCCTGGCCGTGAAACCATTTCCGGGTTATTTAGCAAATCCCAAATGCAGACGGATATTTATAGCAGGAGTTGATGACAAATGGCTGAAAGGAAAGGAGGGGCAGTCTTTTGTCAGCAAAACGCACAACCCCCACTTTTGCCACCCTCAATGATTGCACTGCCCATGATATATCATTTTAATAATGGTGTAAATTTTTATAATTTATCTCCAGAGTTGCCCATAAGGGTCCGTCCCCAACGTAAAACCAGTGTTTGGAACAGCTCCAAAATTGTTTGTCTTCTAAAATAGAATTGAAAATGTAGCGATCTCGCGACTCTAGTACGTGGTGAATTGTTAGTCGTAACTTTCTCGCAAAGGCGTTGCGAAACGTCGTAATTATTTGTTGCGAGGCGGTTAAGCGAATAAGAAGTGGCTTCTTCAAAGGCAGCAGGTCGCAACAGGACAAGTTAAAGTTCTTCGCTAAAGTTATTACGACCTTTGCGAAACTTCATCTCTTGAATTTAAAAGCCATGGATTTCACAACCACAATCCTTTTCAAACTGGTCTGACGAGAAAGGTCCGAGACGCGTTTTAAGTTTTCTTCTTCAAAGTTCAATAACATGTTGAATTGTTCGTTAAAGCTCATCTCCCAACACAGTTTCAAGAAATTGTCAGATAAAGGCCAATAAATCGTACTGAATTCCACTTCTTATTGAAACCAAAGGAATGAAATTGAATGGCGATTTCTCTGACAACGCAGGACTAGAAACTGTTACGTCATTCTATAATATTTCGAAGAGGGTAAATTTTGCAAATACTGCAGAAAATAGGTGTTTGATAATTTATATCAAAAATATTCATTTTCATACATCATTAAAATTTTACCCCAAATTTTACCCCTACTTTGACCTGAGTAAGCACTGTTTTTAGAAATTAAGATTTTGGACTACAATAAGCAAAACCTGTGAAAAATGGTACGAAATTCTGGCGTTAAGATGGCTTAGGATTGAAACTGGTACGAAATTCTAAAGAATGCAATTTACAGTGAGCTGACCACCTTAACGCAAATTGTTTGTCTCCTTTGAGGCCTACCGCAACATGGAAACGCAAATTTGTCACTGATCAGGAAACACAAATTGAAAAATTACTTCATCTTTGTTGTTGGTTGTAAGTCGTTTAAACGAAATTCCTAAATGAATGAGGACACTTTTTGGCAAACAGGGGAAATTTAGAGACTTCCTCACCCAAGAGTTTCTGGGGAAGATATTCCATATATTGGGGAAGGCGGTGGTTACAAATTGTTTCAATCTCAGTCTATATGACTTGGGGGGGGGGGGGGAGGAGGATCAAAATAAGTATGTAGTTTGTCACTGTTATTTAAGTTGTTACTTTACTTAAAGTCCCATCTTCGGGACACATTGTAACGAAAGCACAAGATTTTTTACATATCCAAAGTTTCCCCAATAGTTCGTATTGTATCCAAAATAGAGGAACTGATGGGCTCATACTTCTGCCATCAAAATGACTGCTTGGTCTAGTTTTAAGGTCTTATTTACCAAGAGGTATTTCAGGTTTATTGCTAGAATTTAATTAGAGCCTTCATAGATGCCTAACAGGCCTAAAAATGGCGATCATAAACTGAAGGCGAGTCACGTTACAAATGGCTTTGAGTCACATGTTTCCAATTCGGTGTAATTTCATTAGCTAGATCCAACCAAAAGGGGAACCCGCGTCTCATCCCCCTTATCCGCTATTTATCAACCAAATCATCTTATTTATTAGGCAATGCGATCATTAAACTATCTCATTTGTAGTAGAACATGGCACTAAGGAAAGGGTGTGTATTATCCACCATATGGTTGTAAATCAAAGGAGTCGTTTCGTAAAAATAGTTTCAGGCGTTGAGAATGGGCTATTTTATGCCACTTGCAACACGGCATGGAAATAGATTAAAAGCAGATTTGTAGTGTGAACTGTCGGATGCCCTGAGGCTGGATCTTCATCGAGTCAAGTTCCTTGTCAAAAGGACATGTGTATTGGCATTTGTATACTCGCCCTGTTTTGAAATTCGTTTTTACAATCATCTTGCCAACGTTCTTATGCTGGACTTAGGCCCAAATACTGAAAAACTTGCATCTGTTGGGCATTGCCTTCTCCAACAGGCTCTATGATTCAATTGAATTTTTAATGCAGTTCAATTTGATTTGCTGCATACACTGTCCAATGTTTTTCTAGCCTGCACTTAGAGTCGAGAGAACACGGCTACACCAGCTCTAACCTGGCACTGTTTTCTTTGAAATGCCAAGTAACCAAGAACGAAAGAGTACACACTCACCTGAATTCTCAGCAGTTATGCGTCTACCTCGCGATATGCAGATTAAATAATTGTCTAGTAGCAATGTAACAAATCGTCCTATTAATCTGGAATCTATTTTCAGAATCTATTTTCTAACTGTCCTTAATCACGCTCTAGGTGTTGACGTCACCGCAAATCAGCTGGAGGCAGAAGACACTGAAATTTTCCAAATGGAGTATATTGCTGGTTCTGACAACAAAGTCGCGTTCAAAACGAACACTAACAAGTACTGGGTTATGGGAAAAGGGTGCCATCACTGCTACCGGGTCCGAAGCAACAAACGACAGTCAATTTCATTTGGAATGGGTGGCGAACAAAATCACGTTGAAAGGAAACAACGGGAAGTATCTCAGCCCGAAAATGTCTGGCGCGCTTGTAGCCTCGGCCGACTCTGCCGCGGAGAAGGAGCAGTTCAGCCTCGGGATCGTCAACCGACCGTTGCTGGTGCTCAGGGGAGAATTCGGATACATAGGAATGCGCAGCGGCGTTTCCAAGGTGGAATGCAACAGGGGTAATTACGACGTGCTCCACCTTCTTTTCGAGGATGATCATTATAAGATAAAGGCAAAGAATGGGAAATTCCTGACGGTTGACAGTGATAATGCCATAATCGCATCAGGAGACGAAGCAGGTGGCGAGTCATTCGCGATCATACTGAAAGATACAAAGCACATGTACATCAAGGCAGCCAAGAACGGCATGTACTTGAAGGGTGACCAAAGCGGAGGCCTGAAAGCCGTTGCGGAGGAGACCGACAAAAACTGCCTGTGGGAACACTAATTAGGAACCTCAAGATCCAGCGTTTGTTATCACAATTCACTGAGAGTGGTTTGCCACGCCATCCTGCCTTTATTGCCGCAACAAAGCTCTATTTAATACAACTCAGAATATGTATAATTTTCCAAATTACGTATGATAACTATTTCTAGTGCATTATTCATTTCAAAACCGATTCTAACTACCGTGGAAATTTAAAAGCTTTAGGAAAGTTAGCCAAACTCGAACTCGAAAATAGTTAGCGAAATGCATTGTTATATTAATGTTGTAGCACTGAAATTTGGGAATCTGAATATTATCATTGTGTTTGAAATCAGCAACTGGTGAGTAATTATGAAATATATGGAATGATACAAAAGATGATCTCAAATTGCTTTCTTTACCCTTGTACTATCATAGGGTTGACTGGCCTGTTGAGACCCATTGGGCCTATTTCCTAACAGCAAGTCCTACAAAGGTCTTTAGCAAAAACCAGCGAAAAAGGCCAACTGGGAACTGTAATATGTCACTAAAACCGCTTTTCATTTCGATATTTGAATAGATTATCCTAAGATTACGAAAGTACACAGGCAGTGCCAACCACTGATGAAGGTATGATCCAGCCGGGAAACTAATTTGGGTTTTTACGCTTGCTAACAAGTGATTCGTTCAGAAGTGTGTCTTCCTTCCCAACAGGTTATCATGTTACATGTGGTCAGACAAGAAAAATGCCTGACTCTGCTATTGTACTTGTGGTTCTACATTCTATAATTGGCACTTTCACAGTCCGCGTGATTTTCGTGGTGCCAGATTAAAAACGTATTCAGAACTGTTAGCATTTCGTTTAATTTTTACACCTGAAAATTGGTTTTGCGATGGCCTCCCACTGATTGTTCCATTTTGAGTTTTGAAACGGTTGCAGATTTTCCTCGTACCTTTTTAGTGTCGTGTGCTCTTTCGGAAAACCTCGTAAAAGGTCCTAGAACAGAGCATCAGTATTAAGATGACCACTAACAATAATGTTAAAGCTGGTACTAACATTTCAGACGAAAAAGTGATGGAAGTATGCAACAAGTATCTCAGCTATTTATTGCTATTGTCAGTTGAGAATAGTATCAAACACAGGAGGGGCCTGGTACTAAACGTTTGTAGTGACGTCAAAGCTGCTAAAGAACCCAATCTGGTGTTAAAAGTTGTGTAGGATAATTTTTGAAGCACGAAATCCTGAAAGTATTAGGGTATGACTATTCATCGACATTTAGGGACATTAACATCGACAGCTGACAACGAATTAGGTGCTTGAATAGTCATAAGGACACATTAAAGTAGGCCCTGCAAATATTACCCCCTGGACAGGATTTGCTGTTGCTAACACTTACTATAGGACCTTAATTAGTGGTGCATGAAGTAGAGAAAAAATATAAAACAGAAAATGTAAATTTACTAGAGAGAGTGTGCAAAAAGTGCAAATGGTTTGATACCTCAAGCTGTTGAGTAAGTTCTGTGTAGGTGTGGAAGACCCTTCCGTTGACGTCATCCACTACAAGCTCATTCAGGCTACAAATCGAGCAGAGATTTTTCAATTTGAATGACACCATGAACAGGCAAAAACAGGTGTCTATAGGTGAGTTCGTTTGAGTCTAGACAGTGATTACAGTGAATTTCCAGGTAAACATTATTACTGGTAAATTTTTTTATACATTTCTATTGCTTCAACACTGTATACAACTTAGGTTGGAAAAGGAATCCAAAGATTTATTTGCCAATAATATTAAGCCAACGATGTATATGCACATCGTACGAGACGTCGTGTTCAATAATATTTAATATTACAACAATGGGGCGAGAGTGATCTCTACTTAAAGCATCATTCGTTAAAGCAAGTAACCCTGCTGTGCAGAAAGCTTAAAATGTGAACCTAGGCAATATGATAGGAAAACTTGTACTGCAGAATGCAGTTGGCACTTGCCATTCAAACCCAACAGCACAGACAGGTACTCCACAGCTAAACATGTCGACAACCTGAAAAGATGAAGGGAGTTTCTTATAAGGGCTTTCAAACATCAAAATTTGTCATGATTCAACAAGTGGGATTTTGAGGGACGTTTCGCATCGAAACTGTTGATGGCTAGAATTATAATAAATGATTCTTCTCAGGAGTCTGAGAAAACTCTAATCAAAAAATGTTTTGTCTGCAAAATATTTTGTTTGAATAGTTTAGATGAAGTCTTTATGATAATCTTGATGCAACGGAGGAAAGAAATTTGTAGAAGACTGTCCGGCAACTCTGATGGGAGATGCTGCTTAAAAAACCAAAAGCTCGATGCCTTTTTCACAAACATGATCAAGTCAAATCAGCATTTCTCATAAAACTCGTAAATATAACCTAAGAAAGTTGATGGGTAATTCATCAGATTCAGTTGAGTTGATGGAATTGATTCGTCGAGTAAATTCAAAACAAATCCGGACAAGGTCAAGCAGTGTACCTTCATGGGGAGATCCAGCCCAGAAGAAGATGTGTGAAGGCAGACCCCAAGATCTGCGGAGCCTGTGGAACGAATCGCATATACCACATAAAATTGAGACACATAAATGCACAAAAGAGACATTAATAACTTCCATGGGGTGTCAAATTAAAGGCTATCAGCTCTGAATTGAACAAATCCATGCTAGGATTATTTAGCTAGCCTTCCAACATGAAATATAAGATAGGTTTTAGTATTATTATACACAGCAATCTAGGTTATGCACTACAACCAATTTTGAAAGATTTTTTCGACAAAATTATTGATAGAACCGTCAAACGGCAATTTATCAAAGGCAGTGAAGGCATAAAAGTTTTGCCATTCAATAGAAGAATTAAGCGAATTGTATTTTTCAAGGTATTTATTAATAAAATTCTGAATAAATCAAACAGACAAATGCATTAAGAAGTGAAGGTTGAGAACTAGAAGGAAATAGCAGGCACGTAAAAAACAAAGATGAGGAAGAGGGATTAGAATCAGGCATTTATTATATTAAAAGCTATTATAAACAAGTTGTCAAGCGTGTTTCATCTTTTTGGAGGCTTTGAGAAATGATAAATCACCAAACCATTTGGTGAGAAAAAAGCATTTGGCATCCGTGAAAAAACAATTTCACATGCATAGACGTACACAGAAACAATTGTTTTCTGCCAGATTGGTTGTTAAACGAAACATAAATATTAGTGAGAATATTTAATCCCCAAATAAGAATGAGAATACTTTTAGCAATATCTTATCGTGATGTTTTAGAAACAGGCAAATAATTTGGGTATGCTGGCAAGAATGATAGCAAGCACATTAAAAATTTCGTTTCACCATAAAGCCAGCTTCGATCGCTTCAAGATTCCTCATTGTCTTGAATATTTAATGTTTTCCAATGATGTCTGCTGGCACTTCTCAAAGAAAATTTCCATAAACTTAAAAGCCATTTTTCAAATGCTTAGAACAGATATAAATTTGGGCGAATCACCAGCGGCCACAATGTTCTGGTGAAAAGATTGCTGTTGATTAAGTCTCGTTGACTCGCGCTCTAATAACACATCAAAAACAAATTCAATATAAATTCTTTCAAAATTTGGAGAAACTATTCCAAATAATAGCTTTCACGAAAATAATGCACATTCAGTTACCGATAATTCTTTGATAGTCTTCCGCTGTGAACCACGGAGTAGCAAAGGTCACGTTCTGAAAATTCTTTCTGCTGATTTGATGCACGTAGTGATCCTTCAAAGGACCCTTTCCTGCAATGGATCATATAAAGCATGCAAAGCATTTACAGAATTTCAATCTGGTTTGTTTCAACTTACAACCTGTCAACGTCCCAAAACATTAAAAGCCTAAAGCTTTGTATATGTAATAACAGTCATAAAACACGTGTTCTTCCAGTAACCACCAGTTGGAAGGAGCCCAGCCATTTGTCACGACACACGACGTCAACTATTGAGCCAGGGAATCATAACATTAAAAATATGTGACATGAAAATATCTTTAAAGAAATATCATAGCATATGGCTTTCAAGCTTCTTGTCCAATACACCGAAAAACTTTTTCCATAAGGAAAGTATAAGGAAAGCGAGAAGAATATTAAATTACTCTTATTATAAATATTTAACTAGGTGACAAACCAAAACTTATTTCATTTGTGGGTGATATTGAAATTGGTCTAAAAATCTTCCAATCAAATATAAAATGTTTTGAACAGATTTATGAAAAATATATTGATACTTTGGAGTGGATTGGGAGAAATAACACACTCTCTGAAGATGAGCAAGATAATTTTGATGGTATTGGTGGCCAATATTGTCGCTGAAAAATGCTTTTGACATTCATTTCGAAACGCTTTGAGCCTCAATAGGCCTAGAGCAATATCTACGTTCACGTGATTTTTAACAATAACAGCAACAACGAGTAGGGTAATGATATTGTGATGACTGACATTGATAACTAATGATACGGACATTGAAAGTGAGAATGCTAATTAATACGATCACCGCCAAAGTCATGAAATAGCTGAACTCAAAATCGTACATCAAAGTCTTCATTAGGCAGATGAGGAAATTTGCAATAATAATATGAAATGGGTATTTAAAGTAATATTGTCCATTCAACGAAAGATTGATACTCTGAATAGAAAAACCAAGGTAGCGGCAGATACCATACCGGTGATAACACAAACAATCTTTGGCAAAGTATCGTCCAATTCTTTTCGAAATTCATACTCTGCAAGGAAACAGTTCCATTAGCTTCATATTCGCATCAATGGAAGAACGAAGGAGTGATTGAATTTTTTTTGCAGAACAATAAGAATCTGCAAAACACAACAAAATACAAAGCCGGTAAAATAAAAATGTACACAGAAGTTCTGATTTTAGAAATATTGACAGACAGCTTAGATTTGAACTGCCACTTCACGTTAAAATTTATCGTCAGATATATTTCACAGCTATTTGAATTAAAACGGTATTCCACTCATCAATCAATTGATAGTCAGAAAAATTCTCTCGATTCGACAAATATCTGCAAAAACTCATCAAACATTGATCCAAATTTCTAAGCATACAACAAGTTCTTAAAGGGTGTAATAGGCTTGCGACACAACGAAAAAACTTTAAATATAGTTGTCAAGAAATTAAGTTGGCAAAAAGCCTTAAAGGCCTTTGAAACAGTTAATCCTTTGTCTATGATTCAAAATTTATCACAGATGGCAACTCGAGTACATTTGAAATTAAAACACTCAGGGTGATAGGCTTTTAAAGAAATAAATCCTTTTTCACACTCGCGTTTTTATAACTGTCATCCAGAACAGTGTCATGCTGTTTTCGATGACCTTACGATTGATCGACCTCGGAAACTTGACAGATACTTAAAATTCTTCTTATCTTGCACCATTTCTAAAATATTATGGCTTGTTGGCGCAGATGGCGTGTCCAAAGACAAAACTGTTTTGATCTTCCAATTGTCATCAAATTACAAAACTTGTGCCTATTAAACAAAACTTAACATCCTTCTAAGTGGAATTCAGATCAATAAGAGATTAAACGATATGCAAATTAAATTTCCTACTTTTGCCTGACAATATTCCTCAGTTTCAGCTGCCTTTCGTACAATAACGTCACAATTAATATATATGTAGCTTGGTAAGTAGCAAAAAACAAATCAAATTTTGATATTTGGCAGAACTTATGATCAAAACGATTGTGCTGAGCAGAGGATCGCCCTAAGACAATTACCTTCTAAAGCAGCTAGGAGAATACCAAAGTCCTCATCCTCTAAAAAAGGAAGACAACCTTGACATCATGAAAAGCTTTAAGTAATTGATGCCTCGGATCACGGAGAAATGGCATATGCTGGCAATGACATTTAAGGGTCATACGAAGCATTTAGAAACAGGAGACAGGACAGTTGGAAGGGGCGTTGGGGAGGCATTACTATGGCTGTGTTTAGTAGAAATACTGGCTCTTGATAAACAACCACAAGAGCATGCACAAAACCAATAAGAAGGCATTGCCTACCAGGAGGAAGAGAGGCCTTACTGATGTAATATAGACTGCCAAGGCATTGCATGGAAAAGAGCTTGGATGAACACAAAGGACAGACCACATGTATTTATGGGCCTCTGAACACAAACAGTGAGAAAATACATTTGGGGTCACCTGTCCAGCTTGTGCTGCTGATAAGCAAAAATGGCCTGTCTTTCCTAAGCTTTGCAGGCAGCCCTGGCTCCTTCATGGTAAAGGCAGTAAGTTCTACATCATTGTCTGCATTTCTAATAAACAAACCGAGAAATTGTCTCCTTTAATCAGTTGCAAAATTCATAGTGTTAGAAATTTAGATTTGAACAGTTGTTTTGTGGTACAAAGTTTGAAAATGGCTTTGAAAAAAGCAAAAATTTAGATTTTGAATAACCACAACTGCATAATCATAGGGTAAGTCCATATCAAATCATCCAGAATTTTGGAAGGTTGACACCCTTACCTCTCAGATTTTCTTGAAATTTTCACCAGTAATAGATATCATGAATAGTATGAAATCCTGAAAATTTGAGCATCTAACTTCAAAGGGTTCTTGAGTTATGCCTTTTTTTAGATTCAATGTAAATCTTGTTTCGCAACAAATATCGGCCATTTTGGATTTACTTTTTTTGAAATATTTCCTGTTTAAGAAATGTTCTAGCTCTACAAATTCACCCAGAGATGTTTTATTGGGTGAGGAATCCAAAAACAGCATCAAAAATACCCAATGGTTAACCTTTTTTGAACTATTCACAAATCCATAAGTTTTTCACCATATCGCAAATAACTTGAAAAAAAATCATGTGGCAGTGTAGATATTTGGATTTTTTCTTTTGGAGATGATTATACATACAATAAACTTCATTTGTTCCAAATATTGAGTTAAGTTCTCTTTTTATGCTCTCATAGTGAAGGAACAAAGACAAATTATTTTCCCGGGCCTCTCATATTAGCTATATCAGATACCATTTGTACAGTGAAAAGAAGTCATGGAAAAGAAGAAAGGTAGAAGAGCAATTATCATGTCTTAAACTTTAAAGGACTTTATACTTGATGAAGTATCATTGGTTTCTTGTCAGGCTGGTAAAATATGGTAAAAAGTAAAATCTACAAAAAATTCATGCCGCGCATACATATTCTTCAACTAAATTGTTACTTGACATGAGAACAAGGTCCCAGTATTACTTATGACATACCACCCTATAGACTTGTTTTAGGGTAATTTTGATTGTCTCTGGTTCTGGCTCTGACTGATTGATCTGGTTCTATATTTCCGATCCTTCCGATCACAATCCTGTTTAGGAAAGTTTGGTTAACTAAGGTGAATAAGTGTCAATTGGATTACTCATGTTAAATCAACATCATTACAATTTCCTGTTTTAAGCCTGGTTTCTATATAGCCGTAACGATCGGACGGCTGCCTGCGATGCCTCACAGATCGATGACAGACACGTCGCTGACAGTCTTTTTTTGAATGGGCACATGCTGTGCACATGCTGTGATCGGAAGGATCGGAAATATAGAACCAGATCAATCAGCCAGAACCAGAACCAGAGACAATCAAAATTACCCTAAAACAAGTCTATAGGGTGGTATGTCATAAGTAATACTGGGACCTTGTTCTCATGTCAAGTAACAATTTAGTTGAAGAATATGTATGCGCGGCATGAATTTTTTGTAGATTTTACTTTTTACCATATTTTACCAGCCTGACAAGAAACCAATGTTACTTCATCAAGTATAAAGTCCTTTAAAGTTTAAGACATGATAATTGCTCTTCTACCTAATATGAGAGGCCCGGGAAAATAATTTGTCTTTGTTCCTTCACTATGAGAGCATAAAAAGAGAACTTAACTCAACATTTGGAACAAATGAAGTTTATTGTATGTATAATCATCTCCAAAAGAAAAAATCCAAATATCTACACTGCCACATGATTTTTTTTCAAGTTATTTGCGATATGGTGAAAAACTTATGGATTTGTGAATAGTTCAAAAAAGGTTAACCATTGGGTATTTTTGATGCTGTTTTTGGATTCCTCACCCAATAAAACATCTCTGGGTGAATTTGTAGAGCTAGAACATTTCTTAAACAGGAAATATTTCAAAAAAAGTAAATCCAAAATGGCCGATATTTTTTGCGAAACAAGATTTACATTGAATCTAAAAAAAGGCATAACTCAAGAACCCTTTGAAGTTAGATGCTCAAATTTTCAGGATTTCATACTATTCATGATATCTATTACTGGTGAAAATTTCAAGAAAATCTGAGAGGTAAGGGTGTCATGGTCTGGATGATTTGACATGGATTTACCCCATAGTTATGTTGCAAGACCACACCAACCCTGTATGGGTAGCTGAGATAAACTGATTTCATATGCGGAGCATACCTGTGCAAATACAAAGATCAGGAAACAGAATGACTAAAGATTACAAAACTCCTGCAAAACTTGATTCTATTGTTTTATCTTGATGCTAAACACAAAAACGATGTTGAAGCCTTAATTAAATTAACTCTATGTTTTCACATCCACTCAATACCCATTGAAATTGAGAAGAATAGAAAGAAGAAAATATTTTTACATCAATCTTCTCTTAATTCTATCTTAACCCTGTATGTAATGATAATTTTGACTAAATAGACTTGCTTGTTGGAGATTTTATCGTTCTCACAGTTTTATCATAATAGAAGAAGATGTTTCCAATCACATCACTAAAATTCAAGAAAACTATGTAAAGGCTTAAGTTTGTTTAACTTGAATACTGAACTTGATGGTGAAAAATTCACAAGATTAAACAGCTTGACTTTATCAAAACAAAAAACATTCATTGATGCACTTTATAACATTATTATTATTATGAAGCACTTATTATTCAAATGACGATAGAGCCAATGTTACAATAAAAAACCTTCTAATCTAGCCACAGTCCTTTAGAAGCCAACATTTGAAAATGATTTTTACCTGGTGCTAGAAAAAGCTTCTTTGTGTTGGATTGCTAGCTTCATAAACAGCTGGAATTTAAGATGAAAGAAAATTGTTAAAACAAGGCAATAGAGAAAGCATCAAGAAAATGAAACAGTAGTTTTCATGCTTCTTGTCAAACAATATTCAAATCAAACCTCTTAGATTCTGCATAAATTTGTTTAAATATTAGGGGAAAAGGAATTCATCTACCTCGTGTTTTTCTTCTGTACTTGCTTTTCTATACCTAGCAACTGGTCTGTCATACAGTACAGAGGAGCTATTTTGAAAAAAAATCAATCTTTACAAGGTTTACCTAAAAAAACTCTCAAAGCATCTTACTAAACTTATACAGACAATCAAATTCTACAGTACCATATTTACAGTAACCATCTGTGAAAACAAATACCTTTGAGAACATCAATGTAAAATAGAATTAGCAAAAAAATAATTTCTTCTTGCTATGTGAACTTACCAGCTTTTAGTAAAAATATACCTATTGGGAAGTATATTATATGAGGTGACTCTATTAAACTACAGCTGATATCATAAAAGGTAACAAATTTTTTCAAATTTCATCACCTTATATTCCAACGCCTCATAAGATCACTTTGCATTGCCTTTGTGACACAAAAATTTGCACTAGACTTTCCACCAAAAAATCCCTCATACCTGCAACCAATAGACAACAAGTTAAAATATGCTGTAGTATAATATGTTAAAAGAAAGTTTTCAATAGCCAATTGCAAAGAAAAATAGATTTTGTGAAAACAAAGCTTTTCAATACAAAGTAATTACCATTTGGCAAAATTGACTAATAGGCCTCTGTTGCTTTTCAAATTCATGGCCAATATAGAGTACCCATAATTGTGCCAATCAATTACAAAAGAACTTCCCTTGATACAGCATATAAGCCAAATAACAGCCAATGTTGGTATTGAAGGTGGATTCTAGAAAAGGCAATTTTGGTAAAGCAACCAAAAGATTGACGAGATTCTAATAGCCTGACTATAAAATCAAGAGCTACAAATATACTAAATGAAAGAACTGGAAAACAAAGAAAAAAATACAAAAAACTAGGAAATTATAGGAAAGTGCTGCCAGCTCAATGAATATGGATAGACACAACTGATATATGCAACAAGAAAGGAGATGAAGAACTTGATAACTCTTATGATGTATATATATATATAACATCACAATTTTAAGGCATTCTTCTTTTTGATAAAAATAGATAAGAAGAAGACAATGAAGCAAAATGACAACTAACAGATAGAAACCAATCAAGAAAAGACAGAAGGCTTTTAACAACTAATACTGCACCAGTTTCTACTTTTTACTTATTGATACTGATGCATTTATAAATTTACTCTTAGATTGGTAAAACTTAAAGTTAGTAAAATAATAATCTTTGAATGTGATAGTAAATGGATAAAAATTAACATCCAAATGTTTTACCTGCACAAGCACATGGCTAGACTTCTCAACTTTGAACAAAAGGTAGTAAAACAGACCAATGAACTGAAGTATTGCTTTAATAGGCAAGAAAATTTTGTGTGGGATTCCTAGAAGCCAAGAAAAGAATAACTTTTTATACATTGCTGAACAACAATAACTTACTGAATGCTGATCACATAGTTGCATGTCACTCAACACTTCACTACAAAGTAATTCTAAAAAATATGCACAGAAGAAATACACATAATGTAAATGTAAATTATGTAAATACCTTTAATCTTTGGTGGACTACCTAGTAAATGGTGAATGGTGATGTTCTTGTTTTGTAATACCTCAGGAGCTGGTTTCGAACCTAAGAGAAAGTGTTTTGAAAACAGCCTAATGAATCACTTTCCAAAAATTTTATCCGTTTTCCGTAAATATTTTATCACAAGCATTTTTTTCATAAATATTATTTTTTCATAAATAACAGATCATAATTTATGAGCAATGATCCCAATTTAATATTGTATTCAAAACATAATAAAGATTGTATCACACTTTTCCCAGTCGAAATACAAGCCTTCTAGTAATACAACGTGCATTTAAACTCACCTTGCTAGCAAATATTTAAAAATAGAGGTGATATTAAAAATAAAGGATTAATAACCAATAAACTTGTCTCACCAGGAAGACCAACAAGGTCAACTTGGAAATCAAATGCTGCGAGGGATAATGCATGGTTTTGCATGCGTGGACTTCGGCCTATATCGCCAATCACCAGAACACAAACTCTCTTTGACGACTTAAGCCTAAAAATCATACATGTAATTATAACTATGGCTAAAATCGACTGCACTACGGCAATAACACAGACCATAGCATAGAGCATGTCCTCCATCTTGACAAAAACACGATTACATCACCTTGGTTCCTTGTTGTCCAAACACCAACCTGAGGCCAGCCCTACAGTCACGCCCCCTCCCCCAAAAAATTAAACTCTTCAATACTTAGTTCTTGCTCCCGCTTAAATCTGCGATTTAGCTTGATCGTCATAGACGAATAAACAAAAAATAGTCTGTTGGACATATATTTCTAGGACAATTTATTGTATGAAACATTAAGGGTAGCTCGTTGAAGGATCTTATTTGCTCGTTAATGATAAGATCATATTGATAAGACAGTAAAAATTCACAATATGTAACTGTAAAAAAGTTATACATTGACTAGTAAGGGTTTATTCGGTAAATTCACCCGTTTACACGAAATATGATTTTCAATGCCATAAGGAAAATGTCCAGATTATCACCGCAGCGATGATAAATTCTTGTTAGTTCTTGAGGATGCAAAACTCTGCATACCTTGTAATTATTTTTGGTCCACTTTGCCATACTTTCGCAATTTTGTAGACTGATAATTGGATCTTTCATTTTCTCAGCACATGTCTATCAAGCTACGGTCGAGCTCTCGTAGACTTCTTAAGACAAAGCTATTGACACTTTGGGACAATATGCAGCGAGAATAGGACGGTATTCCCAAACCCCCCCCCCCCAACTTTTTCTAGTGCAAATTATTTTCAAGGTCATGTAGAAAGAAGTAGAAAGAAGTTTATAAGTAGAAAGAAAGGAGGTCAAATATTCTTTGATTCAAATATTGCTTTGTAGTTGATTACAAATTTCATACACACCTACCCCCCCCCCCCCCCCCCACACACACATACACACAGGCAATTTCAAATACAAGTTGCCGGGTTTGTATATATGTTTTTACAATTAAATTGGAAAGTATTGTGGGACTTTTTGTACACATTTTGATTGTCGCCTCTCCGTGGACCGGCCCTTGTTAGAGAACGCTTAAAAGCTTTCCAATTGCATTATGGGAAACACAGATCAATCCCAGGCCTCGTCTTCTTTGGACCGGTCAAGTGGACAAGATGGCGACGTTTGGATCAACGTCCCTGAGAAACATAGGCTCTTATATCGCCAAAAATGGATCGCTATCAAATACTGTTGATGCACTTGCAAGAGCAGCAACTAGATACCAAGCGAAGTACATCCACTGCAAGAACGCAAGGATGACACCGTTCTGGCATGCAGTTGGCCTCTGCGTTGTCTTGAATTACTACATCGAGTATCCACATCTAAAACGTATGTGCTTTGTTTAAGTAAATTTTTAGCCCTTTTTCTCTAATAAAACGAACATTTTTGAGTAGATGAGATCTAAGCTCTGTTAGCCCTGTTCATGTCAGATTTGGGGCAAATGAAGATGTCTTTTTCCGACCAGAAAGCGGCGAAGAGACAATTGGTTATACCGCTTGTTATACTCTGCTGATATATCCTTCTTATGTTATTTGTAGTAAAGGCTGCCTCCCCACCAATATTCTGCTTTAGTTACACAACTAACTGCTGTTTTTTTACCAAAACATCAACATTTCTCCTTTCATTAAACGTGCACGTGGGGTGGGTTGGTCAACAAATTTTACATTTATTTTTAAGCTGTAAAATGTATAAGCTTAAGATGTAAAAGCTTTATCTTTTCGGAAGGCATTTCAGAATTTGAAAGTCTTCAAATACATAAGGAGCTGTATGTTGGCGCATTTTTCATCTCAGCAATCTTTTAAATAATAAATATATCTTTTTTGCAGAACATGCAAGGCACAGAAAATATCACTAAATGTATGGAGTTTCTATGTTCCTGGCCTGCATGGCGTTCAATTCAAACAAGTGTGCATGATAATTTGAAGAACATTCTAATGTTTTAGCCTATTCGTCTGTTTCAATGAAGTATGTTGAAAAATCATATAAAAACTCTGTGTATTTCTTTGGGTTTGTCTCTACATGTAAAAATCTAGTATGTGCCATTTATTCAGATGTTCTTTTAGTTTAGATAAACTTTGAAATGGTGTATATAGGTCTTATTGAATGTTCCTTCCAGCAAATTTGATTAGCATAATAATAACAATAAGACTGCTCTCTGTCTCTGTGAATTTTGTAAATGTAAGTTTAACATCATCTTTAAACCAAAGGTGGTTCATTTATGTTTCTGACAAATTGAGTGTTCTTAATTTTTAAGTTTTTATAAATCCTTAAATTTGCGCTGACTGAGAAACATCTCATTCTCTAAAAAGCTGATGTAATGATTTTCTATGAGACTTGAGTCAAACATAACTTGAGAAAATGAATTATTCAATCTAAATTTTCTGCATAAAATTTGATTGCTATTAACATTGGGAACAAGAAAGGGCCTATCACCTTTGTGTTGTTGACTTGGGATAAACTGTGATACAATCTCTTGAAGATTACATTTGGAGCTGGCCTTGTTAAACAGTTTCTCTCTCACATATAGGGTAGGCAGATTGGAAACAAAGAACCAGTTTGTGCATTGAGATAATCAGCAATGCAAAATATTCTAAGAAAAACGTATCTGAATTGCAACACAACAAGCACAACAATCTTACATAACATTACAATTAAAACTGTAGTTAAAATGAATCTTAAACAACTACTTCTTCATAGTTGAAATAAAATGTAATGTTTTACCATTTCTAAAAATGCCCAAACTATAGGATCAAACAGTTAAGAGATGAAGGCACCTTTCAATAGATTATGAAACAATGTCCATGGTATGTACAGAAAGATATACTTAATATGCCCACAAAACCATTTTAAATGTTAATTCACAACAAACATTTTCAGACAAAAATTTAACCAGGTTCTTCAACTTCGTGACCTGCGACTTCTCTTTGGTTTGGATTCTTCTTCACTGCTCTCCCCTCTATCGTCATGTTCAAAATATGGCATTTTACTTCGCTTTTTTGGCTTCTCTTGGGATTCCTTATTCTCTTTTTGTACAAAGTGCTGCCGCTTTCGTGTTTGTACTTCTGGTGTATATGTTAGTCTTGGGGCATCCCTTTTCACTCTAGAAGCAAAATTAAGCTAACTCACCAAATTCCCAAAAGCAACTGAATGGTATTAGGTTAGTATTTGTAATGTGCAAGAACATCAACAAACTTTTGTATTAGCACTGATAATAAAGGCACAAAAGGCATTAAAATATAGCATAAAGTAAGGCATAAAAACCCACCATTCCACTTTCATTAAACCCACCATGATTTGATACAAAGAATGCAATTTTTAGAATTGAAAATATGAGAATATCAGGTTATGATAATAATTTTCACTATATGCAACCAAAACAGATTTTTAACATGAAGGATATATCTCAAAACATTTTAAATGTAAATAAATACTTAAAATCTCAGAAAGCTAATACTTATACTAAAAGCTAATACTGATACTAGAAATTGCTGATAAATACTAGAAAAAAATACAAATCATCAACTATTTACAAATCATGTCAATTAGCTTTAAAGGATACTGATTTAACTTAAACCGACCTTCGTAATATAATGACAGCTCTTCTGCTGACAGTGTCTTGGGGTCTGATACAGTGTGTCACACTATCTGCTGCATATCCACTAAAGAAAATACATTCAATGTTTCATTGGTCGAAAAATAAAGGTTTACAACATACTAAATCACCATGCATAATTAACTTCTAAGCCTTAGAGAGTGATTTCTGTTTTAAGTGGTATGGCAAACCACATCCAAATGCATTTAAGTGTTATTTCTCACATATACTACTATCAATCACAGTATATCAAATAAAATTTGATTTATTTAAGACAACCAAACTTGGTGTTAACCAAACATAAGCTACAAAGACTTTGAACTGTTAATGTTTGTCCTTTTCACCTACTAACCCCAAAAATAATTGAAAACAGGCAAACTGATACCAGAAAAGTATTACAAGGATAAAAAGTTAAAATCAAAGATACATAGTTCAAAATCAAAGTCTACAATACCCAGCAATGTCAAAGATGAAAAGCCCAATAAATGGACAATTTTTGGAACTTAACCTTTGAACATAAACAATTTCTAAGACAAATTCAATAGAAACCATCTGAAAATTTGCTGCATAGACTTTTGAATAATCAAATTTCATTTTTATGTAGATTCCTGGGCCCATGATATTTCCTTAGAAACAGTTTACAATTCTTATTAACCTGAGAAGGGATTTGAAGTGGGTACACGCAGGCCTTACTTCATAAAGTTCAGGAAAAGCTTGCACTTTTAAAACTGATTATTTCTTTAGGCAATTTCACAAATTTGAAAGGGCAGAAATATTCAACAGAGATTAACAAACCTTAACAATGTCCAATTGGCTTTGATGTTCGGATTGGATTGAAGGAGAATCTGCAACCAAATGACAGGGCACTATTGCTGAAAAAAGACACTGAGATGATTGGCCTCTCAAAAATGTGTGGGGGATCAACATGTGAGACAATACAGCCTCCGGGCTGGTAGTCATTTATGACAACACTGTCAACAAAGTCCTTCTCGACAATTCCGGCTTTTACCAGTGGCTTTATTACGAGCTTATGAATCCAAGATGGTATTTCATCAATCTCTCCTCTTGGAAAGAGCTTTTCCTGACCAGGGCCTCGCTCCTCCATTTGCTTCCCATATGTGTATCCTTCACCAAAGAAGTACTTGACACGCAATGGTGCACGGTCAACAGTGCGTGTTTTGAAATAGCCCCTATCCGATTTCTCAACAATCCCATCAATTTCATCCTCTATAACAGTTATTTGTTCCTTGTCAAAGAACCGATGTTGCTTGATTCCAGATAAAATTTGCCTCCTTTCAGAAATTTTTTCGTCGTCACTATCTGTACCGAAATCACCTTGACCACCTCGCTGGTTTAGGCCTTGTTCAAGGCCATCCTTGATGCGTCTCCTGTGCAACTCATGGTCTGACGATGTGCCACCACTGCTACTGCTATCCCGCCTTTTCTCTCTTCGCACTGTCCTCCTTGAGCTTCTTTTGAGCTTTTCTCTAAGATCTTTCACGCCAACATTTGAATACATATTTCTTTGCAGGCTCTTGTATTTTTTTCGTGTATCAAAATGACCACGATGCAACTCAAAGTGGTAGCCCCTGGCATGACGAGCAACTACAACAACCAATCCGTGTTGTCATATCACAATTAGGCTAGATGTTTACATTAACATTGACAAAGAGACCATACAAATCTCTTTTGCCTGGAAATTCATCTGTCAGGATTATAAAATCAAACATTCAGACTTCATATCAGAGAGACAATTCTTCTCTGTTCAGTGTAATGTTAAGTGTTTCGTCACTTTTCATTACATCTTCCTTTTCAAAACATTGTTTATCTTTCGTGACAGCTGTACTCTTAACTCAACTCAAATCTTTATCAGCAAAAACAAATGTTAATTACAATATACCAAGAATTAAAAGTTAGAAAACAAAAGTTAGCATTTTCAAAAATTTAGCTTATTAAGTACATCAGATAAATTGGTTTTGTTATGCTGAAGGACACATGAGAAAAACTCGCGAGGAGCTATCGAGTCATATGTCCTATTGACGTATTTAAACTCAAGATTATAATTTCCATTTCAGTTTGACATTAACATTTCAACATCGTTGACCTAATTAGCCATATACTACAACCGACCTTTGCCTTGCTTCGTTCTTCAGTTCAAGGGATCTGTAATTATATTCCAAATGTTTTGGTCTCGATCCACTCTGCCTATGACCAGAGCTGTTCCAACCAAACATCTTTAGACCTTGAGGACCATTTGCCATCAAACGCAGGTTCAATTCAGATAAACGCTTTCCCAAAGACTCTTCTTTTTCATACCAAACTACGCTAATTAACATAGTGGAATCCGAAGACCTCATATGATCTGTGATTGACACTCAGAAAGAAGGAGAATTTCATCATACGTTTTGCTATCATGCGACACTTCTGACTGCAAAGCTGATTGAAAATGTTAGTTGTTCACGTTTGACGATTGCTTCTTTAAAGCCTCATTGAGATTCTGTACCTCAAGGAAGCTGTCCCTTTGAAGCCAACGCACAATGCAGTTTTCAATCTAAAGACAAATGCTTTGTACCTAGCAATACGGCAAACACCTTTCACTTTACTGCAGTGGATATGCACGATGGTATTCTATTGTACTTTTGAGCCATGAGATCGCCATCACAAAAGCTAGAAGTATACTGCTCCATCTTATTGGCGAGCAAGTGAGAAATGAAGATTCTTTGAATACTCAGAAAATTCTCTCATAAAGGGTATCTCGTGCGATTTGCTACTGGGACGCCTTCATTCTATCATGCCATCGAATGGAACGGAACCGCTCGCCCACTACTACCGATGGTAAAAAAGTCCTACTTTGCCAAATTTCTACTAGAAGAAGAAATGGTGTAACCGAATTGATGCCTTGACTACGTATTTATTGCTCGCCAAGGAAGAGCTACCAAAGCTTGTTACATTTCATACCCAAAGAGACACTATTGCATTCTCTCGGTTGGATAACGTGGTACTCTCCATATGCACGTGGCTGAGAAATGCAAAGTATAACTTGTCTAAGTCATGGCTTTGGAAGTGTTCATCATTATAAACTTTTATTTAAGATGCTTTGGCAAGCAATCCTCAGAAATATGACTTTGATCAATTTGTTATCATTGCAAATTTTGCAACAATACATTGGTATATGGAACTTTACTAGCAGGGCTGCAAAGGATGGAGAAGCTCCTGTCTTTGCAAGGATATTTATGTGTCATGTTGCTGAAGAAGCTTCCCCTTGCATTTCTATGTGAGCTACCAATTGTTCAGTGTATGAGCAAAAGATCATCAGCCTAAAGGTATGTAGGATATTGTATCTAAGTTAGCATGGAAAGTGATGCTAGACGAACTGTTAATTTGCCGTGAGGTAATTGTGTGCATTTGCAATTCGCTTTGTCTCCTGTTGCGTTGATTTATCAAAGTGGCTTTGGCTTTATTAAATCTCAAAACATACAATTTAACTGCGTATATATAACATTATCCACGCATTATCTGGCTTTTCCTTTTAGTCACTTTAGCGGTGCTCTCCGTCAATATATCAAATAATTGTAAAGGGATTTGTAAAGGATGTTTGTTGTGCTTCAGCCGTATCTCAATACGATTTTCCGATTAAAAAAATGTCCCTATGGAGATGTTCAACGGTTTTCTGAATATTTACGGTGATTTTTCAGCGGATTTTCATAAGGCCATTTGCGAAGGCTGTATAGAGTTTTTCAAAGATACCTTCAATTTTCTGCAGAAAGCAGTTTAATGTGCCAATTGGCCTTACTAGGAGTAATTTTATATTTTAGCAGCACACCCTTTCAAGCTTTAGAGTAATGCTTTTCGTGGACATTATGTGCTTTCGAAGCGCGCAATTTGCAAGATGAGCACGATGTTTTCTTTGCGTGGATGTTTCCAGTTTTTGTAGCGTCAGTGCGGCGTTTTTCGTGGACATTTCTTGTTTTCGAAGAGTGCAATCTGTGAGATGAGCACGATGTTTTCTTTGCATGGATGTTTTCAGTTTTTGTAGCGTCAGTGCGGCGTTTTTCATGGACATTTCTTGTTTTCGAAGAGCGCGATCTGCAAGATGAGCACAATGTTTTCTTTGCGTGGATGTTTTCAGTTTTTGTAGCGTCAGTGCGGCGTTTTTCGTGGACATTTCTTGTTTTCGAAGAGTGCAATCTGTGAGATGAGCACGATGTTTTCTTTGCGTGGATGTTTTCAGTTTTTGTAGCGTCAGTGCGGCGTTTTTCATGGACATTTCTTGTTTTCGAAGAGCGCGATCTGCAAGATGAGCACAATGTTTTCTTTGCGTGGATGTTTTCAGTTTTTGTAGCGTCAGCGTAGCGTTTTTCGTGGACATTTCTTGTTTTCGAAGAGCGCGATCTGCAAGATGAGCACGATGTTTTCTTTGCGTGGATGTTTCAGATTTTGCAGCAGACAGTTTTTGCAGAGCGTCAGTGCGGGGCTTTTCGTGGACATTTCTTGTTTTCAAAGAGTGCAATCTGCAAGATCAGCACGATGTTTTCTTTGCGTGGATGTTTTCAGCTTTTGTAGCGTCAGCGCGGCGTTTTTCGTGGACATTTCTTGTTTTCGAAGAGTGCAATCTGCAAGATGAGCACGATGTTTTCTTTGCGTGGATGTTTTCAGTTTTTGTAGCGTCAGTGCGGCGTTTTTCATGGACATTTCTTGTTTTCGAAGAGCGCGATCTGCAAGATGAGCACAATGTTTTCTTCGCGTGGATGTTTTCAGTTTTTGTAGCGTCAGCGTAGCGTTTTTCGTGGACATTTCTTGTTTTCGAAGAGCGCGATCTGCAAGATGAGCACGATGTTTTCTTTGCGTGGATGTTTTCAGATTTTGCAGCAGACAGTTTTTGCAGAGCGTCAGTGCGGGGCTTTTCGTGGACATTTCTTGTTTTCAAAGAGTGCAATCTGCAAGATCAGCACGATGTTTTCTTTGCGTGGATGTTTTCAGCTTTTGTAGCGTCAGCGCGGCGTTTTCCGTGGACATTTCTTGTTTTCGAAGAATGCAATCTGCAAGATGAGCACGATGTTTTCTTTGCGTGGATGTTTTCAGTTTTTGTAGCGTCAGCGCGGCGTTTTTCGTGGACATTTCTTGTTTTCAAAGAGTGCAATCTGCAAGATGAGCACGATGTTTTCTTTGCGTGGATGTTTTCAGCTTTTGTAGCGTCAGCGCGGCGTTTTTCGTGGACATTTCTTGTTTTCGAAGAGTGCAATCTGCAAGATGAGCACGATGTTTTCTTTGCGTGGATGTTTTCAGCTTTTGTAGCGTCAGCGCGGCGTTTTCCTTGGACATTTCTTGTTTTCGAAGAATGCAATCTGCAAGATGAGCACGATGTTTTCTTTGCGTGGATGTTTTCAGTTTTTGTAGCGTCAGCGCGGCGTTTTTCGTGGACATTTCTTGTTTTCAAAGAGTGCAATCTGCAAGATGAGCAGGATGTTTTCTTTGCGTGGATGTTTTCAGCTTTTGTAGCGTCAGCGTGGCGTTTTTCGTGGACATTTCTTGTTTTCGAAGAGTGCAATCTGCAAGATGAGCACGATGTTTTCTTTGCGTGGATGTTTTCAGTTTTTGCAGCAGACAGTTTTTGCAGAGCGTCAGTGCGGAGCTTTTCGTGGACATTTCTTGTTTTCAAAGAGTGCAATCTGCAAGATGAGCACGATGTTTTCTTTGCGTGGATGTTTTCAGCTTTTGTAGCGTCAGCGCGGCGTTTTCCGTGGACATTTCTTGTTTTCGAAGAATGCAATCTGCAAGATGAGCACGATGTTTTCTTTGCGTGGATGTTTTCAGTTTTTGTAGCGTCAGCGCGGCGTTTTTCGTGGACATTTCTTGTTTTCGAAGAGTGCAATCTGCAAGATGAGCACGATGTTTTCTTTGCGTGGATGTTTTCAGTTTTTGCAGCAGACAGTTTTTGCAGAGCGTCAGTGCGGAGCTTTTCGTGGACATTTCTTGTTTTCAAAGAGTGCAATCTGCAAGATGAGCACGATGTTTTCTTTGCGTGGATGTTTTCAGCTTTTGTAGCGTCAGCGCGGCGTTTTCCGTGGACATTTCTTGTTTTCGAAGAATGCAATCTGCAAGATGAGCACGATGTTTTCTTTGCGTGGATGTTTTCAGCTTTTGTAGCGTCAGCGCGGCGTTTTTCGTGGACATTTCTTGTTTTCGAAGAGTGCAATCTGCAAGATGAGCACGATGTTTTCTTTGCGTGGATGTTTTCAGTTTTTGCAGCAGACAGTTTTTGCAGAGCGTCAGTGCGGAGCTTTTCGTGGACATTTCTTGTTTTCAAAGAGTGCAATCTGCAAGATGAGCACGATGTTTTCTTTGCGTGGATGTTTTCAGCTTTTGTAGCGTCAGCGCGGCGTTTTCCGTGGACATTTCTTGTTTTCGAAGAATGCAATCTGCAAGATGAGCACGATGTTTTCTTTGCGTGGATGTTTTCAGCTTTTGTAGCGTCAGCGCGGCGTTTTTCGTGGACATTTCTTGTTTTCGAAGAGTGCAATCTGCAAGATGAGCACGATGTTTTCTTTGCGTGGATGTTTTCAGTTTTTGCAGCAGACAGTTTTGCAGAGCGTCAGTGCGGAGCTTTTCGTGGACATTTCTTGTTTTCAAAGAGTGCAATCTGCAAGATGAGCACGATGTTTTCTTTGCGTGGATGTTTTCAGCTTTTGTAGCGTCAGCGCGGCGTTTTCCGTGGACATTTCTTGTTTTCGAAGAATGCAATCTGCAAGATGAGCACGATGTTTTCTTTGCGTGGATGTTTTCAGCTTTTGTAGCGTCAGCGCGGCGTTTTTCGTGGACATTTCTTGTTTTCGAAGAGTGCAATCTGCAAGATGAGCACGATGTTTTCTTTGCGTGGATGTTTTCAGCTTTTGTAGCGTCAGCGCGGCGTTTTCCGTGGACATTTCTTGTTTTCGAAGAATGCAATCTGCAAGATCAGCACGATGTTTTCTTTGCGTGGATGTTTCCAATATTTTGCAGTTTTGCAGTTTGGAACTCAATTTATGTGCTTCTCTCTAATGTTGCATCACACATTTTACGACACTACCTCGAATTTTTAGAACATTGTTGTGAAGTTTTAGTTAGGTGATACTGTGCAGTTTGAGGAGAACAGTAGCACGTTATAAGTGCAAAGGAAGCAATGCATACATGTGATAGGTCGTAGGCCAAGTTCATTTGCTATATAAGGTAATAATGAAAAGCACATAGACGTAATAGATCATGGTAAGAAATAGATTTTTGCTTTTGCTGTCCACTGCTAGCTAGCCCCATTAAAAGGATTGTTAAGAGTAAAACAAGTGAAACAATTAAGGTATACTCTATTTGGCTTACTTGCCAGGGTAGGAACGTCGATTGTCATGTCAAAGAGAGTATCACTAAGTGTCAAGTCAACATAAATGATGACATAATCAATAAAGATCCAGGAAGGTCAATAGCAGAATATCGCTATAACGGAAAACGAAAAAAGAATAGAGTCATACACATTCGCTTTGTTTTACTTAATTCTTGTAAAGAGTGTTGAAATGTTATGGCTGATCTAAAGGAGGAAAAGCTTCACTTATTGTGTTGATCTATCAAATTTGCAAGTGATAGGACGGACGAATTTCAAACAGCAAAGTTCACGACCTAATGAGAAGGTCCATGTAAGAATTTAAACGGGTTTCTTGGAAAGCAATCTCTCGTAGCTCTATTGGTAACCGCAATTTGAGATTGCAGTTTGAGATATTTTACACACAAATTACTAGTAAGAAATTTCTCTCAAATTAATGACGTGACTCGAAAGTCTGTCTTGGAAATGAAATAAAACATTTTCAAACATGAAAAGTTGTTGTTCCATGCTTTGTAATATGCTCAACCAACTGATCGAATAACTCGCCATAGCTACGCGATTTGTTGAGCCAAAGTTCCGATTTATTTTCCCAATAATCGCTCGTCTCAACACAATTCTGGCGGTTTCGTTATTCATTATTGAAAAGTGGACAATGAAGAAAGAAAGTAATTACCGATGAATGAGTATGACAACTATCAAAAGTATATGGTTACTATGTAAACGGCAAACGGCTTTTCAACTAGTTACTCTGTTTCTTATGCGAAATGTCGACACAACTTAACTCCTTTTCAAAACATATTACTTGAAAGCTGGAAAGCCTGAGAATATCTCAAGCGAAAGAAAGTAAAGCAGTGGATATGAAGTAGAAGGAAAAATAAGTAAAAATTCCAGAGAAAGGGTTAGATTTTCCCACAAGTCGTTTGTGAAATTCAACTGATAACCTGGATTGAATCAAAGAAGAATGCATTGCCCCGAGTAAGATCAAAACGACTAAGTTACAAAGAGGAACTGTGGATTACTGGGAACTCTCCTGCTTTTATTTTTAATATTAGACACCCTCTGCGCCTTATTCACTTCTTAAAGTAGCAATTCAAAGCATTTCTAATCCCAACTTTAAAGTAGCTTATGTGTCTGTTTAGAATAACAAAAAATCACTGCTTAAACCTTGATTTTGAAGGCAAAAAAATGAAATTTCTTTACGCTTTCATGTTTTCACATCTTGATAGGAGGATGAACGTGGCTCATCGCAGCCATTGAAGATTTTCTCAAAAAAATAAATTCCTTAAATAATTTCAGAACTTATTCTGAACCATGAAATATCAGTTGCATTATTTATCAAAAGAGGACTTTTTTCACGCATACTCTTGGTATGGCCAAAGGGGCACCTAAAGCCCTGCCTACCATATCAGACTGTTTAATGGCATCCACTACATCTGATTGCTAAAGCTTCTGGTTGGGTACCTCTATGATGTTTGCTAAAAAACTGTTGTCCTTCTTTTCCATTCGAAAACGTTTATTTGTTATTAACGGATACTTTCGACATTTTTGACTGTAAGCTAATTGATAAGACTGTCCCATTGGTTCTCAACCATTCGCTTTTACTTTTGGTTAATTGCGTTGGAGGATCAGGGGTTTTGTGTAGAAGGAGACAAAACAAAGCCAATTTTCACTAATTTTGATCTCAGCTGTATCGAGCGACATTAACACGACGTAATCCTAATTTAACTTTTTGTTTGCGCTAATGATTCCTGTACAAAACCAGGCCCCAACGGAGTCAGATCTTTGATGAACTCAATCAATTTGCTTCAAAATTAAAGGATAATTTGAAGCCGTTTTAAGCCAGCGATGCAAGAGTATGCATTAAAATGAAATAAACCGATTTATAGTTCTCCAGCAGGTTTCCATTGTCTTGTATTCTAAACACATATTCAATAGAAAACTCAACCGCGGGATTACGGAAGATGGGAAATGCAAATACGTATGGCTGGTGGCCTTGCTTACTTGGCGTTTTCATCCACTACCTTTCATAAAATTTGCATGTTAAACAGTTCGATTGCAGTCAAGTTCACAGATCTGCGAAACCTCTCGCACAAGTCAGTTGGCAATCACACTAGTTTCCGGACAGTGTTTGAGGAAACGCTCCGCTAACCAATTACCTTATGCATTTCAAACAAGCATTGTCTGTCAGAGTCACATAAAAACAAATGCCGGTAGAGAGCCAAACGAAATATAAATGTCAATAGTCGGATGGCACATGACTTGGAGAGACGCGTCTTCTCATGATGGATCTTGTGAGTGATTTTGCTTGACTTCTCTGGTTGTGCTGCGTTTGCTGTGTTTTGAAAGAATGCTTGTACGACTGCCATTAATGTGTTTACAATATGTTCACCAGTCTACCAACATTGATCTGAGCGGTAAAACTTTAACGTGTGTTGCAACAGTGTTGCAAAGAGATACGCCAATCTGATTTCACAGATCTGGACTGAATATAGGAACGACATAATGCATTGACCGCATAATTAATTGTCAAAAATTATTGAATATGTTTTGGAAAATCAATGAACATCTAGAGGATTTTTACTCAGCTGAAATTTGAGTTCAGATCAGGAATGAAGACACACTACAAACCATAATGTGAGACTTTTACAGCGAAGCGAACTCGTGAAAATTTGACAAGGCACAAATACACATCGTAATGTCAGTGGGATAGGATTGAAATTATGACTGCTTCAATGATTGAGTATTCACTGTTTTTGAAAGAGAAAATCTTTAATCTTCTGCACCCTTTGTTGGGCAATATTATGAAAGCTAACAATGATTTCACCTGGATGCTTTGATGTATTCAAGCATGACTATGATATTTTAAAATTTCGGCAAAAATATTTACGAATTGAACTAGAGGTCTAATTATATGCCATATATGTAACCAATGTTTACTATCGTGTTACTGGTTAATTATTTATTGTATATGCATTATAGCACTCCCAATTATAGATGGAAACAGGTTTTGTGAAGCTACCTGCATTGGTGTTAAACGTCAGAATCCTAAAAAACCACATTGGTGCACATAGCTGAGATTCACTTCACCTCAAATTCCCCACAGAGAAAAATCGGCAACCAATATAATAGACAATCAGGATTCCATCACTCAGACAATAGCAGGCTTTGCTTGCTGCATATATACATATGACCGATGAAATTTGACAGTTAATGGAAGGCGAAAATTATTTACTGAAATTGAAAATTGAAATTGAAATTGAAACTCAAGACAGTCTGGCTTGGAAAATTACGCGGCCTATCAGCTGGAGCACTGTTTATCTTCTATTTTTTCGAGTTCTGATCGCTTCATCCATCTTTCCCTCTACTTAAGGCCGGTTTATGCTTTTAGAAGTCATCTGAAAAGAGAATAAAAATTTTCCTTATTTCAATACCGATGTTACTAAGCCTTCAGATGAGTATGGGTCTCTAATTATGACCCTTGGAAACATTTCCTGATTTTCAATGTTGCTATATGCCGTTGAATTTTTGTATATTAAGATATGAATACACGACAAAAGGCTGACAGATCTAATCTGCTTTGTCATGGAATCGGCTAGGCTTCCCGCTCCTATTCTTGCAAGGACAATGGAGAAGGTGAAAGGACCTTAGCAACCACTTTCAAGATCATATGTGGGCGCTTCAAATCTTTTTCAAATGTGGTTTTCATTTGTTTCTAAAGCTTCAAAGATTCCTTGTTGATGATGTAAGGGACAGATTTATCGAAGTATAGGAGCGTTTGCTTCATTATGAATAATATATCCTTTATCATGATTATAGTTTTGAAGCAAAATGAATATCCTGCATACAGAAATGAATGGTTTGTAGTCGATGTTGACGTGAGAACATCTCTTTAGGGTACGGACTCACTTTCTGGAAATTAATTTTGAGGAATATAATGAAGACGAAAGTATGAAGGCAAGCAAAGTGCTCGAATTTATTTTAAATGTCGACAGTTTTTGAAATGGATTTTTAGAGAACGGGGCTATATGCTTTGTTTACTGGTCGGGAATGTCATGTCTTTTTACGAAGATAGTTTCTACGAGGGGCATAGGGGCATGGGGTTTCCATCGTCACCATACAAAGCTAGGTCCCAGGCCCTCGGTAGCTCATGTGGCGGGAAAAAGGAAGCGATAAATGTTGGAAATCACGCAAGAAGTCTGTAAAAGGGAAGCGAAGACATTGGAAACAAGAATGATCACGCGGTTTTTGGGTGGCATAAGGAGTAATTATTAGTCATTGATCTTATATGAGAAGAGAATAAAAAGAGCCAGGACTCTTGAAGGTGACCTTTTGGGGTTGGACTTTTACTCCGTGTTTTCCGCAATATGTAATGATCAATTAAGATTTGATATGGGTCAATTAAGGATAAAACCAAAATTGTAAAAACGAATAGGAGTGGCTAAGAACATTTAGATAGAAATATGTTTAAATTGTCAAAATATTTTTGTTGTGAAGAAGCTTGGTGCTGGGAGCCCCCATTGGATGAGTTTCACTGCCCCCTTTTTACATTTCCGCAAACATATGCAAGCAGAAATGCTTTGAAGTCTAAAGATCTTTCGTTTCGGTGCTCTATGAAGAAATAGGGTTTGCTTTAAATTATCAGGTCATCAGGTGCCTAAAATTTCCATACAAGATTCAAATTTCAATGCCTTTTTGTGTTTATTGTTTTTTGAATCATTTACAGTCATAATTTTTGACAGATTATGCTCTACTTAATTCAGGTTATAGGATCCTAAAACTATTACTGCTTATCCTCTAGCTGTGAATGTGATAATACCAAACCAATTTCAATTGCCTGAATTGCTAAATAGGGGTGTTGCTTTAGAAATTTATCGTACATTTCTAATTTGCACGCTGGACAATTTGGAAGTAACTTCATGTTTCTAGGATAATCGGATTTTAGGGCATTAGCAAGGAATCAAAAAATTACGTAGAAGAATCTTTACATGACATGCCTTATCATATCCCATTCTTTTTACAGGGTAGTCAAGTTTGGTTTGACGATGGCTCAAAACTTGGCTATTTGGTCCTTGGAACCATTACTGAAAACATTGGTACACATGTCAAAGTTCTACATGGCAACAAGGTAGCTAAAACTAAATCACCTTCTTTGTAACTTTGCTTTGGTAAGAAATCTTGTTCATTCATTTTTCATGAATTGACTTTATTAAATGGAGCCCTGCGCATCCACGAAGAATAAGAAAACTAGTTTCTAAGTTTTAACTTAAAATGATTTTATCATAAATATGTGGTCTTGACTTCTGTTAACTATGCAAGATATATTATCTGTCTCACAAATAAGTGCAAGTAAGACTACTGCCTTGTGTAAAGGGTTTTTTCAAAGAGAGTTTGGTCTTTTTTTACATGAACACCTTATCTTAATGCCTAATCTCCTGATCTTTGACAGACACACACTGTTCCCAGCAAAGCTATCAAGCCAGCTGATGAAACCACATCCAGTGGAATTGATGACATGGTCAAATTGAGGTAAAATGTCATCAAGCCATTGATAGGCAGTTTTTCTGTGTAATAAGAAAAGGCATTAGGTAGTTAGTTTGGAAAGGACATTCTGAGTGCCAAGCGTAATGCAAAGGTACACCTTTGTAAATTAAGTCTTCAAGATCATTGAAACCAAGTATAGAGAAATGTAAGTTGCCATGCATTCTAAATCAAATACAATCATTAAATGCTTTGAAGAAGTAGTCATTTGAATTTTACTAGGCTTCCTGCCGGTATTTGTATTTGTAGCAGTAGTATTGTAGAAACGAGTTGTGTTGTGTTTCTACTGACTGTGTTGCTCAACCTTTATGGCCAATCCAAGTTGAGAAAATGTTGTCTTATCAAACGTGCAGAGAAAAAGTTGTCTTATTAAACATGCAGAGAAAACTGAGCCAGACCAAGAGAGAGAGAGATGAGGCATTGCCTGTTGTATTCTATGAATGTGACTCTGAGTGACTGACTGAACTTTACAATTATATTTGTATGGATTATTCTAAAAATAATTTGCGGCCAACGGATGAGAGTGGATGTTGAAATGGTAATGTAAGGGGGGTGGAAAAGTCTAGGCTGAGGAGCGAGAAAAGATGTGTCAGCATGACATGTTGTGACAATGAAAAGTAGTCAAAGAGTCACTACAGTATTATTGCATAATGATAGCTGGTTCTTGTTGATGAAACTTTTTTTCAAAATCATAATGTGGCCAGTGCTCAATATTGGATAATCAAAATCACCAATTTTGGATAATCAAAATCATCAATTTTGGATAATCAAAATTCCCTCCATCTTTCATTGAAATTTGAGTGGTGACATTGTAGTTTTGTGTCCACTGTGACAGCTTCTACGAAAGATCAATTGCGACGAAATGCCTGTTGCATAGCTACTCAAACAAACTTGCTAAAAATTCTCCACAGTATTTTTGACACTCATGTGAACTACACAAAAGTTGACAAAGAAATCTGAATGATGACAATGAATCTGAAAGTCAAGTTTATGTAATCTAATTTATTAAATCCAACTTTGTTTACTATTTTAGAGACCTCCATGAAGGATCAATCCTGTGGAATCTTAAGAAGCGGTACCATGTTGGTCAGATCTATGTACGTTTTGCTGTTTGTTGTCCTACGCCACGCTCTTGTTTTCAAATATGGCATTTTTCTTTAACATGCTTGTAAACTTTCAGTGGCAAAGAGAAACAACTGTTCTCTTGGTTTTAGCGACCATGTACGGAAGATGACATTAACCAAAAAATTTACCCACGGGAAAATGTCTTTTTCTCTCTTTTTTAAAATCAGATTTTTAGTTGACGAAATATTCATTATCATTAGCTCTATACTGTTTCTGATAAATCATTCTTAATAATGAAGCTTTTCTTTGTAGACCTACATCGGAAGCATCATTATTTCTGTTAATCCTTACAAACTTTTCAGTATTTATGGCCTAGACACCGTAAGAAAATACCAAGGACAATTCATCGGAAAATTACCACCGTGAGTTCGTTTACCTGCTTATGTTACGAAACATCGAATCGCTTTTTTATTCGTCTAATAATTAGTGGATTATGTTTTAAACCGTGGAAAAAGCGGTACTTTAAATACTTTTAGTCTTACATTTCTCCGTCTGATTATCCAAATTGTTATCAAAAAATTAGGTTTATCTTAAAATCGTTCCACTTTGCTTATTTTCATTTTATAATCTGTAGATAAAGTGTTTCCTCATTTCTCAAGACTTGAATTGAAGTTGATTACTTGCTGCTAATTACAGTAGATTATACTCTATAAGTCATGCTGAAATGATGTTCTAATGAAATTTAAATGTTGCAGGCATATTTTTGCAATTGCTGAAGCTGCTTTCTTCGAGATGGTCAAGGAGAATACAAATCAAGTCTTGGTGGTCAGGTATGCGTGTTTTAATAGCTAACATGCAAGCGAATTCTACCAGTACTGCGATAGAAGCAACAACGAGAAGGATATTTTTTTCTCATTAGATGATGAAGACTTTTCAAAAGACTTCTTTGCGGAAAGTCAGAAAACATTTGTCATTTCGATCTTGAATCTTTATGATATTTGTTTACCTCTGTTTGTTTTGAAAAAACTGATTGTTTTCTCCGAACATACTCTTTTCCAAAGGCGTGTACGTTTTTTTAACGGTGCTTCTTTCTACGATGTTGTTTAACAAAACAGAGTAGAAGGGAACGTTTTAGATAGCCTTTATGGATATTTTTCTCAACCTCGAATTTAGAAAAAAAAACTGTTTGGTTGCATGTTTTGAATAGATACGATTTTATTTTTCACCCGAAAATGCCTTTTTTCCAAATACATGCAATTTTGTTCTTTAACGGAAGTGGGGGATTTTTTTAGAAAGGCTGCCTAAATCCTCATTTGGGGCATTTGATCAAACCTTATAAAGACACCAAAGTTTTTATAAAGTTGTATATCCGATTTCTAAATTAACACTATACAGTGATATTGTATCAAGTTATTTTCTCACGCTTGGTAGGTCTGCGATATTATCAAAAGCTCGTTATTTGTACTGAACCAGTCCAGCCTGCATGAATCAGTGCGTGAATACTCTGTCCTGAATTTCAATGCTTTTCTTAACAGTGGAGAGAGTGGATCGGGGAAAACCGAGTCGACAAAGTTGGTTATGCAGTACCTGGCGGCTGTAAACAGAGCCCAAATCACACTGGTCACTGAAAAAGTGAGGCTGGTCAACTGCAGTTTGCTATTAAGTGATGCAATAGCTGATTTGATCATTTTGCTCAGTGCTCGTGTTTTCTTGCGTTAGTGGAATTGTCATTAAGAGTATTATTAAGGTGCAGCAAAAGGACCCGCTGTTAGGTTGTTTGTTCTTTGTAGACAAACAAATTCAAGCTCTTGTACAAACTTATTTAACTGGTTATTGTCAGTCCAATCTACCCTTTAATAAATGGTGTATCACTTTCTGGTTTGGTGTATGTTCCTTCTTTAGACAAATTTGATTTTTATAGATCTTCAAAATGTGTTCGTTGAAAAGAATTTACTTTTTTCTTTTTTTTTTCATAGTAGTTATTTACGTATTTATGTAAAGATTAATTGTAGTAAAACAGTTTACATTACTTTTAGATCCTTGAAGCTAACCCTTTGTTGGAATCCTTTGGGAATGCGAAAACACTGATGAACGACAATTCAAGTAGATTTGGAAAGTACATTGAAATATTTTTCCACAGGTATTGTTCCTATTTTTTATATACTTTATTTCATGTTTTTCATTCGTTAGCTAATGCAATATAAATGACTGTTATTTTGTATTGTTTTAGCAGCTACTAAACTATGTTAAGTCTCTGTTGTACTATGCAAAATACTATCTCAAGTTATTGCTTTATTGCTTTGGCAAATTTATGGACAATATTTAGAACAAGATCCTTTGCGTTACGTAGTGAAACAGCTTTTTGCATTTTATAAAAGGGCTTGATTTTGTTATTAGATGCCTATCGGAACAAAACCCATCCTAAATTGTAACTTTATCTTGAGCTTGGAGAGTAGGCAACCGTTGACCAGCGAAATATAAATTTGTCTCCCTGCTATGTTGTTGCCGATAATGGAGAACATTTGTCACTTTCTTGCAAAGGTTTTCTTATTGCAGCATTTAACTCGCAAATCCATTTCAGTGCTTTTCAAGTACATTGAGTATGCAGTCTGTTTTTCCCCGGCAGTCATCTTCATGAAAAAATTTGTGATTTTGTTGTTATATAGTTTGTCCTGAGATAGAACGAATGCTTTCAGTCAGAAATTTTATAAACGTTTTTAATAATTTCATAGCTTCAACGCGTACATAGCGACGATAATTTCTACATATCTCTCAGCATTAAAACTTCATTAGCACTCAAAGTAAATTTATTTTCAAGGGGTGCAATATGTGGAGCAAAGGTTTCAGAGTATCTGCTTGAAAAGTCAAGAATTGTTTACCAAGTATGTTTGTTGTTCAGTTGCTTTTTGTTACCAACAGATTTCCCTTTTAATGTTTCTCCAATTTTTGGAGGCCCCTTTTCTTCTATACACTTTGTTTTGAACTTTTTTCATATTGGTTCTGAGAGCGCTGCATTGTTACTGCTTTCTTCTAGCTTCCTTGTCTGTTAGGGTCTTGGCTAATTTTATCTCCGGGCAGCTCTTTTTTTAAATTGCAAATTGCTGTCATTTTCTTTCTGTTTTGTTGTTTTTAAGCTGCAGACATTTTGGATAGGCATATGGGTAACTAAAAGAGCTTAGGAGTAGCTGACCAAAAGCTATTTAGAGTTAGTCAATCCGGTTAAACTCCTTCAATACTGTCCAACCGTGACGAAATAATACTGCTTCGAAGAGCCAGTTTTAGTATTTTGAGCACAAATGGTATAGAGCAATTTTGCTGAAATCTTTAATGTTTAGTACAGTTTTTTTCAACCTAGTTTTGGTTTTTTGTATTTGTTTGAGCAAGGCATCTAGAGGCTTGTTTTGGCAAAAGGATGTTTTGCTGTTTGCTTTCCAAACTTTTGTGCTTTCCAAACAATTCCCCTACTTCTACGATAGGAAAGAAAAGCTATTGTATAAAAAGTTATGATAAGCTATTGTATAAAAAGACATTTTATTTACTTTTAATAACAATTGTGTTCTCTCTTTATTGCAGAATTCTGGAGATCGTAACTTCCACATATTTTACGAAATGATTGCTGGTCTTCCTCCAGAAGAGAAATCAGTGTATGGACTCACAAAACCGGATGACTTTTTCTACTTGAATCAGGTTGGTGAAACTTGAATCTTTGTTAATTGTCTCCACACTTAATACAGAAAAGAGACATTGCTCTTTGGATGTGACTTCTAATGATGAATGTCGAGGATGGAAAAATCAAATAGCCTTGCAAGCATGTTACGTAAAGGCACATTTGCATTAAGACTGCTCAGGGTAGACCTGTCAATCAAAAATATTGATTGTTGAATAATTTTCTATTAATTGAATGTTCATTGTCAACCAAACTGTCCTGAAAGTCTAGAAGTTCGTCCTGAAAGCCTTTCGTCCAAACGATTGTGTGTGACCTGCAATTAAGATGTGAGACAGGCAGGCAAAATGTCCTACTTATAACACTTAAGTAAAGATTTTTAGTTTTAAGTCCAAGGGGAACAGGAATCCAGTCCTATTTTTTGTTAAATCCAGTCACGCGTGGCACGATGTTACAGGATTCAATGGTAAATTTGATGTTCATCTTTCAAAGGCTACCAGGCTAGCAGCATTTTTGCCTATACTTAACTGTTGTTTTTTACTTTAAGAATAGAATCTGTGAAGCAAATCCTTCCTACAGTTATGGCCTGGTATGCCTTAGAAAATTTCGGCACTATAGCTACTTCATATAGAAGCAAGAAATTTTACGAAATTTTACCTCTGTCCTCACTCTTAATAGTTTGTACATGCGAAAATTCTAGCTTTAGAACGCTTAACATTTGATTTCTGACCTTTGATCTTTCCAAGGGGTCAAGTTCGACGATTGCTCAGAAAGTTGATGCCAGTGATTTTCAGCACACTTTGTCAGCCATGGAAATTCTCGGAATAAGCGTAAGTGTTTGCTCGATTACACCATACAACCTAGTCTGTCATGTAGCTCTGTCTGTCAATAGAAGGTGCACAAAAGCAGTGTCTAGGCGTACTTGGGTCAGTTTGTGAACAAAAAATGTTGTTTTTGAACCCATAGACTGGCTTCTTTGACCATAATAAAGGAACCTGGCCCGATAGTTGGGTCATTTCGACCTGACTCAGTCATTACAGATAACCACTTCTTATTGTCGACAAATACGTACGACCTAGCAACCATGATCACAACATCAACTGATTGTTGCCAAGCACATCAAACATATAATTAAGTTGCGAACATTTTAGATCTTTATTTCTTCTACTATTACCAAGCTTTGACTGTGACATTGGGTCCACAAATAGATGTATTGGCAGTTATTGTTCTAGCTCTGTCCATGAAAGCCAAAACAAGTTAGTGTAATCTCATCAATTGAGAGGCAGGACCCTTTGAAAGTACAAATATAGATAGTAATCATGTAACAGAAAGGAGATGGTAACCACAAAACCCTTGTTTTTATCTCGTTTAGAAGGAAGAAAAGAAGGGGATTCTCGGAATCTTATCATCAATTCTTCACCTAGGGAACATATACTACGGACGAGCCCAGGTAAATGGCCGATAATCACTGTTCATAATTATTAACAATTATCCATGATCATTACTATGGAGAATTATTATTAGAAACAATGAATGGCGTCTGAATACGAAATTTTTCAAATTTTGTTTGAAGTTTTTTGCAGAACTATAAAGGTGTTTTATCATTCTCACCTGTTAAAAATATCTGGTAGACTTTCTCTTCCTACACTCTAGCAGCAGAATAGTTTCTTCTACGAGACCTGTTTTTGTTTAAGTAAAATTGATGTTACACATGACACATGCATGGGGCTTAATTAGATTTTTGGCACACTTTTAAACGCTTCTTGATTGGTATTGTTTACCTGTATGTATGATAAATCAAACTAGCTTCTATGAGTCTGCAGCAACGTCCTGTGTACCATCCTGCATTCTCACTTAAGACTTTACTGCTCATTTTATCTCCCCCATCAATAGCTTTTCTCAACTCATTTTCGGTTTCATTTTTGGCTCCAACCAAAGAAACAGCTCGTAATACTCATTAAATTTGAAATAGCAAGACCCTTTCGATAGCAAGATGCTACTCACGCTGAGAACAAAATGCCTTTTACAAAAAGCTCTTTATTCTATTATCTGTTTCATGATCTTCAAATGCCAATTATTCAATTCGCTTTGGTGTGTCTGCTTATAGAAAAACGGCCAAGAGGCGGCAGTGATAATGAACAACAAAGAGGTTGGATTGGTAGCGAGGCTACTTGACATTGAACTGGAAGGCGTCGCTTTGGCTCTGACACACCGCGTGACGGTTCGTATTTCTTCCATCGTTGTCAGTACCCATGTCCCTGTTGTCTCGTGCTGTGTCTCTGAGAGACACTGCTCCAATCTGTGTTACACCTCAAAATATCATCTAAACTCCTATGTTAAACAATACCGTTAGCATTGTTCGAGAAGTGTTAAGTTATTAATGGCTTTATTGTCATTGATCAAACCAAGAATTCTTTTTTCTAAAAGCCTTGAATGGCAGAAGTATGATGTTGGAGTGGGTATAGAGGTTGATTTGCTGCCTTTCCTTAGAAGTGACCCATTGATTAGTTGGAACAAGAAGCAATATTCTGCATGCTAAAGTTAATTTTAAGCTGTGAGTTGTATCCCTAAGTGGGTAAGTGGATACAGCACGGAGTATTTCTGTCAAACGTAATCACCATTTATCTGACCTGCCTCAAAGCATATAACAATTGCATCATTTTTTAGAGAAGTTGATAATTGATTGATAGATTGACTGATTGATTGTAACGACTGATTGATTGATTGATTGATTGATGTTACTAAGATTGATCGCTTGTAGGAGCCGCGGGCGAGCGGTTCTACAGCCCGCTGAACATCGAGAGAGCCCTGGACGCTAGAGATGCCATGTCACGTGCTTTGTACTCGCGTCTCTTTGGTTGGCTTGTTGCTAGGATCAACCAAAGCATAAACCAGCCTGACAGCAAAGCGTCCACATCCATCGCCATACTTGACATCTTTGGCTTCGAGGTCATTCCTAGTTGTTTCTTCTTCCTTAACTCATTGCCAGCTCACCCACTGTATTTCTACACCCTACTATTTGCAACCATATTTTGTCTTTGAAATATTCATCTTCTTGATTTGCCGTAACTTGCATTAATCAATACTCACTCACAAACCTATGGCTATTCAAGATATTTTGTTAAGTTATGCTATTTTCTTTCTTTCTATTATTTCCTTTGGTACGAGAATAAAATTCTCACCAAATGCGTCTTATGTTGCTTATAAACCTGCTTAGAATATAAGACTTTATGTTAGCCTTTAGTGTTTGTTACCTATCTGTTGATTATTTTCTCCGAATTGTTACCCCTCCTGATACCTGTTGCCAACACGTGTATTTATTAACCCTCAGCATTGTCTTCTAAATGTTTGCTATCAAAGCTTTGAAAATGATGCTTCAGTTACTTTATGTCGCCTATTCACAAAGAAGCTTCTCCTTTTTACTATAGGACTTCAAGTCAAACTCATTCGAGCAATTCTGCATCAACTTCGCCAACGAAAATCTTCAAGCATTTTTCGTTGACCATGTTTTTAAGCAGGAACAGGTTTCTATTTTTTTTACTTTTGCTATTTCACATTTATGATTTTTCTTAGACAGTTGCTGGATATAGGTAAAGCCTGCCTACGATACACTGTTTTACTGGAAATTTTACAAACCATCAAAACCTCTTTTCCTACCATACTGTCTTGATTTTGTCCAAAATGTTGTAAGATTCACATAATAAATTTGCGCCGTGAATATTGCCATTTTTTGTATTTCCGTTCAAAAACGTAATGTATTTCATTTATGCTGCTATCCATCAATTTATTTATTTGGTATTAGCACATACCACTTGACATTTGAGTTGAGCTTAAAGTATGTCATAGACAGAAGTTGCAAGTTCGAAAGTTTTTCTGTGAATAAGGAAGGTTAATATTGTTAGCGAAAAAAAAGAAATGATTATTAGAGATATTGCCTAAAGGCAAGATTTTGAAGTGAATTTTAATAATTATTTGCTTCTAGTTTTCAGAAACGTTTAGCTGATACATTCTTGATTTGTAGGAGGAATACAGACATGAGAAGATCCAGTGGAATCCAATGTCTTTCGTTGACAATCAGCTTTGCCTCGATCTGATTTGTAAGCCTCCATGTGGAATAGTTCATGTCTTGGGAGATGAAAGCAACTTTCCTCAGGTATTTGCACTAAAGCTGTCGCAACATCACCCTTGTTGTCCTTATAGCAATACAACAGCTCTGCCTTGTAGAATATGACATTTATAAAGCCGATTGTTTTGCAGTCAACAGATCGCTCATTCCTGGAGAAATGTCATCAGCAGTTCAGAGACAATAAATACTACAAGAGACCTAAAACAGATTTACTGGAATTCGGCATTGTGCATTATGCTGGTCTCGTGAACTATCAGGTACATGAACCATCTTTTTAAGAGTAATGATGTACGAACAAAAAAGACAAAAAACACAAGATGTCTATTGTTGCTATTTTACTTCCTATTTATGTGTATTGTTTCCCGTTGTCCTTGCCAAAACCAAGCTTCATCAGAACTTCTATAAGGTTCTTGGTTTTCTGTTGAAATTTCCTGTCTACGAGAGAGTTCGTATTTGCAGAGATATATACCTGAGTTTAGGTTAAAATGTCAGGACTGATAGAAGCTGGTACCCACACTGTAAAGTGACCACGTCAAAAGCAAACTTTATCATCGCAAAGCCGGAGCTAATGGACAATATTGATCCTCCTAGAACTTAGATGAATTATTTTTATAAGAGTTGTACTTGACTGATTCCAAAAGCAAAGTTTTAACACGTTTTGATTGAATAAACTGTTTGTTTATTTCGCCTTTAGGTTGACATGTTTTTAGACAAAAACAGAGACAACATGAGACTTGAAATGGCCGAACTTCTTGCCTCTAGCAAATCACCGGTAAGTGATTAGTTTGATTCCGAAGAATCAACGATCATTTGGGAGCATTTGATCTTTTGATTAATTGATAAAAATAACAGATTTTCTGGAAGTAAACTACTTTTCTATTCCAATTGCTCTTGGCCTTATGTTCATAAAGGTTTGCTGAAGATAGAGCTAAGGGTAAGATATTATCGCTTATTTCACTACACATGCTAGTTTTTTATTAAACTTTAGGCCATTTCCGCTAATTAAGATGTAGGGTAACCATGTACTGAATAATTCACACCCCATAACCGTTACTTAACTCAGCTCCTCCAATCTATTCTCTTCGCCTTGCATTTCAGATAATAGCAAGCTTCTTTCCAAACGAAAACTCTGACGGGATGCAGGTAAATAATATGGTGATCAATTCTCGACCATCATACAGCTACGGAGGCAGCCGGAAAAGAAGCCCCTTCAACACGGTCAAAGTCCCAACGGTAGCCGGGGGTTTTGCTGATTCTCTCTCAAAGCTTGTCAAGAAGATGAAACAGTATGTAGCATTACGTGTTACATATAATGTCTAGTCTTAATTTGTCCCCCGTCTTTGTCCGGATACATCTAGGATTAGTACCTAAGGCCAGCTTTGAATCTTCTCACATTTCCAAGGTGAAATAATTTGAAGCTTCTTATTCAAAGACTTTTGATCTGAAGAAAATATGACGAGATATTTTTCGTTGAAGGGTTTAATATTGTGTAGCTTATTATACAAAGAAGGAAGTTTTGAGTACGTAAGTGGTCAAAGTCGTAACTTTTTATCAGCAGCTAGAGAAACCTATTGAAGATGATTTTTCCAGCTCAGATTCACAGTTTTTCCAAATCACAGTCACAGTCACAGTTTTTCCAAAACATCTAAAAATACGTTTTGATTCTTGAAAGGCTAACGTTGATTACTTTAGACCGATTTAATAAGAATTTGATTCTATAAAGTAGATTTTAGAGCATTTGGTTTGATTTTTGTTGCTTGAGTAAACCCAATAAACACCAATATCTATTGTACACTTCTAAAGGTATTCTAAGCAACATTAGCCAAAATTTACATGGAAACGCAATAAACATAAGTATCTAATTTAGAGTTCTAAAGGTATTCTAAGCAACATTAGCCAAAATTTACGTGGAAACACAATAAACATAAGTATCTAATGTAGAGTTCTAAAGGTATTCTAAGCAACATTAGCCAAAATTTACGTGGAAACACAATAAACATAAATATCTATTGTAGAGTTCTAAAGGTATTCTAAGCAACATTAGCCAAAATTTACGTGGAAACGCAATAAACATAAATATCTATTGTAGAGTTCTATAGGTTTTTTCTGTCACATTCGCCAAATGTCATATTATGCCACACGGATCCCCCTATTTATCTGTTTAGATCCCCCTTGTTTTGGGTATTGCAGCTCTCTATACATTACGAGACAATCGATTCATGGCGGCATTTCATAATTTAATCGAAGCCATGAAGGATTTCTCCATTTAATTATGATTGCCAATCTGATTTGCATCAATAGAATCACTGACAGCAGAAGCATGGCTTGTCTTATTGTTGTTGAATGCAAACGAGCTTACTTATTTCCGAACTTGTTTCTTATAAACGAACTTCGTTAAGATGGAAACCATTTGTCTTCTTCTTTCTTATTGCCAGCTTTTGTAATACAATCGTATCTCGAATTTTAGATGCAATCCATTTTTTGTCTGCTGTTAGTAATACAATTATATCTCGAATTTTAGATGCAATCCATTTTTTGTCCGGTGTTTGCGGCCAAACACGGAAAAGGTAAGCTTTGTTTAGTAACGCCAATTAATATAATGTTATTTGCGCTAATATTATTCGAAGTTGTTCCAACGTTTTTTCTCTAATATCGAACACATTTTTGAATTTCAATTGCACTTATTTGTTTGCAGTCGCCCATGCTGTTCCAAGACTCTCTAATCATGAACCAGTTAAGGTGTTCTGGAATGTTGGAGACAATCAAAATAAGGAAATCTGGTTTTCCTGTGCGAATCAGTTATGACAATTTCATGCAGAGGTAGGTATAGTTATTGTGATACGTAAAGAATTCAGTTCGGTTCGGTTCGGTTCTTTACAATTAAGTACACAGTACTGTACAGTACAGTGCAATACAGTACAGTACAGTACAATACAGGACAAGACAGTACAGTACAGTACAGTACAGCACAGCACAGTACAATACAGGACAGTAGAGTACAGTGAAGTACAGTACAGTACGAAACAATACAGTACAATACAGTACAGTACAGTACAGTACAGTACAGTACAGTACAGTAAAGTACAGTACAGTGCAGTACAATACAGTATAAAACAGCACAGCACAGTACAGCACAGTACAGCACAGTACAGCACAGTACAGCACAGTACAGCACAGTACAGCACAGTACAGCACAGTACAGCACAGTACAACACAGTACAGTACAGTATAATACAGCACAGTACAGCACAGCACAGCACAGTACAGTACAGTACAGTACAGTACAGTACAGTACAGTACAGTACAATAGAGTACATTGCAGTACAGTACAGTGCAGTAAAGTAAATTATAAAACAACACAGTACAGTACACATACAGTACCGTGCAATATAGTATGATACAGCCCTATTTTATACTAACTGCTCCATGCCGAAAACATTATCACTCGACTTCATTCTCCAGGTATCACTGTATTTACAAAGGACGCTTGAACCCACAAGCATCACCACGCGAAAATTGTTCCAAAATCCTGGTCATGCTTCCTAGCGGAAAGTTCAAAAACGAGTTTGCGATGGGAGAAAAAAAGGTGAGGAAATCCAAATGTTTTTATAACTTGGCTGCATAAAGGTTGCAATGCCAAATTGTCAGTTTTTAAGCAAGTTGTAAAACGAATTATCGATAATGTTTTTCTACCTATAACTAAAACGAACGGAATGTCGTCACAAGCTTGATTTGGAGTGTCCTCTCTGTAAGAACGAACGTTAGAAACCGGTGATAAAAAAACCATAGGTTATCTCCCCTTCTGCTGATAATCTCTAACAGGAAAGAATTAAATAAGAAATATTAGCATATGTATAGTTTAGAAAGACGAAACATGACAGAAAGCTGATTTCTTCATGCGAAGAAAATCGGATCTGCACAGATTGATCTACCAGTCTAATGTGTTTTTCCTTTTGGAGACAGTTTTTATCTGTTGTTGTTCTTTACTCGTTAAATTTCCCACACTGAATGAGATAAACCTTAAGCTTAGTATCAGAAAGGAATGTGTTTCGCGTGGTAACATCTATATTTAAGCTAACATTGTTGTGGAGTGCATCTATTCAAGGAATCTTGATCTTAGTTCCTCCTTATATTAATTCTCACAACTGTCATTATGGTTTTATTCGATCCTGTACTGCAACATTTGTTTTTCGCAATTTTCAGACTTGAGTAGGGACAGTTATTGGTTTTCATAATAACGAAGGATAACATTAGAAAAATTACTCTAGCGGATTGTTGGAGTCTATCGCTTATTACCAGGTGTATGCTATTTGATGTCGTACAACCTGTCCTGGCCCGAGACAGGGACTTACAATGCCTGCCAAAATTGTTGGCACACTTCCGACAATTCTTTGGCTCACGTTCACTCACCCCCCCCCTCCCCTTCGAACAATGTTGTCCTGCTGCTATAAGAAGCGTCAGTTGTACACCAAACTTTTCCCCCAGATTGACTAGATGCTATACTTTGTTACCAACATTGTTTTAGGGGGGAGGAAGGGGATTAACAACTAGTTGCGTATCAAAGAAATGAAAAAGGCAAAAACCAGACAAAATACTGAGGTGTTCCAAGGACTTTTGGCAGGCATTGTAGCTTTACCAAAAGACTTACTACGTTGCAACAAGATGATTACATAGTTGCCGCTGCACAGCTCCCCATCTTCCAGTTCCCATCAGCTTGACCTCATCTGTTTGTTTTCTCAGATCTTTCTTCGAGAAGGAATGGAAAGGTACCTGGAAGAGAAGCGGTACATGACGCTGCGAAACATGGCCGTCGTCATACAAAAACACGTGCGTATTCGTTGTTGCATGCCGCATGCGATCTTTCAAACTTCTTTACCTTTTGAAGACACGTAGCGTAGACCAGGGGCCTGAATGATCCAGAAGTGTTGATCAGTCAATGTCTAAAATTAATTGATCTAAAATGCAGAAATAAAAGAAATCAATATCAGAAATAGATATAATAATCAGCTGTCTTGCACTAGCAAACACACACATGACAGTGCCGCAGGCGAATTCCTGTAATTGCAAGGAAGCAAATTTCCTGAAGACGTAAATAAACTTGTAATTTTGTCAGGTATTCAAGTTGTTAACGAGTCGAGTATCGTTCATTGTAAAAAAAATTTAGCGTAGCAAAAGGCAGGAAATTATTTCATTTACATGATGGCAGAATGTTATAAACCAGAACAGTGGGAAAAACTATTTACTTGTCGACCTTTTTCAAAGCCTTATTTCTATTATTTGTGAGCTCATGTAGAAACCTAAAATACAATGTCTGTTTTAAGTTATCTATTTGCCTCCAAGTAGCTGAAAGGCTGGCAATCTGTTGGCATAGAATATGTGTTCATTTCTACAAATATATTATTGGCTGTGTCAATTCATATCGATTGTTATTTTGTTGACACCTAAAATGATTTGGTATAAAGCTGGTTGTTGTATTTCTGGAAACTTATCACGGAAAAGAATTTCAGGTTTCCCTCAGGCTGGGCATCCTTCTATTTCTAATTGATCGTAGCTTTTGTTGCTTGAACGCAGTATCAAAGAGATTCAGAGAGACGTGATAACATTTCAAAGCAAAAAGCTTTCCACCAAAACAGGTTAGACATTCCTCTCCTGTTGGAACAAAAGCCTTCGGAACAGACAACTTGGGTTCCATAAAAACTATCTCACCGCAAGTAATTATTACTCAATGGCTACATCTCTGGCAACAGCCAGATACAAGATTAGCTCACCAGTTGTGACGTCATCTCTATGTTATGCTAACTCTGTTTAGGTTCGTTGCTGGCTGGCTCGTAGAACGTTTTTGCGAAGGAAGAATGCGGCGGTGACAATTCAACGAAGGACCAGAGGACACCTTACACGGTATGAAAGCGTTCACCTTTGTTAAGCAAAACATACTTTCGAAAGAAATAGTAGCACCTGGTAAGTAACTAGGAAGTTAGGTCATCGTTCCACAATGTGGCATTTTCCAAATTAACGATAGCAAACGCTTGCTTCATTGTTGGCTCATAACTGCTGCAAAGTATTTTATCTCAAAGGTCTCCCCCGTACAATTACGACTTTTTCTCAGCTACAACACACAGCTGTACTGAAATACAATTAGCAGAACATTCGCTAGCTTAAAGAAACACGGGGGTGCTGTTTCTCACAAAAGCTACGTACGCTTTCACATGCACGCGTTCCAACAATTTTGGTCAATATTGGCCGACAGGGAGCCTTGAAATTCAAATGCAGAGTGGTTAATTTCACCAGTGGACGTACCCACCAACAGATTGAGCACTCTTTAGCAAGCCTCTAAAGCCCCTTAGTTTAGTTCATTAACTGAAGGTTAATTTGCTTTTTATTGTTTATATATCCTTGGGAGCCACTTTTAAGGGGTGTCAAACATACACGGTCATCGCTAATTGCCAAAATGCTTTCAGTTAAGTTGGTTGTGACAGTTTTCTAACTTTTGTTCCTTTTGAGCTTGCTTCTTATATTCGAGGCCCAATATTTCACCTTAGAATTGAAGATATACTAGTCGATTAACTCTTTCCAGTCTTCTTTTCATAGAGTGCACTTGGGCGCTTTCCCTCAGAAACTACATTGTACATCCCAAAAGTGTAGCAACCGTTTTTCACTTCTTTATTACTGACATACTTAGAATGAATTCATGTGTGCTCTAGAGGTTGTCTGTCTGTCTGCATGCCTGTGGGTCTGTCTGTCTGACTGGCTGTCTGTCTGCTTGTTTGTGTGCCTGTCTGTCTTAACAATTAATTAGAATTGCATGATTCTAGCAAATGGTACCAAAGAGTCATCCGTGGAATAGTTCTGTTCCAGTACCTATGGAGGGTGTACTGCAGAAGAAAGATCTCTTCGATAGTGAGTATATTCAGTACAGAGAGTAACAGTAAATCCTTGCTACCATATTTAAAGGTCTACGCATTCCAATCTCTCAATCTACAAACGGCAGAGAATGGTGCGCCTCCCTGAACTGCGGAGGAGCACTTAATGGCGAAGGACCACTTAATGGCGAAGGAGCACTTAATGGCGAAGGAGCACTTAATGGCGAAGGAGCACTTAATGGCGAAGGAGCACTGGCGAAGTCGAGTTTTGATTTTAAGTCGGGGCAGATGCACGTGCCTTCTTGTCTATATTTACTATTTTAACAAGCGTTTCTGTCGCCCGGGGTATTTTTGTATAGAGTCTCCGCGGCTATGAGCAAATTGCCTTTTTGGAGGTTGTTTTCGTGACGTCATCACCCATCATCATCCGCATCATTATAACGTCATTATTACGTCAGTCAAATTCGCCTCAGAAATTTTCACAAACAAGCATTACGAGTTGCCTTGACGAAAAATTGAATTTGAAACTAGGCTGCTGGTTCAATTAAATTTCTTCCTAGATTAAGCATTTATCCATTTACGTGTGTGGTGTTACGCATGCTTAACAAATGTCAGCAATATCCGTCTGACATCCAATATATTTGATTACATTTTTCTCATAGTGTTTTCAAGCAACAATTGTTCGATCATCTGACTTGATCTGCCATTGAACTTTTGATTGACGTATTTTGCAATTTCTCACTTTCTAAACGTTCCTTCTGTTGCCCTCACTGGCGTCTTTTGACAGAATTTTCCAGAGGACAAAGAGGTCTCTAGGAAGCATTTCGAAGCGTACAGCAAGCTGGTTTGTTCAACAGCCTTTTGTAATTTATTCTTTCAAACTCTGATCTAACTCAGCTTAGTTCTTTTCTTCGTCTGCTTAATTATTACCAGCTTAACCTGTCAGCAAAGAACGCTTTGTTATTGCACTGGAGGAGTTCTTACAATGACGAAGCCAAACCAATCGACTTGCAGGATGAATTATTAAAGACAGGGCGATGTTTTTATCAATTAGAAACTCGTAGAGAAAAGTAGTGACTTGATGCTCTGAAGCCGCTGAACATTTGCAGGACTGCTATTCAACGCCGAAAATTTATTGTGAATTGTAGGCCGGTTGTAGGAAGCAAAAAAATGGTGGCAGCTGCTTTGAGGGATGCCGGAATAGCGGCGGCAGGTGTAATGATAGCCGCTAAACGTTTCTCAAGACAACATCAAAACTCATGTTAGCTTTGTATCAATGATCAAGGATTGTTGACCCTTAAGCCCACTATAGACAGACAACCAGTGACCTCACGAAGGCCAATGGTGCACGGCTGTTCAGCGGGCTCCAGCCCCGCTTGGCCTCTCAGCTGCATGGCCGCCTTACATCACTCTCATATCGCCTTATTATTTATTTATGTGTAAAACATTTGCAAAGGGCTCTTATTCTTAGTATTTTGGTTTGCTCGATGCAGTACGCGTAGCATTGTTTTTGTTGAACATGGATGGGATATTCAAACACAAAGCAACTTGCTGAGATCTGCTAAGATTCTACCTGAAAGTTCACAACGGAGGATTTCTTGACATGTTTCTCCGGCTATTTTGACTAGGAAAAGAAAATGGTAGAGCTAGAAAGAGGAGCAATTGTCGACGTAACTCATTTGGAGATCCCGGCAGATCTGGCTCTTGTTTTCTCAAAGCAGCCCTGTGAGTAGAAGAATATTACGTTTTATATAACATGATTGTTATTGCTAGGGTTTTCGCCTAAAGGAAAAGAATTAATTGTTGCAGCTTTTGTGCTAGGTTATGAGGACGTTGAATGCTTTAAAAACCCAACTGAACGTATCTTGTTTATGTACACCTGATAAAAGTTTCTTACTGTTGACTAGTCAGTAGCGATTTGAAGCAACTATCATTGGCTATGCAAGTGATTATTTTGTCGTTTAATTTTAGCTTAACCTCTAATTCTTCTATATTTAGTATTTATGATGTAAAATTCAGCCTGGATTGTTTAAGCACAGTTGAATCACCAACATATGCATGAATTAAAGAATATTTTCAGCAATATATGGTTGATCGTATGAGTAAGAAATCAGTAGCCTACTATATGCCTATTTTTACTTAACATACGAAAAAGAATAGAAAGTTATTAAGTAACAGCAAACAGCTAATTAACAACTTCAAAGTGTTTATTTTCTTCAGTTTTATTCCTAATTGCGTAGCGACCGGCATCTGACTCTGCATCTAGCTTGCATATCATTTGCTGCATGTTTGCTGGCCGCGAGCAGCCTTGCACGAAGGGCATTATAATTTGTCATGTTTTGAGTGAATACTTTCTATACAGCAGGTATCCTTATTATACAGACCAGCACTGCAACACCTGTAGATTACTGCATTCGCGCATAAACAATGGCCCGATGAATCATCCTGGTCTTAAACACAATTTCAAATTCACATTTGTCAACGTCATCGCACACTTAAGTGTCACTTGCCATAGCTTTTATCTTTTTTATTTTTCTTGTTTTTATTAATGCGAATACTAAAACTAAACGCAATTGGTGTTTTATTTGACCTGATTTGATAAACCAAGGTAAAAGATTTATGCTATTGAGCGAAAGAAGCGGAAATTTTTGAAACATCAGATATTGAGATTTTTGCTCTAAAGTTTGCTTATTCTTTTAAAAATTTTAATAACTCTTGTCTAAGTTTTTTATTGTTATAAAATATAAAAGGAAGAAAGAACAATAAGGGTGCAAAAGAAAGAAAGTGCTTTGCAAGTGGACAGTGTAAAGAGACTTCCAGCTCTGAAAACGCCCCTTTTCCAGTTTAGGGAGGTGTTGACTTTCGTAGCCCCCTGGTTTCGCCCAGATAGGAATTGAGCGTTGTTGTTGCTTGAAAGCGAGATACTCGTTCTTATGTTTTTCCATCTTTCTTCGCCAGCATGGGAGCCAATTCACCAGGATTTTAATCTTGCAAAGGTTGTCAAAGTCATCGAAAATGACTACGCCAGGGGTGGCCTGCCATCAGATATAAACAACTTTCCTTTCTCCAAGTTCTTCCAGCAATTTTTCAAGGTGAGCATGTATTTTTTTGCATGTTTATTATAAAGGAAAAAGCGTGAACTATGTCCTGTGCGAACAATAGCAGGAATTGGTATGACGTCACTAGGCTTTTGTTCCGTAGCGGGCTCTTGTCATTTCGTGTGTTTTAGTTACAGTTATAACATTCCAAGAATGCTAGCTATCGTTATCATTATGCTTCGAAACACTTCCAGACAAGATGCTTAGTAGTGTCTGTTATGCTTGATGCTTGACACGTGCTGAGGCTAGTAGCAAGTGCGTGGGTCTCTAAAGCAAGCGAGCTAGTGTGAAGAAATTCATCAACTTCATTTTCTGGCCTCATAATTAGTGGGTTGCATGTTAAACAATAAAAACACACTCTCGTTGCATCTGTTGGCCTCGGTATCTATGCTGGGAAAGGTTTATCAAAAGTGCTATTCGTCACACCCCTTGCATGACCAGCTTTTTGTCCAGTTATCCCGAAGAAACGCTCCTTTTTGTTGATAATCCCTAGGTCATACAACAAGAGGTTGTTTGTGCATACAGGAATAGCATCCACCTGTACTGCCTTGTAAAGTCTGCAGCTTGATCTCACTGTTCGAACCTTCTACCGACTAAGCTGTCTAGACTCTGTGTTGCTGCTTACGGACATCGTTAGCAAGAACAGGCTGCCTATGAATAAGACAGCCGTCAAGTTTCACTATCGGGCTCTAAACAAAATCAAGTTTACGTTTTTGCCTAGAAATCCAGCTTTGATGCATGAATTTTTAATCAACATATGTCGTTGAGTGCATGGTTGACTGACAACTTGAGATGGACATGCATGCTTTTCGCATCTATCTTCACTTCGAAAACTGCATATGGTTTTATGCCAGCCCAGGGTTTTCGAAGTTGACATGAATAATTCTGATTCATTGCAGGATGATAAGATATTTCACCACACGAGAGCGCCGATTTATACACCCTTCTTGAAGCTCAAGCATGCTGAATCTATCGAAGCTGTGAAATCTTTCAAGTTGGTAAGTGCGCATTCCACTGCACGCAATGGCCACAGAGCCATGTTCTAAGAATATCAACCTCACCATACCAACTTTAACTTGCTTTCATCTCTAGTGATATAATTCTCTCACTTGCCAGCTCTGGTACTGAAAGACGATTTAGCAGATGTTCATTTTCAGGTCCATGGTTTAATTTAGAAACAAGCAACTTAATCCTGCTTTGACTATCAAAATCTAGTTTCTCTGGGGTGGGGTGATATATTTCATAGGTAATCTTGTATGAAGTCACTTTGAAAATACCTCTTTTACCGTAAGAAGTTTTTCGGAGAAGAAACCACTGCCGATTTTGCAAAATATTCTATCAGAACTGTCCTTTCTTATTTAGACATTCTTTGAATTGCCTGTCCTCGGCTATTTGGAAGCCTATGTACAGGGGGGGTGATGCATTTAGATGCCATGCTAGATAAACAAACGATAGTAACCACAGTAGATTGCAATGGCTAAATAAGGTCTGATTACGCTTTGTAAAGGCTTTCCAGCCGTTCCTTTAATTTCCGCACCAGTGACTAGTCTCTTTTAATGGAGAATATCGGTTAACTGCTGATGTCCTAGACACCGGAGTTTATTAGTTATCGAGGGAACTTTAGAATTGCATGACAAGTGGAACCCTAATTTTGCTTACTTAAAGTTCTGTTTTGTCCGACTTCCTGAAAGTACTTATGATTTTTTCTTTAAAGATAATGAGATTTATGGAAGACCCTTCAATTGTCGGAAGCAGAGAATTCATTCTTGGAAATTACATTGTGCAAATGGTTAGTGTATTTAACTTCTTTTGATCTTATTAATGTGGTTCATAACCATTCATGGAATGAGAATTACGCTATTGTACGCACTGTGACTTTATTTTATTGAAACATATAAGAATTTGGCATTGGCATTGATACAACACAACGAATGACAGATCCACACCAGTATTCCATCTTTGAAATGATAAAGTGTTAGAAAAAGCATTTCATTGAGACTGCAGGGTACTCAAGTATTCTTTGTCTGGTCATTATCTTCTTGTATCATTTTGATTGTTATTCAGTCAAGTTTTGGTGTAATGTCGTCATGTTTAATAGTCGCCATATCACTCAAATGTTTTACTAAATGCTTTATTATTAAAAAGAAACGCTTTCTCAATCAACTTTGTCTTTGTGTAAACAGGGAATTGGAAATCCTGATGTTCGTGACGAGATATACACACAAATTTGCAACCAAATCTGGTCAAACGAGGATGACAAATCGCGACAACGAGGCTGGCTGCTTGTCTCCCTGTGTCTATGTTGTTTCCCGCCATCAGCGCTGATGTATAAGTATCTTCTCAAGTGAGTTTCATTCCCACTTATAATCTAAACAAATCTTCGAAGCAAAATTAGTTCACATAGAATACCATATGCCTTTAATATGGCTGTTTGTTCATTTTTTTTTTATCTTCTAGATTTTGCACGATAGGATGCTAAAAGTCATCCCAATCCTGTCACCATAACTGTTTATAATGTCACGATTTGCCTTTCGTAGATTTGTTTCTGACCATGGAACGGGTGTCTATAAGAATGTTTGCCAACACAAACTACTCACATGGAAGGCCAATCAACCATCCAGGGCCTTACCCCCGTCTTTTCTTGAGTGGAAGTCCATCAAAGATAAAACAAAGATGGCACTCGAAATGCAGGCATCAGATGGTATCCAAATATTCTACTTTTTATGTAAATTTTGTTTGCACCAAGGTTTACTCGGCCGAAATAGCGGATATGATTGAAACCCTCATTGCTGCCAAGGCTCAAATAGTAACACAATTGAAAGCCATTTTGCGTTTGTACAGTTTTCACAAATGAGACCTTAGTTTTCCAAATATTTGACTAAGTGAACTTTTTCAGTAGATGTTTGCTTGTAATGTAGATTAGCAATAGCTAATGTTTTTGAAACTTGTATTCCTTCATATTGACTAAAGAGATCACACGCAGTAAAACTTTGTTTAGTTTTTAAGTTTGAGAGACCTGTTCATTTTGCTTCACCATCCATATTTCCTTCCTTCTCCCGTGACAATCCTTTACCAGTGCTGCAAATTGTTTCCTTTTACAATCCCCACTTTGAAATTGATAAACTTTGATTTCAAATATCAGCACTGCTTTTTCGCTGATTTACTCAAATGGTGTTTAGAACTAGGCAACTTTCTCATGGGAATGTAGATGTTCTTTTAAGTACTCATGATCACAAATCATGTATTAAGGGTCGTTTGATCCAGTCATGTTTTTATGTCACCGTCGTCGTTTGGTACCCACAGGACTATCAGCTGATGTTGAGGTGGATTCAACTACCGTTGGAGAGGATGTTGCCGCAACCGCAATGAGAACCAGGTTTCAGGCTCATTTCTTTGTAAAAAAGTTTATTCTTTCATTTTCCAGCCAGAAATCAATGTTGGTACTTGATGTTTTGTTGCTTGTCAATATGGCAACATCCAAATATTCTTGGCCTTCTCGACTCCTTTCGCGATTTCTATGTTTAATTAATTAACAATAAAAATGTCTATTGAAATTTAATGGATTCCATTCGTGCAGATATTTTTGAATTTATGAATAAAAAAAAGAAAAGTAAAACATTATCTTCATCCAATAGAAGTTAGCCATAAAAGTTACATGATAGTCAATCCACGTGTAGCCTCTTTCCCGTCGTTAAACTATAGCCTCACATTGATGTGTCTCGTGAAGTCTGACCCTAGACGAAAACAAGCTTTTGTTAACTGTGCAAGGTTAAGCCTGGTCTCAATTTTGCTTTAGGCTAATCTAAGGAGCTACGCGAAAAATATCATAATATCAAAGGCTACATTCAAGTTCTGTTGATACCTGCAAGTGCAATCTAAAAACCTTTGATGGCTCATAGCAATTATCATTTCATTCAGCGGGTTCTGTTCTATTCTCCAGAGTCATAAAAGAGCCGATAGATGGATGGTCACTGAGTCTCCAGTATGAGAGGTCCTGCAGACTTGACCTTTCAGGATGCGATTTCATTATGGACCTGGTATCGATCCTCGAGGCACCTCCACTTTTCCCTTCTGTTTGCTCAAGAGCGCTTTTGTCAATAGACACAGCTAACCCAATGCAAACGTCAAGGCTGGATTCAATTGCTAAGTAAGCTTCCATCTTTATAAACTTTCACGAGCTTTGAAGTATTATATTAAATTTCTGTCTAACTTCTTTATTAAGTATATTTTCCCTGTTGTTTTGCATACCATTTGATAGATAATCAAACTTTGAAGGCCCTAGTTGAAGATTTAACCTTTCAATGACATTTTGCTATTTCATTGCTATTTAATGCTATTCTTTAAAGCTAACCACACTTTACCTCTCTTGAACCTTGAATTTCACCCCCTTCCTTCTACTCTACGAAGACATCTTAGCATCCTGTTATTTTGTTTCTTGCAATTCACATTCTCAATTGTTTGAAGTTGCTCCTCTTTCGCAGCCTGCATTTACCAAGGCCAATAAACGCTTTCAAAAGCTCAATGGTGCTTTTTGACTTCGACGAAGGTGAAATACAACAAAACATTGTAGAGAACAAGAGGGATGAACTCATTCATCACCTCCACAGCCCAAATGAGGCCTATTCATCAGGATACGATCACAGGGAGCTCGTCAATGCACAACCGACCCCCTTAATGATGCTAGGAGTGCCACCTATGTCTCCTCCACCACCTCCACCCCCTCCTCCTCCTCCACCACCCCCCCGCCGCCCCCCCTCCCCACCAGCCATAACACCCCTTTCTGGAAGGCGCATGGCACCAGCTCCTCTACCTAGAGCCTCTTCGCTACCACAACACCAAAGTATGTCAAGCATGAGTTCAAGTTCAAGCAACTCGTCGCAAAATGACGCAAGAAATGTCCCACTTGGTGTGCCAGTGTTCAAAGGCGCGGAAACCATATCATTGGCTGAAGTGAGGACTCGCGCCAAGGAGCTGGGAAAGTCACGAGAGAACAGGCTTTCTTTGCATAATGACGGCAATTTCGATCCAATTGTTGCGGAAATCAAGGCAAGGAATTCCATTCACAGTCCAAACCTTATAAACAACAACAACGAAACAAATGAACCAGCTGCAGTAGAGAAGAAAAAGGGCAATGCGTTCGACTTCAACTCATTTGACCTGACGGGAAAAGACATTTTGCGAAGTAGGCCGGTCGTTAACCAGTACCCAGTCAGAGATACGTCAGTGGGCACTGCGGAAAAAGATAACGGTATTGCGAGGGCGAGTTCGTCGAAGGCCAACCCACCACCGCCTGTGAAGCCGAAGCCAATCAAATCGCCAGACGTCAATCAAACGAAGAGCGTCAATGCCTACGTTGATAGACTTTTTAACCCTGTGTACCTTGACGAGATGGATGACCTGCGGAGCAGCAGTGCCGTGAGTCAGAAGCTCAAAGGAGGAGGAGGAAAGCCTGCCGTGCCCTATCCATCACGTGTTGGTGAATCGAACCAATTACAAAACGGCACTGCATTGGCCAATGGAAGGATTCAGATGGAGGTGCCTCACGAGGCTGAGCAGCAGAGGGCGCTTATTCAGCAACTGCTACAACAACAAACGCTGATGCAAGAGACGCTGCAGAGAATGTTGGACGAGAACAAACGAGCTTGGGAGTTTGCGGCCGCGCAGCAACAACCCGTGGCTCCGCAGCCACTACGACTCCACAACGTGTCGACTGAATTACCAGAAAAAGATTACGGATCTACAAAGCCTGACGAAATCCTGCGGAACGAGATGAGAGATATCGACATCATTAGCAAGGATGAAGGGAACATTGGTGAAGACCGGCTGCCCCGTTCGTCCGGTACTTATGACTCTAAGTCGGTCCGGAAGCTGCCGGGCGGAATACGGCATGCGATTCGGCAGTTCGAGGCGCAGCAAAGCTCAGAGGAACCGGCGAAGGTGGAGGACGTCCAACCCGGTTATTTTGAGCGTGCCACCGTCCTCAATGGCTCACACATCACTAAAAGTGCCAAATGGGGCAAGCTTTCAACTGGCAACATCCAGCTCTTTGAGCAGCAGACAACGAAAATGCTCAACAAGCCAGGAGACGATTTCCTCACTTTCGCAAATGTGCGATGGCAGCTTCTTCTTAAGAAAGAGGTCAGCAAACATTGTTCTTACCTTCTTTGATTTCTTTTGCATTGAAAGCCGGCAGCCGTGATTTATTTAAACATTACTTTAATAAGCCTCTAGTCAGTTTTAACAGTCTTCAAAAATTTTTGTTGTGAAATGAAGAGAGGTAATTCTAGACAATGTGCTGCTTACCAGGGTAAGACTGAATGTGGGATATACTTTTCCCATGCAGAACCAACGCAATAATAGTACAAAATATTGCAACAAGCAAGAACACAAGTCTCTTTGATGCCAAAATATAGCGAATGGTCTTCAATCCTTTCACGTTGAACATCATTACTTCTAGGTCCTGTCTGTTTACTTGTAATCAAACAATCCTGTTATTGACCAATGTTGGTTTTGCAGGTTTCAGGATTCTAGGACACGCTAGCATAAGAAATGCCCTTGTTCAATTAATTATGATTTTTAGCAACATATAACTAAACTCCTGTCAGAACTGTTCTCTTTTAATTTGCAGATCTTCTTGCCTAACGACAATTCGGATCAAAATCCAGTAATTCAGGAACTTATATACCAACAGGTATCTTGCCTCGTTTTCAAGTTTATTTTTGTACTGCGTCGGAATATTTCTTCTGAATACTTTTGGTCATTTTACTGTTCTTTACCTAGTCAGTTTACTTCCTTTAATCTTCTGGTTGATAGGAACAAATGGATGAAATTTTTCTTCTTCCAGATTTTGCAAGACATGTACTGCCGAACCTGTTGTCGACTTTCTGGACAGGACCGGACCGCCATCAAAGTTATTTTAGGTATTAATTTTTGTCAACCAAAGCAGCTATGATTTTTTTATTTATTTCCCTTCTAACGTGGCATTATAACTTTCCTCCTTTTAAGAGCTTTCCTAACTAGGACCAAACTATCTGTATTTGTGCTTTTGATATAATAGAATAGGTCGTCTTAGAATGATTTATTTCTAATTAAAATTGTAGCTAGTGGTAGATCTTCGTAACTTCGTAATTGCTTTTTTCACGATTCGTTGCATCAAGTCTTGTTTTGGGTAAAGTCTCGTGCAAAGCAACTTTTGGGTAGTGATAGAAAAAGGCTTTTGCACGATATAGAGATATTTGTTTGATTGATTAACAGCATAATTTTGGCATTGTCTGCCTAGCAGAATCAAGGAGGAATATACATTTTCAACATTTCAGAGAGTATAGAAAGCCTCTTAAGAACTAGACTGAATCAGCAGCATTAAATCTTGTTTATAGACACCAAATAGGTCCTAGATTGTGTCTTTCTGCACGAAGGGCTCAATATGGCTCAGTGGAAAAGTACCCCATTGTTTATCGAGTATGGTTTTCAATTTCAGAGTCGACTGAGAACAGACATTCAGCCATTACATCACAAGCCTCAAAGGAGCTGCTTATTGCAAAGGCCAAGCAGTTCAATTTCTACTTTTCGAGGATCTTCCCCGTTACCGTACGTTCATGCTGCCTAGAAGTCATGGCTTCCTCTGCCTGATTTATTCTCATTTTCATCTCTTCTATTTTCATAGCCGCACACCAATTTGAATCTGCAGATTTCGATGTAAGCTACGTATTTTCATTTGGTCTGCTTTGTTGTCGTTTCAGGGCTACTCCGATTCGAACAAAAGGCATGCTTATCTGGCTGTCTCGCACACTGGAGTTCGATTTGCAGTTAGAGATCGTCTTGATCAAGAGCTCAGTCTCCACGCGTTTTTCACGTCAGTGTTTTCGTATTTATGGCAGTCTTTTTACCAGCCTTTTGAGAGCATCATCGTTTTATAAGAATCTTAGCATGCATGCAACAATCGCATAATAATATCTTATATATTAGTAATGCATTTTTTGAATCACTAAGGCGGAAGTCAAGGATTTTGTTATTTCATGCCAATAATAATTATTGCACAATTTACTTTTACTAATGCTTTTAATTATTCCCTGAAGAGTTTTCAAAATACGTACCTTTTTTTGGCTTCAAAGTGGCTATCGTTTTTTTCGTTTTGTTGGCCCAAAAATCCTAATGTTAACCATTTCATCAGTTTTGTTTGGTGTATTTTACATCTCCATGTCTTGTTTCAAACCACAAACACACTTCTAACACAGCCTGTTTCAAATTCCAGATTTCCAGAAATTCTATACGTTAAGTCCTTCAAAGACAAAGTAACGCTGGATACAGTTACGCAGAAGTTCACCTTTTATACTGCCCGGGTAAATATTCACTCTCCGTTCAAATCTGATGATTCAGCGGCTTCAGAAGTAAATTCCCTCTTTTTAGCGTTTGTCACGGTAGACCGCTCCGTCGAGTCATTTTACCACGCATGAACAGGACACTCTCACATTTTACTGGCAATAGCTTAAATGAAAAAGCGACTTGAATATAAGGATGGAATAAACCTTCTGTAAGCACTACATGATTTTATGATGTGAGCCTCTTCATCATACAGAGATTGTGTTGTGGCACAAACAGTTTGGTGTTTTAGCTGTCTTTTGAGAAGATGAGGCTATAGATTGATGCATGGATCTTTTAATACGCTCATTTCTTGTGACTCTTTGTTCGGTTACTTCATAGGCTTTTACTGTCAAGAAGTTGATTGACAGCTTTCTGAGGCTACACAAGAAGGTAAGCTATATTTTAAATAATGGCCATTTTGATGAATTGTATCGACAATGTATTTCTTGGTATTAGAATTATTTTGTTGCCAAAACTTCAAGACGAGGCATCTGGTCATCCATCCTTAATGCTGAGAAGATTGCACGGGCCTATGTTTAGGCTGCTCATCTTCTAATTTTTACAGAAGAAATATTCGAATGTGCCTCGGTCTTTTCAGCTACAAGCGTCCTTGTTGTCAGAGAATTTAATACTCTGTTATACTTTATTATACTCTAGCCAAGTGCAGATATGTCTTAATTTGAGTTTTGCAACACTTCAATTAATTAGTAAGTAACTTTTTACTTTTAGAACGAAGTATACATGCACGCACTGTGTGACTTCAAACCCTCTGAAAAGGAGTTCCTGACATTCAACAGAGGAGATATCATTCGCATTTTGGACAGAAGCGATCTAGAAGATGGTTGGCTCTTTGGCATCATCCAGGACAAAAAGGGCAGATTCCCTGCCAATTACGTTGAGGATTACGATCCGGTACATATATTTCATGTATTTGCTGTGTTCCGTTTGTGCGACAGTGTTAGCTCTATAGAGCTTGCTCTGGTGCATACACAAAGCCGTAATAAAATCATGCAAATCCTTACAAATCCGATGCTTATCTATACCAACGCCAAAGTAAACTCTTTCTCAATTTAATGAATTATATGTTTTGTATGATAACAATGTATTTCCAAATCTAACGATTGCCACATTGGCATTTATGTCACATTTGTTACGCACATGCATCAACAAGCAGTGTCTTGTAGTTTATAATATTTGCACTCCTGTCACCAGACGTCGATGCTACAGGCGAAGTCAGAGGACCGCATTTGGGCCAAGCCGATGCATGTGCCAGATGATACAGACAGCGTCGATTCCGAAGAGTTTACGACTGACGATGGAAAGTTCTCAATGATGGAGTTCGCTTTTAGATACTTCAGGCAAGAGTGAGTAGAAGTACCTGTTTCGTGCTACTTACCTCTCTACAGGTCATCCAGTGACCAAGGAGTGATGTAGTTGTGCAAGTAAATACAAAATGACGAGAAATGAATAGTCTTTAGTGCCAAGTTATGTCCTGAAGTGTGGGGAGAATACTCTGTCCAAAAAAGCTGGCCTTTCTGTGTGAGGGCGACAAAATATTAAAATAAAAGGAGTTTTTTCGATTAACTTCTATCTATTATTTACTTAATTGCCCAAAAAGATTCTTTCCCCTACAAGTGAGGGGGGTTATACCCCGGCTCCCAAGTCTCGCTCGCCCTGTTTTAACATGGTCTAGTGGCTCCTTTAAAATTTCGCTCGGCAAGCAGGGTCCAGAAAGCCGATCCTATTTAATCCCTCACCCTCTTGCTTGGCTAAGCCTTCCTTAGCTTGTACAGTCCTTTTAATGGCAGATGTTTCATGACAAGTCGATTCTTGTCAACTCCCCTTCCTTTAACCCAAGCATAAATGGTTAGTTTCTTCATATCTTTTCTGTTGTCTCACCTCACGTTCTCCCTACATGTCGCGAGCTTTTTCTTTTAACTCGAACATCTTTCATTCTCGATTTCCCAGAGACGCGAGATCATCAAGTCAACGCAAGAAGGGTATCGAGAAGTGGACCTGGAAGACAATGACTGATCTGATCAAGTATACTCCGGTATGCAGGTCAAATGGCTTCTGTAATGTCACTTCTGTTTATCTTTACACGGTTTGCTTGTTGCCTCTTCAACCATCCTATTTGAGGACCCATGCCCAAGGCCTCAGCAGGAATGGATGCATGATTCATCTTTCTATTACAAAGCATTTTGCATCCTCAGATTTATTCACATATGAAGAGCTTTTCCTGCTTTAGACCGGCTTCGCACCTATGTAACTGTCACCAAGCGTCTGTCTATCTATAAAAACCTAGATTTGACACCAGAATTCACCTCTATTTTCATCAATAATTGTGATTACCAGAAAGAAGCTAAGAAATACCCTTGATGATGTGATCGTAAGAAGAACTGCGCATTTGATGACGTCATTAGCCACATAAAAACACGAATTCGCCACAGCGCCTAGGCTCATTTTATTTTCCATGTCTCGATGAAAAAAGTCAGTTTTCAAACAAAACGTTGCCCCATTTCTTAAATTGCAGTGGTATGTGCCATATGTGAAGATGTTGATGAAGAGTGATCTTTCTTGTGTTTCTTGTTTTTACTTTTGTTTTTGCACGTTGTTGTTTAAAATAGTCTTTATGATTTTTTCAGGAACCTCTACAAAACTCCTTGCTAAACTACAATAACAAACAGCTGAACAAGCAGGCTATTGAAATCTCCAAAGGTTTGTTTTCTGCACCTCTATTTTAGCTTTTCAATGATCGTGTGATATTATCTAGATTATTCTAAATGATGGCTATACGCCGATTCAATTTCCTTAAGTCAATATTCGACAAGCATTATTGCTTCACAAGTCTAGAAGCTGAGGGATCCTTACAGCTGCAATTTAAATGTTAGTCAAAAGTATTTAAGCAAAGCACGTGTCATTTGTTGCATAATATTTTCAAGGAGTAGCTTGCAAGTATGTTTTCTTGTCCAGCCAAACATTGTTTCCTATAACTTCTGCTTGCTGTTTTTTCAGCAATTTGGAAATTCATGGGTGATAGTCCAAAATCAAAACACCAAAGTGATGTGGAGCTTCTCCTTTTCATCCTGAAGGTAAACACAGCACTAACAAACATTTTGCTTCAAGAGGTGATCTCATCAAAACTCTGTTTGAATATCATGCTATAAAACGTGTTGTAAGCTATTGAGCTTTTGTTTAAGCCTGTTGCGTGCTGTGTTCAAATATTGTCACCACATTCGGGTCTTCAGAAACCTCTCCAATCACCATTCCCCTATAATGTTCTTGCTATGAATTTCTCTTTTAGACTGGTAGGGAGGTGCTCGATCTAAGGGATGAGATTTACTGTCAACTCACAAAACAGACTACAAACAACAAGAGCAACTGCAGGTAGGCCCAGCAACCAGTGCCTAAAACCCATCCATTTTGCGGCATTCACACTTACAATCCTTGTATCGCGAGTCTTGATAAAACAGTATAAACAAACACTCTTTTTGTTTTCACCAGAGAGAGCATGAGCCGAGGGTGGAGACTGATAATGATTTGCACCGCCTACTTTGATTGTTCCCAGTGGCTCAAAGCTTACTTGCTGAAGTACCTAAAGCTGGCAAATAACCCAAAAAGAGAAATTCATGGTATGCACAGCTTAACAATCTAAATAATTGTTTAACCTGTTTTTTCTTTGGTGAATTTCTTGAAGTGAATCATTTATTTGATGCACAATTATTTGTGCATCAAAATAAACAGTTCGATGAAGCATCCATCCATCGAAAGCATTTTATGTACTATTTGTTCTAACCTTGGTTGTTTTAATCTTGCCATTTTTCACATGCTTGCCAAGTAGCCTAAGCTATATTGCTGTCATTATATTTGTGCTGTGATTTGATATCGACTCTTTAATCAATCATCAAATAGACCCAATAAGAGTTATTTATATAAGTGGTGATAATTGTCAGTGAATAAACATTTTGAAAAACGGTGAAAAACTACTTACTGTCAAATCTGTTTGTGTTGCATTCATTCTTTGTAGCTGTTTTCATTTCTTAGTTTGACAGATTACTTCTTGACAATGAGAAAACCATGCCACGCTCTCATATTTTCAAATGCTATAAATAAATTTGCTCATAACTGCAAAGTTTGCGCAATTGATACTCGGGATATTGAATCTAACGTTTTAATTCCAAGGTGCTGCTGCTATCAGTGAGCGAAATTTAACCAGATCGTTCAAATATGGTGGGAGAAAACATTTTCCATCACCAACAGAATTAGAACACTTTTTGGTATGGCTTGATGGCTTCTTCATTCCATCTTAATTAGATTTCTTCAAATGTTCTTGATGTTGAAATGACGAAGCAACTTATCAATTTAGCTATTGAAGCAGTTAGGAATTTTACATCTTCAATCTATACTTGGTTGAATATTAGTTTCTCAAAAAATATCATGTCGAAAGATAGATGATTTTTGTTCAATTGTTTAGATTCCTATAAGCATTTTGGATACTTTCTATGTGTTTATCAAACTAACTAAACTAGCTTTTTAAAGGAAAGATCTTATTAGGAAATTCCATTTTTTAGACGAAACATTCTTATGAATGCATTTAATAATCCATAAGTGAACGAGATGTGGAGAGCTCTTTTGGCCCAGAAACATGCTTTCCTTAAAACATAGTTTTCTTTTAATTATACTTTGATTTTCAGCAAGGAAAGCACATAACACCACGAGTTGTTATCCTGCCGGGCAACCTGAAGTGCATTGTCCGAATCAACACAAGCACTGTAAGTAAGGTGTTGACGTCACCGTTTTTTGATAACTGCATTATCGAATCGTGCGTTACTCCTTGACCTTGATTGAAAGGAACAAACAGTGGCGAGTCTGTTTGAATCAAACATAGGATTACTTCAACAGAAATATCCCTCGTGCATCAATAGACGGAACATGAATTTTGCAAGACTTCTTCAGAAAACTTTTCTCACAAAGCCGAATTGTATTTACATTTCTACGTAGAAAAACTTTGGTTATATGTTGATGACTTTTTCAGACTGGCGCTGATGCTATTAGTGACGTCTGCCGTGAAATGGGCCTCGAAAACGAGGAAGATGTTTCGGAATATGGAATCTTCACTTTCTTAGAAGATCGTATGTATATACTACAAGATTGCTGTCTCCTTCATTACATAGACACTCAATATTTTCCTTATACAGACAGGATTTCCGATACCGAGTGTTTATTGCCACACACGGTCATTTGATTACCAAACAACTTGATTTCAGAATTCGCAAAGATGAAAGGATAAGGTCTCTTTGCACCTTGATTGAAAAGAAGTAATTTTTCTCTCAATATTCCACTGACCTCTGTTTCTTTCGATTTATTTTAAATCCGCAGCTTGATTTACAGCTTCAACATTACCTAAGCTTTTAATCGATTATTATCGGAAACATTTTTAAGTGTTAATGCCGCTAACATCCTTTTGCCTAAAACGTCTTGAATCCAAATTGTGCACCAAGAATTCAAATGTTTCTCGCAATGGTATAATTTTTTCGCTTTTTTAGAAAAGCTTCTGCTTTCGTTGCAAAAGGGGGACTACATTTTTGATGTATTTGCTGAACTTGAAAAGCAGAACATCAAATTTTCCCTTGCATTCCGGAAAGTCATCTGGTATCAACCTATGAAATTCAATGATGCACTGTTGGTAGAAGTCATTTACAACCAGGTACTTTAATGTTTCCTTTAAGTACCTTTCACAAACACAATACATAACTACACGTCAGTCAAAATTTTGCCTTTCCCTTTGATTGCTTCAGCGAACATGACTGCCTTTTCTCTATATTGTAAATAAAAATGGGTGCTACATTGTTGGATAATTTTGGCAGAGCACATAAAGAAACTTATGAAGAGAAAGCTGTGATCATACTATCGCAGTGCGTCTGGGGCTTTTTGCAATTTAAATGCTCTGATGGAAGCTCGATTTCCCGCCTTTGACGCGTTACCACAAGTAATGATCAACATAGGTATTAAAAGTATCAGCGAATGTAGCGTTTTTCACTTTAACTACATATTTTGCTTTTTGCATTTACCTCAATTATTACTGTAATTTCACAGATTCTGCCGGACTTCATGAACGGTTCCTTACTTCATGTGAGAGATTCCCGCGATTCAATGTTGGTGGTATGAGCACTTTCTGTTCTTCTAGCTGTTGTTCTTGCAATTGATTCCTTCGACATTCATTTCACGATAAAGCAATTTTCATGGAAAGGTATCAGCCCTTCCAGCAAAGCAAAAGTGTACTATATATATTAAGAAAAAGCACAGTACCTAGTTAAAAGAATGAAATAAGTTCTGTAGTCAACTAAAATAGTTAATTAAGAATTGAAGAAAATATATTATATTATTGCAATGTACTTATCATAATGCTGGTTTTATCATTATAATTTTTTATCTTAAATCTTATTGTTTTTAGTAGTTCCACCCTTATGTTTAATGCCATATCATATTTTTTTTAATTGGTTTGTATATTGAGACTTTGGAAACCGCAGACTGCTGATTAATCTGATAATAAGTACCACGAGAAATATAAAATGCATATTGTTGAAACAGTCGAAAACTACTAGCTAAAAACCAGCCAATTGAGAAATCTTATATTCATGTTGACAAGGTTGCCAAATGCATTAAACAAAAGCCAAGCAAAAACAAAAGTGTATTTTGTTCAAAAGCCTTTTTAACCCATCAGTGGAAATTCTCTTATTCATCAATATTTTAATCTCTAGACAAGAGACTCGATCGCATTGCTTGCTGCTTTGCAGTTCAAGGCATCTGGTGGGAAAGGCATTCCATCTTTGTAAGTTGCTTTACTTCGTTACAAAAGGCATTGATCTTGATACAAGTTGCTTAATCTTAGATTTACTTCTGTAAAAACACTTAACACCAAAGTCTTTGAAATATTCCTCTTGAATTTCATTAACAAATCCCGTTGTTGAATATCAACAAGTATCCAGTGTAACCTTACATTTCTCATTTGTACCATTTCTAATTTGTGACATTTCCAATTTGTGCCATTTCTAGTTTGTGCCATTTCTCATTCGTACCATTTCTAATTTGTGACATTTCTAATTTGTGCCATTTCTGTATTCTTCTGCCAGACGAGAAATCGCAACCTTGATTCCGGTTGTCGCGCTGGGTTTGTTGACACCAAACCAGTGGACGATGAAAGTTCAAGACAGCCTCGACTCTCTACACCGATTCACAGCCCATTCTGCAAGGAAAAAGTTTTTAGGTTAGATGCTTTTTTGATTTAGCTTCAAACATAAATATTTGCCTTTTTATTTCTTTATGTGATACCTTCTTATTTTTTAATTAACATGTCAAACTTTTGAGGATAAAACTAAATCTGTCTAAAACATCTTTTTGTGCGGGCTTAACGTCATGGTGATGTCTTTAGTTCCCAAACTCCAAGCAGTTCCATTTCTTGGAAACTTCTGGTTACACTTTTGAAATATTATTTTATTACAAGCTTCACGTTAAAGAATATGAAGCTTCACTATTTTTGAGTTGACAGAACGCTTAAAATTGAAGAGAATAGCTGAGGCTAGTGTTGGCATTCTGGTTCCAATGAAAATTATAGTTTTGCGCAATGTTTGTTTACCCGTTGTTCTCAGAATGTTTACTAAAATCCATTAATTCTGTTTGTACCAGAAATCATATCAGCATGGCCGTACTTTGGCTCTTCATTCTTCTACATCAAGGTAACCACAAGTTTCGTTTTGCATTTACGCACATTGCCTCTATGTTTTTAGCTTATTTGTCGCAAGTAATTCAGCTGAAATGTTTTATGACGATGCCAAGAACTAGCCTTCAACACTCAACTGTTTTACATGCAGGCTCTCTTTAGTAAATCATCCAAGCTTTGTTTGCAGGGTACATAACGAGGCCTGCAGTACATTTTATGTTTTTTGTTACATTTATATTTATTGGATGTTGCATTTGGATGTTTAACATGTTTCCTTCCGTGTTACGTGGCTTAGAGATAATGAAAATATTTTACGCTTCATTTATTTTGCTTATGTTATTCCTAAAAATCTTACCCTCTGTCGTTTGTCAAGACGCTTAAAAGGCAGATCTGCTCGCTTTTATGGTGCACAAAACAGGACAGTTCCAGATAAAGTTTTATGATGTTCAGATTGAGTGTGACGCTCTTAGTAGCAACTTCAAGATACTTCGCCCTTTGCGTACTTACTCCAATGCAATAATACCCGATTTGCAAACCTTTGCGTTACCTTTAGCTTCGGGTGCTCCACAATCAATGTCAATGTATACATTATTTAATTGTGCTCAAGAGGATATTTGCACCGGCCTTTAATTTGATAGTATTTACTCTAACATGACAAAGTGGCATTGTTCCGTTGCCTAAGAAGATGTTGTCTCTTTTTACAGCATGCCTCCCATTCGAACATACAGGGGGAGTGTATACTAGCAATCAGCAAAAAGGGTATTAGTTTTCTTAGCACGGACTCAAACGTGAGTATGGTGCAACATTTTCAAGGGAAGTCTTAAATATAGCTGAATTGCATGAATTTACTTTACCCTTCGACTATATCTCGGCAGCAATGGCTTTCATTTTCATGTAAAAGCATACTTTTATAAAGAAACAGTTCACTGAATAATCTCTATTTATTGATTTATTATTTATTAGTAGTCTCTATTATTACTCTTCTACAGGAGTGAAGCTTTAGTGAGAATTACCCCTGTATAATGACTTTAGGTACCTCTTTCTACTGCTTCCTACAGCTAACTCTTTTGACTTTCCACTCTAATGCTTTGTATTATATCATATCATCAAAACACTTTTCTTGCTTCTTCAAAAAACCCGTTTCCTCGCAAGTGTCATGTTTTAGTGATCACCAAAAAATGTCCACCTGGTTCACTGTTACTCTTCTTCTTAGGAAACATTGGTATTCTTCAAATATGACGAGGTTCTTTCAACAAGAAACTTAAGAACGGAGGCTGGACATTTGTTCTTGGACTTGAAATGTGGAGATCTCATGGTTCAAAAAGTTACCAGACTTGAAACACCCAGGGTGAGCATTTCTAAAGTCGTGCTATTTTCCAAAGATTTATTACCTTGAGAGATCCTCGCATCAAAGTGCTTTTTGGATCATGCTGTAAAAATGGGTCCATTAGCCATTTCATTTATTTGTTTTGTGGTACAAGAACTTCATGATTACAAAGAACGGAAGAAAAAAAAAAGATTTTATTATAGTACTTTCTATCCTATTGAGAGTTGGTGTGAGCCAATTTTTAACTTAAAATTGTTGCTCAAATGATATAAAATGTTTGCGCTGCAGAAAATTTTCACTACTAAATTACTTTAAAAGATAGGCCCTTTTAAAGGTGGATGTAAAAAATGTTCCCATAAAATTTCTATGCAATTTTTTTCTGATTTGAAGGGAAAAGAGATTTCTAACCTGATTGGTCAGTATATCAATAAACTAACAGAAGAGGAGCAACGTAGCGAAATGGTTAATGGGGTTGTGAAGGCGCTCCACATCACCTCTGCATCGACAAAGCTATGACGAAATCAATCACAGGATAAAAGATATTCTTACGAAACACTAATAAAATGTAAAGGGAATTAATGACAGTTACTTAACAATCCTCAATGCGAGTATTTGTTGTGTTCTTGTTCACACGTCAATTTTAGATTTTTGGAAGTAATTTTTTTAGGTGAAAGGGATTACTTTTTTATTTATAACCATAATCGTTTATACTGTTGCTAACCGGGAAATATAGAGTAGATAATTGAATAAGTTATTTAAGTACAAATGAGTCCCATCGATTCGCACTGGGTACTCAACTTTCTATTATCGGAGCGATTCTCAATTTGGATTTGTTCTGCTGAATAGAACATTTCCATTCTCTCCTCAAGGGTCCGACTTATTAGGATTCAAATGTAACGAACGCCCCAATCGGCAGGATTCTATTGTCAGTTTGGGTGACTTATTTAAACTCAATTTAGCTTTCCGATTGATTTTATGTATATCGCATGGTACGCAATTCATGCATTGAAAACCATAGATTTTAGATTTGGTAGTTTCAAAGCTAGTTACGATATCTGATCGTATGTATGATCATTGAAGTAGTATTCTATGTCCGATGGCCAGCAAAGAACTAGGCAGGCCTAGGCCCATCAAATAACGCCAGCCAAGGACGCAACTATTTTTAGCCTTCGCCATGCAAATATCGTGTATCCTAGCTGCATAATTTAATTTTCAATTTATATGTAGCTGAAATAGCTATGCCCTTAAGATATTTATGTTTATTTTGAGACCTGTCAGGGATTTTATTTTCCTTTAATTGTCGAATACGACTTTGTTCACTATGCCAAGGTGCAATATTTTAGATAGGTTGCCTGGGGTGAAGCCTTTCATGTCAAATTCTGAGGATATTTATTATAAAAGATTTGGGAATGGTTGTATGATAGTTTTTATGAACATTCAGTAAATGCTAACTAAGTTTTTTATTTACTTGATGCAAAATATTCTGGCGCATGCTTGCATTTCTGAGTAGCAGCGATTAAGATATGTCGGAAAACTAAAAAGGGGCTGGGTGAAGGTACCCGAGTCCTAAAATAGCTTTCTGGCGACTTTGGAAGTGGGGTTTCCAGCCAGTGACCTCGCCCCGGAGCGAGGCAGCACGCGGGAAAATATTCCACCAAGCTGACGTGACATGGAAGGAAAATGTTACTCGCAAACATTTGAAGAGACTTTCTTTGGAAACAGAAAGCCGCCAAATAAAAATTATTTGCAAAGAAGTAATGTGCAATGCAACGTAGAGCGCGTGTTCTCGTTATGAAATGTCTTCCTCTTCAGAGCTGTGCACAGCTGGGCAGTTGCAAGCCAAGGTACGTAAAATTATTTTTTAATTGGGCTGAACATTTTATAGCGTGGTAAGACATGTTTCCTAGGTTAAGTAGCGTCCTCTATTATGGTCATATTTGCAAATGGTTCAGTCAATGCCATTTTTAGGTTACGCCATTGGAGAGGTACGATACTTGATTAGCGCCAACGTTTTCGACACGAAATTTGGTTTTTCCTTCCTAAAGGCCAAACTGTTCATGGAATCTGGGTTAAACTATATATCATTTGATGCACAATATTATGACGTATCCAGCCAGATCAAAATTTTGGCAAATAATATCAAATGATATTTTCCAAGCAAATTTATAGCCCAAACGAGTGTACCACCTTCAAAAGCTATTTTGTACCCTTGCGTTCGAGGTGACAAAATCTGACTTATACCAGCAGGAAGTGCAGATCCTAAGCTACCAAAGAGTATCTTAGATTTTTTAAAATTCCTCCCCGTCTTGAAACTATACCATGTCATAAATTGGCAAACAATTTTTCCACCCTCCCGCAGCTGTATTTGGGTGTAGAAGACGGACCAGAGCAAATTAAAAAAAATTTAGACACAATCTTTGTATGCTCAACGTCTGCCCTGGCCGTGTGCAAATTTTCGAGCCATTATATTGGTTTCTTGGGTACAAAATAGCTTTTTCGTACCTGTATGTAGAGGAATTTCGAGTCCGGATAAACCAAATTTTACTGATCGCACTTGCAAGATACACATTGGGATCATGTTACCGACAAAGTAATCCGGGTCAAGTAGTTTAGGCTTTAAGATCAATTAGCGTCTTTAAATAAACACAACGATTCATGGATGTGCGATACTCTCACACAAACCACAAGAAGCAGAACAAGGATAATCGGCTTAACAGGTCGAGGGATTTGAAAACCGCTGCTAGAAACTTTGATAAGGAAATTATGGGATTTTTTCCATTTTCAAAACTTCTTCTAGTGTAAAACATGGTATCATTGTTCCTTATTAATTCTGCTATCAGAATGTGAAGAAAGCGAAAAATGGATGTTTTCATCCAGAAAAGGTTTACGTAACCTTAACTCTATGCCATTTAAATCTTATGCTCTCAAATCTGGTACAATGCCTGACGGTTTTATGTTTTCTTGCAAAAATGGATTTGAACTTAGAGGCTCAGTATACAAGGGAACATAGACTTGTTCACTGTAGTAGTTTATACATTTTACTGCTCTTACATGTTGAGTAGAAGTCTCTAGATATTCTCTTAGTAAAGGACATTTGTAGGAACAGAACAATAACCTAATTAAAAAATATTGGTTTTAGAAATTGATAGAGCATTCATTCTCAATCAAAACTCAATTTCCAGCCCAGATTCACTTCCAAACATTAATCTCTTAGGGAATCAAACTTAACAAGAAAGAATCATATAGACCAGTAACAAAAGCAACACACATCTAACATTAATAGTGGTCAGAGGTATCAGAGAGAAAAAGGCCAAAATAAATGAAAGTTGTCTTCTAAGAAAAGAATGCATTGGAATAACCACGCATACCAACTGCATAAGAGTAAACTATGTAAATATATAAAATAGAAATACTGCAACAGCTTGATTACAGCAAATGAAAGTTTTTCCACCTCATATAGTAATGTTCAACTACAAGATACAACCGAGTTGAAGATACCTAAAGAATCATAACTGCCACAGCCTACTATTGAACAAATACATTATCTGAGCTCCAGTTAATTCAATTTTCAATAACAAACTGAAGTGCAAGGTTCTTGGTTCCAACGCTTGAAAGGGAATTGCTTTGCAACCTTGTCCCAGATGTCAGTCACTAGGACAAGTCCCTGGAAGCATATCGGTCTGGGTCATAGTATGACGTCACCACAACACGGCTCGCAAACTTACGTCCTGACAGTGCCTCAGTTGCAGCACTTGATTCGGATGGTGATGTGTACTCCACGTAAATCTAAACAGTGGTAAGAATATTAAACAGGGATTAAATAAAAAGATGGGAAGGTAAAAAATATGAAAGCATCAACTGCAAAGAAAATAAAATAATGGTTATCACTATGCTTTCACTAATATTGAAGCCCTAAATTGGCAACAATCAAGCCAATGTACTTCAAAGGCCAGCTCCCATTACAGACTGGTTCTTCAAGAGTATATAAGAGAAGCTAACTAATTGCTGTATTAGTAAATTTCATAACGGGTCTACTTCAAGCTTTCCTCAACATGTTGCATTTGCATAAGTGTTTATATGGAAAAGAGCTTACGAAGAGTGGACACTCACAAAGCAGACTTGTAGTGATGACAGGGTTGTTGCTTAATTTCCTTTTACTATCTTAATCATGCACATTTTTACAATGACTGAGCATGTGCTTTGGAAACATTTCATTCAAGTATTTTTTTGTTCATTTATTTCTATGTTACCTTTCCCACTCCTGGGAGTCTAAACCCATCAACAGGTCGTGGTATTTCCATGCTTCGAATTCTTCCAAACTTTGAACACTCTTCACGTATATCTTCGTATATTTCTACAAATAAAAAAGCAAAATTTCATTTTCATTAAAGCAGATTATGCAAGGCAATCAATCATTCATATAGATAAATTGATATTATACTTTCTTTTTAATTATTCTATTCATCTTTACATGAAAAAGCTCTTGAATAAAGCATGAAGGTATCACTTAGAGATATTAACAAATCATAATAGTAAGTGAATCAGGCTTACCATCAAACTCTTCATCATCCAACAGGTCGTCTTCACTGACCATGTTCATCAGACATAACACAGTGGTTGGGTTATTTCCTGTCGCCTGTAGATCTAATCCTTGTACCTGTACTTGCACTGGGAACACTCCTGACATCTGAAATCACAATAAGGCATCAATTCCCATCCATGTAACTGTTGACATACCATAGTGAGCAACAATTTGTTGTATTTACAACATACCTATATTAACTAAAAACTCAAGGCTACCTTAAAATCTACTATAATACTTGGAAGAATGATTTTCCCAACTTACCGCTCCAGGAAGCTTTGCTCCGACACTTGCTCGCTGAACGATAAGTTTTTTATCACCAAGTTGCATACCATTCATACCCGCTATTGCCTGAAACCAATAAAAAAATTGAAATAAAAAAAGAAAACTAACAATCCTCTTATTTCTATTGAAACAACAAATTGCCTATATTTTAGGAGAAATACAGCATTCAAAAACTGCTGCATGAATAAAACACAGTTCAATAAAGGTAACAACTTTTGTTCTTTGTTTAAATTGAATGAAATTTTGAATTTAGAATAAAAAATTTAACTTACGACATCTGTGAGACTCAAGTCAACATATTCACAAAATGCGTAGCCTTTTGAAAGACCAGTTGCACTGTCTTTAACAAGGTTGAATGCTCGAAGTTCGCCAAATGAACTAAGAAGTTCTTTCACCTGTGAAAAAGACAATCTTTCAGCACAACAGGAATTGCTGGTTCAATTTGGTCCTTCTTGACTCAATTGACTTCATATTTAGTTCTACTACATTTTGACAGGCCAGAACAAAAACCAGAATTATTGGCTACAGCTCCTATAGATTTCTTTTGCTGTCACCTACTACCTTTTGCTGTACTGTCCTACACATTTTCCGTAGTCACAAATACTTACTGAAACTGCAAAAGACCTCTTTTCCAAAAGTGGAAAAATAATGAATGCAATATGGTTTGTTGTATTATATTGCAATACTGCAATTTGATTATAGTTCATTAAATTAAAACAATAGCTTATTTCTTATTAATGTCGTAAATTTACTAACTGAATAGGCCCTGCAATGTTTCTATTTGCAATGAAACTCCTACTTTACTTACTTCTAAACCCTGTAAAAGAAAACTTGACAACAACACAATACACACAACACATTACAGACACTGGGGAACAAGGACACCCTTCCTAATAGAAACTGCAAACTGTGAAAATGACACCAGAGTTTTTGGTGTTTTTGGATTGTCAAATAGTAAGGGGGCAAACACAAACAATAAAGACACAACATTTAGGAATGCTTGTTCCATTTTATCATTTATCTGCAACAGGCATCCACAGAAGCCAACACTTGCCTTTGCCAAGTATGTGCATTATGACTTTTGGCCCCCTGGGCTAGGACAAATTGGGGGAGATAAAACGAAATTTATTAGAATTGCTTTTCTTCATTTTCAACTCAAGCAAACTTGTTTATTCAACATTGACAAGCATATGGCATGCAAGCTACAATGCTTTATAAAGAGCCGTTTTTGCTAATTTTTTTCTCAAGAAAAATTAATGAGATTTATTTGCAACAATGTTCGAAGTGAGAAGAAAGAGTAAAACAATAACCTCTTGATAAAGGAAAAAACAATATCAACAAAGTTCAGATGGAACTCAAAACTTTGTATTCAACTTTTGAAAATTTCAATTTGTGATTGAAGAGTAGCTTAAACATGATACAATAAATTCAGCAATAAAATGCTAAATTAATGAGTGAATCTAGCTTTCTTTGAAAAAGGAAAGCATTATAAACCCTGCCTGGCTGCTTGTCTTATTAATCTTGAGAGACGAGAGACTCACCTGATCTTCATTGAGATAGTTTGGTAACCCTCCGATGAAAACTTTGTGGGGTGAATCCGGAACTACAGTTGATACAACACCAGGAATGTGAACAGTTGCTGATTCTAAATTTAAAAAGAAACTTGGGATAAAGATTTTGTATTAAAGAAGAAAAATTAAAAAGTTAAATTAAAATTAAATTATTATTAAAAATTTAAACTTATAAATCAAAAAGCTATCACAAGTGCCAATCCAATTTATATATATGTATACATTTGGCTCAGAGGAATGGGTGGGGGTTTTTGAAGCGGCAATCTGGAGTTTGATTCCGACCAAGAGTGGTTCGATTTGAGAGAATTGGACAGCATCCTTGTGGAAAGAATTTTCCTCCTGTCAGCATTTGCCTTATGATTATAAATCTATGGTATAAATGGCTCTGATGAAGGCTTTTAGCAGAAACAGAAGAAACTAAAACTGCCTTGGCTACAGTGAAATATCCAGTGCTGGCTTCAGAGATTCATCGCTCATTTCATTGGGCTGTTTGGCTCAGTGGAATGAGCAGGGTTTTTTTAAGCTGGAGTTTGATTCCGACCAAGAGTGGTTTTTCGATACAATTTGGCAGCACCCTTGTGGAAAGAATTTTCCACCTGTCAGCATTTGCCTTATAATTATATATACATGTCTCTCTCTATAAATATATATACCTGAAATTCCAGGAATTGGTTGGTAATCTTGAGGTCTTCGAATTTTCACAGCTTGACCCTATTAAAAAACCATGTTGAAAATAAGCATGCTTTGAAGTGCAAAACATTGATACTGAATATGTGAATATCAACTAATAAGCATCAATCAAACCAATAAGTGAATGGGATTTAAAAATAAAAACAATCTGAGAAATACTTATGAAGACAAATGGCTGAGACAGAACAATTCCTATCCTTTTAGAGCTCCAGCAGGTTTAAATCTCCTTGTACTGGCAAAAAAATTGCATTAATAAATTCCTAAAAGGCTAAATAACAATAGCTGATATAAAATTTATGAATTTCAAACCTGCAACATGATTCCATCAAATGCCATTGCTTGGGTTGTTTCTTCAACACTTCGAAACTATCAGAATTCAGAAACAAAATTAATTCCTTTGTCTACCTGCAAATCCATACATGATAAAAATTTCAAACATGAAAACAAAGCTTCCAAGACTAAGCATTGTTAAGTGCTGCAAAATAAATTCCTTGCAAAAGTAGCTAGGTATCTTCATAATTGCCATATAGGTTTTTCCTTTGGAAAATTTGAGATAAAGATGTCAATTCCCCTATAATTCAAAATAGATGCTTAAGTAACATATCAAGAGCGCATATGTTTACTTCAAAGTAAATACCTCTAAAAAGGCGAAGTTTTTGTCCAAATTGATTTGGCAAGCCAAAACTGGGTTACCAGGTTGTGTTGTGAGCTTAGCTTCTATCATCTTGGCATTGAAGAAATCGATCATCAATTCCTAAAAAACAAATATTAAATTATCAACTACACCTTTCATCTACCATGCATTAACTGATAACCAAGCTGTAGGGTGTAATACTGAAAATCTCACAAATGTTAGGTACACAATGAAGTCCTTCTGTTACTCAAGGGAGAAAACCAAAGTTGGAAAATATCAAACAATAATTTGGTAAATGCGAAACTGCATGAGTTTCTAATGGCTGCAATGTTGGCCTCATGCAAGATAACATAAAGTATATAATAACAAAACAAGTATATATATAATTTACATATATAGACAAGTATAATATACATAGAAGATACCATAAAATATACCCATACATACCTCTGTAATACCAAAAGGTATGTTACCAACATACAGCCGTCTTGCCTGCCTGGTCATCTGAGCACCCTGGGGCAACGCAACAGCAGGAACTGCCCCACCAGCAATTGGTGCAGTTATGGCAATTTGCCCAGCAGCTGAAGAATAATTTTTCTAAATTTATCATTGCTGAAATAAATTGTTTATTATCACATTTCTTAATGGAATAGGTAATCTAGTTAATTAATTTTTTTATAGTATTTGCATCAACAAATGTATATACTGTAAATAGCACACTTATACAAAAATAAGTTTTCTCAAGGATCAACACTGATTAAACACAACTCCATTGTGGGAGTTCAAAAAATAAATACTAGTAGTTCATCTAACCATCTTAACAATTAGCTAGCAAGTACACAGTGATATAAGTCCCTCATTTTTTACAACATTTACTTTGAAGAAGCAACTTGTAGCATATACTTGCCTCTAAGAGCTTTGTACTTTACTGGGGTAATATCTTCATAGCCAGGAGGTGGGACATCCCACATAGTCTTCCTGAATAGCAAAAAATTATATTTGATAAATAATTTTCTCTTCAAGCACTAAAGAAAATTGCACAAGATATACATTTTAAATTAGCATTTAAATTGCAATACTTGTATGGTTAAGCAACTCATTGCTCTAAAAATACCTTTTGACAGTTTGTGGGACTGGAGGGGTCTCTCTTCTTCTTCCCCTTTCTCTGCTTCTGCTCCTTCGAACTCGTTCTCTACTTTTGCTACGCCTCCTTCGTCTCTCCTTACTTCTACTCCTGCTTCTGTTTCTCCTTGGACTTCTTGATTTACTTCGAGATCTTCTTCCTCCTCTTCTCCTATCCCCCCTGTCATCTCTTGAGTTCCTGTCATTTCTATCGACTCTATCATCTGGAAGAAGGCATTTAGATGATTATCTGTATATGAATTATCAAGTTTTGAGGATTGAGGATTGTCATTTGAACCACCAATGATCAATATTATTCAAATTGATTTAATAAAAATGATTGATCTCACAACATTTTCACTTTCACCAAACAATCATCCTTAGGATTTTGAGAAATATTTGATTTAGAGTTGAAAATCATTTGTATTTTCATGTCCTTGGCTTTAAGTTAGAAGAATGGAACATTTTTAAAAAGTAACTTTATTGAGCACGTGTAAGTTCGAATTCAAGGAAACACATTTGTCACAAAAGCCTTGCTGCTGCTAAAACCAGTTAATTTCTAAAGACCACAGTAAGTAGCAAACACATCGCCAATTAAGGAAAGGATGCTCGTATCAAATGAGCTAGCCAGATTTTATTCTTCAAAAGAGCAATTTAATTTGACGTGTCCAGTCCTAGAATTAGCCTATTTAGTCCCATCGAATCTCCTTCGGGCACTAAACTAGGCCATTCATAGCTTTACTCCCTTATAGGTACCGAGTTTTCCAGAACATTCTACAGTGGCCTTCAGATTTTGCAAACGTTCTTCTAATCTTTTGGTGAAATTAAATCTAAGCGAAAGCTTACCCCCAGAGCCACGAAGCTCTTTGATTTGTTCTTGAACGTCAAAGTCCGCCATTTTCGTTATACACTAGGCATGCGAACACAAAAAATCAATCCCGTCGTGCAATGAAATACTATCGCTCCTCCGCATTCCACCATAGCATATTGTAAACGAGGGGTGCTATCGAAAGAAAAGGGGCTAAGGCCAAGCACGTAGAAAACATCTTTAAAGTGGATAGTCTAACTTTAGTGACTTCGTTAAAAGCTTTCAAATATGATTCAGCGTATGTATATAACCATGGGCTGCTAAGCTGGTATCAATATTCACTGTAGTAAAAGGTATCAATATCATATTGAAGAAGTTAAATGAAAAAGCTCACTTTTGCAAAGGATTCAAAAGCTATCCATATATTATTCTGGGCTCTTCACTCATTTCTAATTTAAAAACTTAAGTACTATGCATGCTTTCATAAAAGTCTTTGAAAATATCACTAACTGAAAACAAACAACTTTCTATCGAATGCTTTAAAAAGTGATGCTTAAAGGCTTCTCGATAAAGGTTTGGATTTAAGGTTTCTGAGACGCTCAAAAGCTCTTGCTATAATCTTGTAGAAAAGATGGTGATGTGAAAATCTATTGAACCCGGGAAAGGTAATTACTCTTTTCTTTTGGTTTTCAGGAGAGGATTATAACATACAGAGATGACTGGGTGAGTAAAACTATTTTTCAGTTCATTTAATACTCCCTTTCATGCTCTACAACTTGAAGAAATCAGTTTATAAGACATGAATGAATTTATCAATAAGAGCTTGAAGGAAGAGAGCGACGAATTTTGAAAGCATTAACACCCGAATCGCTTTTGACGTCATTTATAAAATACATAGCTCTAAGTGCAGTAACAGATAACAATATTATTTACTACTAAATACCGGTTGAAGAAAGCAACCGACGAGCAATCAATAAGCAATATATCCTAAATGCGATTTTGAGGCTCTCTGCGCGATCGTAAACTAGCTCCATCCATTTGAACTTTCAAGTAATCACACCTCAAAGGCAAGTAATCCTATCGATTCTTAGTTCTGCAACTCACAGAATTTCACCTCGATTCTGTGAACATTTTAAGCAATTATTCATTTAATGTGTTCTTAAAAGTGGAAAGCATAATTGACTTTGGTGGCGTTGTAAATACACGATGAAAAAGGCATAATATATTAGTCTTAACCTCCATTTTGTCACACATAGACTTTCGTAGATTGGTGCATTAACGGAAGAAAGTGAGAAATTCATAATGACTTTGATGTTAATTTAGTACTGCATTTTCCACAAAGACAAAATTTCATTTTCTCGTGTTGAAATACATGAAATACTATATGCAACGCAAGAAAACAAAGATTAAGTATATGATTGGTGGAATTGTTAGCCTAAGACGAATCAAAAACGTGCTTTTGCGTGTTTCTTAGGACGCTTTATAATAAAGGAACCACTCATTGTACTTAATAAACAAGGCACGGACAAAACATGCAACTTGGAATATTGGGGTGTTGAAGCATTTACAGAAATAGGCGTTATGTCAATGCGAAATACTAGGACAACGTACATTCGACCAAGCTTTGCATTCTTGACCTATTCTCATATAAGTCTCTTGAAGAAGCTTTTTAATTACAAACCTCATTAAAGTATGCATGCACCAGACTTAATTGTATGTTTAGCACGAATAATACCAGTGTATTTCGTTTGAATAAAGCGATCAAAAACCATGCTTCTTGGTTGCTGAATAAATCATTTAACACGGAGTTTGGCTCGATCTCACCTCTATGAAAGCATATTGGAGATTTTCGGTCAGGAAGCTGTGTATGCCGTGGCCTATGTCGACAGGCGATGTGACCATAATGGGACTAGTGTCTCGTGTCCTTTGTTAAAGATTAATGCTTCTGGACAGCTTACTGGTGTTTGTGAGTCAACAAAACATACGAATTGCAAGAATACAGTTCCATTTTGCTAAACAAGGAACCCGCTGTAGCTTCGCAAAACCTTAGTTTGGTTTTTTTGTTAACACGAAACCACTGTTTAATTAGCACCGCGTTGATGTTTACAACAGACAATTCCGCCCATGAAGGAGCAGTAAACACTGCTTTGCCAGGAAACATGCTTATAAATATCTGTACATATCCTTTAGCTTCAGGCCTCTTGATTCATTACTTTAACACAATTTATCTCGACTACTAGTTCTACCTTTTTGGCTTGCATTTCCACTTGCAAGACAGTTGTACCTGATATGCTTTTGAACTCTCACGAGCTTGCATGATCTCTAACTGTTGACCATGTCATAGTTGTGTTTGAATGTAATCATCATTCATCATTTCATTACACATTTTTATAAAATGTCCAATGAAGTAAGAACTAGCAATATCGTGGACTTTATCAAAGACCGTAAAAGCTATATAAGTCGTGTGATTTCTGTCTATAATGCACTCTTATATTCATTAATCTTCATGAAGATTTGATATCTATTAAAAGAAATGTAAAGTTTAAGCCTTCTCCGTGTGTAATGCAACTGTTGCAATATCCAAAATTAACTGTATGGATGTCAATTTTACTAGAAAGGGAGTGACACTAAAAATGGCACTTTTTAGCTTGGTTTCCCAGGGTGCCAGAAAGTGAAGATATCTCATAATAAGCAAAAACGAATTCCGTGACATCACAGTGACGTCACCAATCTCTCTCGGCCTTGTCCTCTTTTTGCTGAAAAAACTGTTTACTTTTAACAGCAAAATTTTTTAACTGCATTTATCTGAGTCTATGTCTTACGAAGTGGTAAGACTGATTTCAGATTCTGCAAAGGATAAGTTAATTTGCATGTAAGTACATTCTCTTAGATAGATGTGTCCTGCAGGTTTTTTCATAATGTCTTACCACCATTGAACTGAAGACTAAGTTGATATTCCTCTTGCTTTGCGAACGTAGTCTAGTCCTCCCTTCCTGGCAGGTTTTAGAAGTTTGATTTTCAGCTCCAAGCTCCAAATACGATACCTGTGCAATTTCCATTTTCCTGTTTTGACTGTGTCTGTCTTATTCGTCCGTCGATGCGTCGAGAGGGTGGGGGTGGGGGCTGTCTTGTGGGTCCGCAGATGACTGACAAGGCCGTGTTGTGTCAGTGACTCGTTAGCCGTATTCAATTCATTCGCTATTTGCTTCACTGGTATTACGTGTTTCGTGCTCTAAATTTCGCGTTTTCTACGTTGAATTTTTCCCTTCGAAAGCATGTTATGAGCAAAGCTCGCGATTCATTTTCCCTTTCTCTGCACTTCACAATCGGAGACGTATGGCACCGCAACTTGTATGAATATTGATTACGAGGAAGTCTAAGATAGCACCAATAGCTCGCAAAGGTTGATATTTGATTCTGCTTTTTCGAAGAACACAGAGAAAGCTTTCTATGTTTGTTTGTTGGAAGGTTTCTAATTACCACGAAACTTGACCGAGCAAAAACGTTCATCAAATTGTGCCGATGATCAGCGATAATCAACTTTAGATCACCGATGGAGATTGTTCACCATACAGTGGAATTAAGCAGTAGCAGAAACTGGGAAGAAAGGCCTTATTAAGATTGCCAAGAGGCCTGCTGTCGACTGACGCCTTATTAATGTTTCTGTGCTGAGAAAGAAAGTTCATTCCATTTAAGAGACACATTATGAATGGTTTGAGAAGTACGTTGTGGCACGTGGGTTGCAAAAAGGATTATGGAGGAGATTAAAGGGTAAAGATGTCGTTTAACGGCAAGCCCTTGATAATCGTGGGAAGAGTGACAACTAGCCCCAATCTGTTGTTTTTCTATTCTTTTTGCTTCTGGCATGTGATTCCAAAGGGCAACCATTCATTAGTGGAAGTCGAGGTACCTGTTATTCTGCCATTCAGATATCATATCGCGTTGTTCTGTTGGAGGAATCATTGTCATTGTAGAACGTGAATCATTTTTAATTTTCACCATCCGCATCCTAGATTGAAAAGCACCGTCGTCAGGCTTTAGTCGGTTAAACTCCTTTACAGTGTTCTATATTGGTCGCTCTCATTCTTTGTATCGAAGCCTAAATTCCTTTATAACTAAGATTCTAAAAACCAAAAAAGTTCATTTTTTTGCAAAGCTATCTTGTGCCGTATCAGGGCGAGTTTGTGCCGTATCAGGGCCTCCGATTTGACCCAAATGGTTGGGGGGAAGTGGGGAGGGGGTAGTGTTGCAAGCTCTGATGCAAACAAAATACAAAATGAATTGAAGATTCTTGTAATAAAGCTCAAGAGACTACAATTTGCAAGAGCTTTCCTCCCTCTTGTTATCAGAGGTTCTGTTTTTATCCATTTAATTTCACTTCATGCATATGAGATAGAAAACATAAAACCTACATAGTTTTTGTGATGGGGTGATCATAGATGGAGAAAAGCGCCTTTTCAGTCGAAAGGCCCATTATAGCTGAGTGAGTTGTGGTAGAGTGAATCGAGCAAGTGATATGAAAATGAGATAAATGGAGCCTCAAAATATAGGAAATCTTATTTTGCTGAAGTAACACGCAATGGCTCGAGGTCTCATGGAGTGTTATTAGTAACCTTGCTTGTTTCAGTTTACCCTGGGTAACTTTTAATAACTCATACATTTATCTATTTTGTTGTGACGAAGAAGGTAGAAGTCAGACCCAAACCCATTCTGTCCAAATGAACGTGATACTATAACCCAGTCTCTTTACTGAGTTTGACTTCTTCAACATGATTCTGTTTCCCGTTCCATTCTACTTTCATCATAGAGGAGAGTCAAAATTGTCTGTGTTGAAAACACAAAGATAATCCTGAATCAGAATTTAGCCAAGTCATCAGTTTCTTTCAATTTCGACAGGATTTAAGATTAAGAAAAATCCCTTTCAAACTAGCTAAATTTGCTCTCACTGAATTATAACTCGCCGTGTTTGCAATCAAGTGGAGATTTCCGCAAATCAACGCAATTAGTGTCACTAACAATGCATCACGCGAAGCATTGCCCAGTCGCCTATCTTCATGAAAAGAGAGCTTCCCTTTTCCAGTTTACCAGGTACCCAAAAATCCAGGCCTAGAGTCGTCTATGGCCGTGGTCGGACACGGGCTACTATTTCATTTACATCCTGTAAGCAGATTTAAATTGTGCTAGTTCAGGATGGCAAAACAATCCATTAACGAATATTGAATTGATTTCAAACCTAGAATAAAAAGCCACGACTCCCCAGGAAGAGGTAAAAACTTTGCAATCGATATTAACTTTTTGTCAAAGCATTTTTTGCTATAAAAAAGGGTAAAATGAGCTTTTAAAACTGGCTACAGGGACACTGTTTCAGCCACAGTACTGTCAACTGGAATGATTCCCCTATCTCGAAGCCATGTTATTGCATCTATGGAGCATCAAGCCATTGGGAACATCTAAAGAAAGGAATTCTGATGAGGAAGCTCCACTGATATTTTCATCAAAAATAAGATGAAGTGGCAAATACACAGTATTGAACTAGAAAAAAAAACAAGTAAATAGACGATGTTTGATCTTTATTACTAGGCGTGATAAGATGATATGCGGATCTACGTGCGTGTTTCTAAGCGTATTCTTCATGTGTTAAATATATTTAATTCAATTTGTAAAAAACACCTCTTTTTAATCAAGCCTTGCAAAATTGAGAAAAGGTGAGTTTTATTGGCGATAATATAGATGCTGGCAGACAAATGTATGTGAAACTGCAATATCTAAGGAGTTAAAATACAGAACTCTGACGTGAAATTGTAATGAAGTGTTGAAATTGTTCGTGAAGCTAACATGGTCAATTTTGCTATACAGTTTTATCAATTTGTAAGAAATTAGAATAAATTACGTTCCGTTCCCATTTTGCATGAACTATTCACATCAGCTAAAGGTTTGCAATATAATCCTCTGTAAAGGCGTTTCCTACTATCCAGAATCCTTTTTGACGGCTGTTTCCCTAGGCCAGATTCTTCCGTAATGAGTATTCGAACTTTACCCGCCTGCGTCATTCAGATTTCTTAGGATGACAGCAATCTATCAAGGAACCTGTTGCTAGCCGACAGTGGCATCCCCTGCTGGAATGCTTGTAATTGCTTGATGCCATAAAAATCAGATGCTCAACCCTAAATGTTCCATATTTAGATGAAGGATAGAAGAGACATAATGTTTAAAGGTCTCGATTTTCTGACACCATGAATTCGAATTCTTAGAGCTTTATTCGGTTGCTCAAACTGACTTAATCCATCCTGTTGCAGTTTGGCTACAAACAATCGTAGATTTTGATTTATAATAATGTGATTTATAATATGTGATTTATAATAAATCTAAGTTATTTTGTCACAGTTACCAGATAGGGGAACCAAGAACAAAGGAATTGATCTGTGTCGTGTAAGCCTGGTTCCCTTGTGACTTTATATGTATATATACTCATATAAATATATCAGTGACATATCAAGAGATGGACCCCAATTTATCCACTCAGTAGCATTTTGCGATTTGATGTATTGGCGTTGTAAAGGTCCCTATTGCCACCATTAGTTAGACACGCCACTGCAGGACAAAATGGAAGTCCGAGAGACATCTAAATGGTCCAATCGTCCCCTTTTTCGACGCTACCTTGGCACTATCTTGGTGAATCGCCCCAAGGCTCCAAGAAGTGTCTGATTAATGATTCTCTCTCGTTCCACTGTTCAGCACAAACCCTGGATGCCCACAGATTGTCAACTGTTACCATCTTTGCTGACATCAGGTGTCTCATAAAGATCATGCAAAACGGCACTGAATTCTGGACTAGAGGGAAAGCGAGCCAATAGCTTCAACGGCGCTTGCCTGCGATGTGTCTCTAAGCAGTCACTTCCCTCCTCGATGATACTCTCCGTCGGTGAAATACGCATGGGGCATGTCACGTGATGCCCGTTGTTGCTCCATCTTTTGAAGTATTTACAGGCCAACGGGTACTTCATCATCGTGTGATGCTCTCTAATCGATGGTAGCGGAGGGATGTTCGTTGAGTGTGATTTTACTCGTGGCATTACAACTTTTGGATCCTTGTCAACGATTCTGTGGAACCCTCTGCTAATTGCAGCCTCTTCTGGCTTGATTCCCGGCAGCTTTTCCATCCACTCGCCCTTATGTGCGAACGTTTCTTCGAACTGGCGACCTTTATGCCTCTGCGTTCCATCATCTGATTTTTTCGCGTCCATCGTCATCGATATCAGCACATTACTTCCTCTAAATGCCTCGCCAATGCCTTTAAACTTGAAAAACGCTTATATCATCAAAGTCTTATTGCCAACCTGCCTTTAACCTTCTTCCTCAAAAATTGTGATGAGCCTGCACAAAAAGTGACTTATAGGTTTACCAGGTGGTCTAAACAAATTCGTAAATGGAACAACAATATAGATATTTCACTACAAAGTTCTCGTGCACCGAATCCTACATACGTTGTTTTCCATGCTAGTGGATTATTGCTTCTATTGTAAACGAAGCCTGATCAATTGAATTCAGCATTATTGGATATGAAATGGGAAAGGAACAACAACCACTGTTGTTTGGTTTCTTTTAAAGCCATAGAAATCAATGTTAGTGGACACTCGATGGAACCCTTTGTCTTCAGCCTCTTGGACGGAATTGGGCACTCTCCTCGGGCCAGTCTCTTTAGGCCGGTCCCTGTGGGCCGGTCACCTTGGGCCAGTCTCGTTGGGCCGGTCCTGCCCGGTCAGTCTGGTATGTCAGAACCGCCGCCTTTCACCTCTTCTAAAGAGGGTCTCTACTTCGCTTATTATCTCCTAATTGCTTTCGGGCTTTTCAAACCTAGAGTGACCTAATTGGAAAATTTTCTCTTCCATAGCATGTTATCTGGGCAGGTACAGGACCATTAAGGTCCCATTGTCCCTTGATGGCGCAAAAGCTGATATGCTGATCATTATCAACGTAGCCAAGACAACGTGGTAAACACACAGCGAATCATTGCAAAGATGCCTACCTTTTGATTTGTAAACAGGCATCGTGGATACGCTGTTATGGGTCTTAAAAATGGACAAGTTTACTGCAAATATACCAGCATCGATTTTATCGGCCCTTTTTTACATCAAATCTCCTCGAGAATTTTTTCAGAACGGTCAGCTTTTTGGTTACAGTGTGTGCATCGTACGAAAGTGACACTTGTGGCCCAATTGGCAAAAGTATGGGGTGACACATAATCAATGCTGTAGACATAGAAACGTCACTTCATGGACACTTCGACTTAAATAACCATTGACAACAAGAATTGCGTCTTAAGATTAAAAAAAATTCTTATAGAACGTAATGCGTCCGTCACAGGAGTCACCTGTGCAAACTGGCCATTTCCACATAAAAGGAGGAAAATGGAGCCACTTGGAGTGGAGAAAGGGAAAGATCGGTGATGATATCCACATAGCAAAGGAAATTCAAACTGCATCCCAGCACAATAAACTCCACAGTATTTGTCTTTGAAATCACATTCCGAGAACTGATTCATTTTTATTGCATGAATGACTGTCATAATCAGACTTATCATTGGTCACATCAAAATACGACTTCCGCGTTCGAAACAGTTCCACCCTATCATTTCAGGAAGGTACTATTCTGTCTAGCATCGCTTTTTGTTCCAAGAATTTGCTACACATCTTTTTCCTTCTGAATTCAGCCAAGTGGTTTTCAAGGTATCATTTCAGTATAGAAAGTTTAACACTAGAGTTACCATTTCATTAATGTTGGAAGTCGTGAGATTATGATCTTTTGCGCTGTTAACTGAAAATTAAAGTTCTAGTGGTAGAATCTTATGGTACGATACTGAATTGGTAAGTTATTCGTTTTGACATAAGGCAAGTTATGGTTGCCAACTGAATAAAGTTATAGTTTACTGGGATTCTCATCCCTTCTGAGGTAAAGAAAGTACAAACGGAATATCGCTAGAAGCAATTTCTTTGAAAACGCTTATCTTTAATCAAGACACATTTATTATCGATTATAATGCTTATTGAGGTCTTAAAAAGCTCCTACTTCAAGCAGAGAAATGTTTTCATGCTTGCTTCAAGACTTCACCTTCACCTAGCAACGCAGTCTCCATTGTTTTATTTCAAGAAAACAATATTTGTGTCAATAATGCCCTTGTGTCTATAGAACGATAGTATTATAGTTTCTAGTTTAGAACCCCTTACTTTCAAATGGAAATGATCTTTCGCCTCAACTAAAAAAACTTTGATCCTTTCTATTTTCCTGGCAATGACGTATTCATCCCAATAAGCACCATTGTATTATAGTGGCTCTAGTTCAGATGTGCTTGCTCATGGGTATTGTGCAGTACGAGCTGTCTTTAGTCTTCCAAACCTTTTCCACTTCTTCCCAAACCAAGTAATCTCTCTAAAAAGGCATCTTTTCATTTCGCAACCAGCACACTACCACACATTTTCAAGTCACACTCGCCTTCTGACTACAAAAAAGTATTCCTTGTGGCTTTGGCTAAAGACAATTGACACTTACAATTTATCGAGAGAGAAATCGAGTGAAATGTCGAGAGCATTTGGCAGGGGCTTTACACTGATAATAAATTTTGCCCGCTTTGATGAAGACCTTTCTGTTTTGATTCCTATCTGAACCAGGCAATGAATCTATTTACGGTCAATCTTTGACCAAAACCAAGTCTCTTTGTACTTGTGCCTTCTGCATCCGTCCGAAAGGAAACTAAAGAGGCCATTGCCCTGAATAATTGATTCCAGTTTCAGGAGATTTTTTAGTCAGCTGTATTTCAGGCACGGCCATCAATTAACGCCTTTCAGCACTGCCACCCTTACCGACCACATGAAACGCAGTAGCATCGAATTGAAAGTGCCTTGATATGTCCATATATGAGAAAATCACGACAAAGCATGTTAAGAAAAGTTCTCAAATGGCGTAATACGGCAACGTAATTCTTCATTGCAAAAAAGCGGCAGTTTGATGAATAAATGGACTACTAGATGGACAAGAATTATGCTAGAAGTGCCAGAAGAGCAATCATTTGCTTGCTTCATTTGTTCTCAGAAGCCGATGGCTGATCACCACGTCGGTTCTTGTTTATCGATATCAAGCAAATCACAGCATCGTCATCTATCTATTTTTAGTTGCTTCGGTCATTGCGATTCGCAGCAGATGATAAGATCAGCAAGGTAATCAAACGTGGCTTCACAACAGCTGCTAAACCTTCAAGCCAGCAACACAAAAACAATAATTTAGATAAGAAATATTCATAATTACATGATTGACATATAAAGACCGTACTGGGGATTCTCCGTAATACAGTCCTCGGTACGTTTGCATGCAGAAAATATGTACATGTAGATTGTAGAAGGAGAGAGAGTACAAATATCCTTTATGATGTTCACTCATTAAGAGACACTAGCGAACTAACTACAGTTCCTGCTACAAATGCTAATATGTTGGATAGGTGTTTTGAACCTAATACACACATATGTATTTGTGTGTGTATATATACATATATAGAATAGAGTTAGAGAAAATAAACTACATTTTTTATCACTACAAGCCTGTTTCGTGGATAGTTCACTCCTCGGGAGACCAAAATCTCTGTCTCGACGAGTGAACTATTCGCAAACAGGCTTGTAGCGATAAAACATGTAGTTTATTCTCTCCATCTCTATGCCATATTACGCTCTACGTGCAATTGTATTGAGCACTGTACTACGGACAAATTTCAAAAGACAAATTTCAATATATCTATATTTAAATAGATATCAGAATGCCGAAGGGTTAACTAAATTGAATATTTGTTTCTGGGTAACTGTATACATGTGTTAATGCAGGCTCAACCGTTTGCGTGGTTGTCGTTGCTTTCCAGGTCTGCTGACTGTAAGCTGCCAGAGGCTTCTGAAAGCAGGCAATGTAAAAACGAAATTTGAAAAATCATATAATCAATTCACTATCTGCTGGTGCTAAAGAAAATAATAACTAGATTGCAGCTCATTCGTGTTATTGTTTTCATTGTAGAGTGTTTGTACAATTTTATTTGCTCAGACTAAAACGGAGCTGAGTGTCCTTGAGCAATCGGATTTCTGATTAGGCAAGTGCCAAATGATTGTGCCAATCGCTTTAACAAGAAATTGCTGATGCAGATTTAATCTTACATTCGACAGTACACCGCAAGATCATTAAAGTATTCTCTAATTGCGTTTGGTGATTAAAAAGGGGAGAAAAAATTCACAAAAATACAATTACATATGCAGATGTTTTTTGTAATCTGTGCCGAGATTAACTAGTAGACTAAAATAGATCTTGAACTATGATTTGTATTTATCCATCAATACTTGTTATAGGTCCTTGCCAATTTGCGGTTTATTTAGGACTTCTCCTCTCCATTACAATTTGCTGGCATTAAAATTAGGGCTATGGTTTTTTAGACGCTCGATTTGCATAGATGCTTGTTGTTTCTACTTTCTACTTTTTGATGCTGTTGGGTCATTTGCTCGAAGGCAAATTTCAGGGGGCTCTATGTGTCTATGTAGCCTCTAATTTCGTAAGCTTAGGCATCTGGCAAAATCATCCAACATATTCTTACCACAGTTCTAGTTCTTTAAATTAAAGTCTCCAAAATTAGTGCAATGCGATAAATCTGTGACTTCAAATGAAATCTTTTTGCAGTCGCTTGATTTAAAGACCTTTGACGTATTTACGCCCTGAGCTGTATAGTTTAGGCTGCTGAGAACTCTATTCAGTCATGGACCATTATCTCAAAAAGTTTGAGTAAAAGGGACTACAACAAAGTTTTGAACTTCTGAATTAAGTGTGTCATTTTCTTAATAGAAAATGAGTTATTCGTCTATACCTACCCGTCATAAATCCATTCAATCTTTTTACGATAGCGCCCCTTAATTCACCAAAAGTTATTCCCATAATTCCCGTGTCTTTGCGTATGCTTTCCTTGTAGCCAATATAGCCTTGTAGCAACTGTAGTTGTACCAGTTCAATTTGTGAAACAAGTACTGTGAGTTCATGTTATATATATATATTTACCTCGTAGTTACTACCTCATGGTGACGCTGCGGTGCACAGCTCCCAAACTTACGAGCCGGAGATGAAGAATGTGAGCAGACCGATCAGTGAAGCTTTTTTGTTATCTGAGCGTTGATGTTTTGATTTGGCCTACGTAGAAGCTGCTCCCGATTACTTGTCAGTCTTTGCCAATAATCCTGCAGCAAAACATGTCATTTTGCAAGTATAACGCTGCAGCCCCCTATTCTCCATTGGAATGTTTTTTACACAGAGCCACTATAGCCAAGGGGCATAATGCCACCTTATCTATACAAAATGTTAAAAGCGCCCTTTTATCATAAGGGTCTATACTTACTGTTATAGAAATAGATCTTTGTGTGTTAACGTAGTCTACTTTTGTTGATTCCCCCCCCTTCTTCCCTGTTCAAAATTGCGTCCAACAACCCTGTTTCATATGTTTTTAAATTTTGCTGTTTCTCAGTTGATCACCGCACCAAAAAACTGTTGCAAGGGGGGAGGTGCCGGAATTAATTCTCAAACCGTGCCTGCAACGTATAGCCTAAAGAATTTGTATCCTGGATATTTCGATTTCGAATCTACTGATTAAACTAGGCCACCCACCCTGCATCCACGTTACAGCAATTTCTGTTACTGCTTGTCTTACATAAGATGCCTTACAGTTGGGTGGCAACGAACTCCACGCATATCTTCATCTCGCATCGATTTCTATGCTGCATTTCAAGCTGCGAGTGTCAACTCTGCTTTAAATAATGAATGCATTGTATGACCCCCTGGTTGCATCGACCCATCTCTACTTCTAATCTAAAGCAGATATCTTGCTTATCAACTCACTTTAGAAACTCGCGAATTGGCGAAAACGGGATGACCGTAGACAAACATTTCCTTTCAATCTGATGTGGAAGGTGCCCTGAAGGATCGTGTTTGAATAAGAAGCTTAAAGTTTGCTAGATAGATGTCCCGTTAGTTGAGGTTTCTGCATAGTATTCCCGACATTTCAAGCGAAATTCGCGACTGGGATTGTGCGCAAGACAGTGCTTCGAATATCTATTTTCCACCCAGGTTCTGCTGTTTGCCTAGGTGCTGCTGTCTAGCTTGTTGAAGATTGGATGTAGGCCGTCAATGAATATCAACTAACTTAAAAGGGTCGGTCAATCGATTTGTACACAGGTGCTGTTTCACGTTCATCAAAAGCAGCGGGACCGGATCCTTGCGGAACCACCATCTGCTTAACACTGGCGCTAATCTATAGACACACCATGCTTTGTAGTTAAAACCTCGCAGAGTGATTGCAATAGAATGGCCTTTATTCAAATCCTAACAAGCAAGGATCCACTCATTTTGAGGTTTGAAGTCTGTTAATAGCAGAAAAAATCACCAATTCCATAAACTGAGAAGGCCAGGTTTCTCTTAATCTCATGGGGCGAAAGTTGACTGGTCAAGTCAATAGGCTCCGTCCTCATTAAACCCACACTTTGGATTTAAGTTTATGATTTAGGGATGCTTTCTGCTCAAAAATCATTTTTGGTAATACATTTCGAACTGCAGTTGACAATAAACAATCCATTCTTCTTCAGAATTGATGACATGGCGAGACTTTTCTGGCAGGTGAGTTGTTCCTGCTACCAGTACTTTTTGCAAGCTTCTGGCTTCATTCATCTCAAAGCAAAGAGACAATAGCAATGCTTGAAGCACAAAACATGATTGAATTATCATTCTAAGTCACAATGAAACCTCGAATTTTGTCTTGCAAAATTTTATTGTTTGTTTCAAACGAGCCTCTGATGTCAGTGACCACATAACCACATATCAAAGTAATGATTTAATCAACTTCGATGCAAGAGTTCAAGTGCTGTTTTGTTGTGTTCCTGTTGCCAGGCTACGCTTGAAGTAAGGCTACACGGAAAACTCCATACCTGCCTGCAATCATCTTCATTCACGACCGGTAAACAACAAACTGTTTACTATTTTCGCAAAGTGAACTCACTCTAGTAACATCCCATAAACTACGTCACACATAAAGTAGCGCTCTTGAGAACGACATAATAGAACTTTCTTTAATCCTTGTGATACAGACTTTCTTAAGGCCAAAAGCATGACTAACTATCAAACTGTAATGCATCTGTTTCCCGTGATTTTTGCGAGACTTGATATAGATTCATCAGAAATATATCTAAGAGAAGGGGTAACTTCCACATGTGACTATAGGCTTGTAGATGTCTTTAATCCACTTACGCACAGCGTATAGCAAGCTCCGTATAAACAAGACGAAACAGGCAATGAAATACTGCAAGCCATTTGCCGTCAGGGCGCCAATATTTCATAACATATCGCCCGTAACATAAAATATCAAACACATCGGCTGTGACGTCATACAGGCCTGCTTTAAGTCACCCAACACGCAAAACATCGTTAATAATTGCTAGCCTTTCTTACCAACCCTTTAGTTATTTTGACATTTAAAGCAATTTCTTGTAACCTCGGTTTTTTATTACCAGCACAAGACTGGGCACGCGGAGGCTACAGCTGAATCGAGCTGCTTAATAAGGAACGCAGGTGCCAAGGAAGGGCAGGTGATTCGCCTTTCTTTTTTGATTAAAAAAATGTCATGTTTTTGCAGGTGCTCCTTATCAGTTTAATGTTTGAATGAAACGTTCCAGCCACTCTGCTTAGCTCCTTATTGTAGTAGGAATCATCGATCAATTTATAAAGGATCTGCATCAAGTACTGACATCAATGGAGTTTACTTTGTATCTGATTGAGTGCCAAAGAATAATGTAGTCCCTGAGTTGCTCTTCACTTTCCATAATCACCTGTTTGCACGATTTCCTGACACCCAATCAAAAACATTAACAGTATCTTGCGAATGCTTCCTTTGTAGCATACATAATTGGCGGCAAATGCTTCTTAATCATCCCCTCCGACGCATTTGCTTTCCATCCGCCCGAAAGCAAAACCCTTAGCAATATACGGAAAAAATTATTTTGTTATCCAAGGTTCAAAAAGTCTCTACAGATGAGACCAGGGAGCGATTTGTAGTAAGGTCTTGTTTTCGGCCTAAGGAGCTGATTTTTTGTTGTCTGGAGGGTAGTCTGTAACAAAAGCAAAGGCATTGAAAGGAGGTTCGGTCGACGGATGTCCAGCTATTGTAAAAGAAATCCGCGGATAACCAATAATAACAATGATTGAACAGAAACTGGTGTCCGGAGTCTAGGCATTTGTAATTTATAACGATAACTTATAGGAACGGAATTTTATTTATATAATACAATGAATGTGGATGTCAGAATAGGACTTAATTAATCATTATTTTCACGTGAACACTGCCGCATACATTTGACATTCTGACTGAGAATAGATTTATTTGGAATCAAAAGCTGTGAGTCACAAGGATACTCTGCGTTTGAAGAATATCAGAACAGGCCATGTCCATTTGCTGCCCTTTGAACAAATGCAGAACATCTTGCCTAGTTCTTCAAGAGCTAATGATTATTTGATTTTGTTTGACTTTGAATGCAGGATTTTCTTGGATCAAGTAGTTGAATATTTTCATTTTCTGTCATGCACACCAATAGCTCAACAACCTGCCAATAATTTTCGTCTCGATGCCGGGGGTGCGATGGAAATGCAATTGATTATCTCAAGCTCACTTGTTCCTAGTCTGGTGAAATCGTTTTGTCGAAGCAATTTTAATCTTTCCTCGTTCGACTTCCAGTGAGATATTGGCAAGCATTTTCCATTGAAAGGGACTAGTACGTAAAAGCAATTTTCAAGGTGTGTACTCAAAGATTGCCACGAAATTACTAACGTACTTTTAGTTGTGCAGTAATTAGGGCTACGGCGCATGCCCCAGACATCAGAAGACTGGGATTATTGCAAGATTTAGAAAATCCCGCAGGCATGACCCATCCTTATTGCTTCTTCATAAGGTTGTGCATAAATCGACATTTTGTAGTACCCGATATCCCGCATAATGCACGAAAACCCTTTTAAGGAGCCCACTAACAAAGTAGTCTTTGTAAATAGAATGAGGTAGCTGTGTCCCATATTCAACCCATTTTAATGGACAGATTCATACTCGTAGTCATTCGCATCTTTGTTGGACAAATTCACCCTTGCAAAGTGGCAACCTTCTTTCTTCTTTACCAATTTTTGCAGTTGCATTAATTCACATCGCACAATATTTTGTTTTTCCAAGCAACTTCTAACAAACCATTTGAAAGAATTAAATTAGCAAAATAAATTAGCTTTGACAGCAAGCATTTAATATTTTTGGTTCAGAATAATCTTTCTTATTGAAGCTGTTACTTTTGATTACTTTAAAAATGTCGTTCTATTGTTGCCTTAATCTTGCTGTACCATGCACGGTTTTCTTCAAGTTATTGTTTGAGATGTAAGGTAAGTATATTAACTTCAAGCTAGACGTTTTTTGGAATCACACCAGATATTGGCGGTAACAATACATGGTTCAGTCTTACCAACACATTTTTAAGTAGAAGCTTCTCTAAGTTAATTCACCAAGGCCAGTCGTTTAACTTTCGCTCGCAAACCAAAAATCGTTTTCCTTTCATTGAATAAAGAAACAAGTAGAAGCGTTTTATAACTGTGCAATTATTTGATAAGACACGCACAATGCTATAACACTCAGGCTTTAGAAATTATTCACGCAAAGATATAATAGTAAGAGTGGTTTTTCTTCTTGTTATTGGTTAGCATGTACAGTCTTATTGCGAACACCTATGCTAATGCGGGATCGCTTGCAAGGCTTTTCTGCCGCCAGAAGAGTGGGTCGTATCAGGGCTGTTAAATTACTTGAACCAACAAGAATTCAATCAGTTTCAATAAAAAACAAATACAGGCCATTATGTTGCATGTGGCACGTTTGTCATTTGCTGGCAGGTGACAACCCCCCGTCTTCAGCGTTTGTGTTCTGCTTTTTCAGCAAGGCGCAGTCCAGTTGATTGCAAGTGCGAATGGGATAAGCACATTTCCAAATTACAATCAGGCTAATTCTATAGGATGATGGTTTCCTGCTCACCATTGCTCTAGTCTCGTTCAGACTCTAATGGTCATGGAAGCTCAAGGTGCGATACTTTTATTAATTTTATTTATCATTCTCCTGCAACCTCACATTTACATTCGCATTACGATGTTGCCGCCGTTTTTATTATGAAATGTATTTTTTTCAACTGCACTCTGCCATCAATGTAGATGGGAGATCGATGACCATTTCCCCAGCAAATATTTACACCAGAACACAAACAGGCTGTAGAGTGGCTACTGGACACTTCAAAACATGTTGTAGTGAACTGATATCGGAATGATAGTAAACAAACTTTGAAAGTAAGCAGAACTTGCTGGCTGAAATCAGACCCATTTCTAACTGCCTCCATTGTTTCGTCATTGATCTTCTCTAGAATGCTATTTGAAAACATGGCCTGTAATGTTTCCTATCACAAAGACCATGTTTATAAGAAGATTGATCAAATTTGAAGGACCTGCGAATAAAGCAACGTATTTTCACCTCTTACCTACCTAAATAGCTCTTTTACTTCTGATACTAATTTCAAACGACAAATTGGTCTTAATAAATCAGAAACACTCCATTTTAACCTAGCAAGTTTTGTTTTCTGTTACTAATTGATGCTTTAAGATCACTTGAAAAGATTGTAAGCAGGCAACTTTGGATGGATATTAATTATTAATCTCATCGTTATATTTCTATCGTTGCTACGTATTTTGAGACTTCTCTCAGGTACCTGCAGTGTTCATTGGCTTATCAAAAATGTTCTGAATTTGCTGGAATTTTCTACATAATGACTTGTTAAAAATTTTCAAGTTAGGAGACGCTGCAACTAACTGAGAACAGAAAATAAAAATATTGTTTGTTTGCTGGTCCACAATCCAAGTTTCAAATCTATTGTCAGCAGCAACTCTCAAGCTCAAAGGACTCAAAGATTAAGAAACTCAACTTTTAGACCACAGTGTTAAAAAAGCTGTGTTACTTCCACTCTGACAGCAAGCTTTGAACAGAAAATAGCAACCAGAGAAACGTTTTGAAGAGTTTTTGCTTTATTGCAACCGCATCAAAATGACATATATCGTCAACGTCCAAGGCAAGAATGTCAATGGCATTTATTAACTAGCTGTAGAACTTTTATGCAGATTACTGTAAAGAGTAAATAAGCCAGACGTTTCCAAATCCCTTGAGCACGAACCTTGCCCTGCCCCCAACCCTCCCCCAAATCCAGGAGTCTTAAAATTAGGAGCTGCAACATCTTGAGGTCGTTACGTGACACTGCTTGCTCCTAGAAGACGTGATCAAGTGCAGATTTCAAAGCAGCTTCTAAATTAGATGATGGGCTATTATGCATGCTTTGTTCTCGCCGTTTCTTTAATTTAAGTAGGAGGCGCGTCCAAACGATATTCTATAGAACAGGTGTTTTGTAAACAAAGAGGACCACTCTGATGCTTAAGATAGGTCCCCTTGTTTTTTGGAAATTGAATTGCCAGAAGGTCTAGAAGATTCTCGAAACTTGTTGAAGAGACTCTCGCCTTTGATCTCACCCAAGGCAACGGTAAGAAGCAGCATTTTGACGTTGAAATGACCCTTCATAACGCAGATCCTACCTTTAATTGTAGGCTGAAACTTCACCTTGACAAAGAATATCATCTTCCGCATGCTTAGATCTTAAATCAGTCGTTGTCGCAATCATATGGCCGTGCTTTAATTCTCCTTTCCTCCCCCTGTGTTATTTTATTTATTTACATTGTAAGATCTCGTTGTTTATTTTACATTGTAATCAATGCTACACGAGTTTAAAAGTCAGTAGGTTTTAGTTGACCTAATCCATAGAAGGAAATTCAAAACCAGTTGTCTTTATTCGTGCTTTGGCGTTCCGGGGTCGCAGAAGTTTCTGAATTAAACGTCAAGACGAACGTTTTATGTACAAAGCTTCCTTTAAGTCCATATAGCCAATTTTTTCTTTGATCTTTACAGGGTAGGGTTTGCCATTCGTCTCATAGAGTCTATTATAAAGTTGTCTTTTCTACCTAGGCAATTGCCATTTTCCAAGGCAAACGATTCCTGCCACTCTCATCTTTAATTATTTGTCAGCATCAATGTCATCTGATCACCCTGTCAAATTCCCTGAGACTTACACACTGTCAAATGCGAGCATACGCCTACGATCTTCCATCACTACGCTTTTAGAATGCGTCATCGTTAGCAAAAGATTTGATCAATCATTCGCATGCAGAATATCTGCTTATAAAACAAAGTAAATATCCACAGACTGTAACTTTGATCCTTGCAGGCTCGAACAATCACCTGCAAGCTTTCCTAATTATGTGATAGAGCCATCCGTTCTCTGCCGTCTTCGTCAGTAATTCGGTTCAGCTTTTAAGCCTTATGCCGTTATTCTCGCCAATAATCAAAGCCTGTCTTTGCATTTTCTCTTTTCTGCATTAGAAATGCTGCATCGATAATTTACAGACTCGCCTAGATTAAGCTTGGATCTGAAACTCTTAAACAGAGAGATATTTCTTGTTGGTGCAAATAGAATTTGCTTACCTGCAATTCTGCAAGCAGCGTGCAAGGAATATTTGCTCCTCCTCGCTCATTTCTTCCGCCTTCCATTTACCTTATCACTTCCTACTAGTAATAGTATTTCAATAGTAGATATAGCTTTTCATCTTATTTTGGGCAGCTTTTACCTTCTTCGAACTTCCAATGCATTTGCCTCAGACTTTGTAGGAATGAACTTAACCTTCTACTAATCAGACGAAAGATCCTTTAGTGAGGGTTTCACCTTCCTTACTTTGTGACCTTACATTTTGACCATACTTTTGGACCTTACTTTTGGACCTTACTTCTGGACCTTACTTTGTGACCTTACTTCTGGACCTTACTTTGTGACCTTACTTTTTGACCTCACCTCTTAATCGTATTTTTTCATACTTTGTTTCAAATTTGTGTATTTAAATTTAAGGCATTTTTCTTGAAAGGTCCTCACATCCTGTATCTATTTTGCCTTTACTTTTTTTAAACTATTGTTCCTTCCGCACGTGCATATTGTGATTATTAAACACCGCACTCTAGACCGATCTACTATGCATTTCCCAATTCAACCCTTCGACCCACTACGTTATCCATTAGCTTATTACGATCTCTTGATTAACTTGAAATTCACAGCATGTTCCTTTGTCTTAGCCCAGCAGAAAACAATTTTGATTACTTTCGACCTAACCGTTCCCGAATTAGTCCTTTAACTGGCACAGCGCGTGTCCTAAGATCGACTTACTCGTAGATCAGGAAATACATCGGCTGTTTAGGACAAACTTTAGTATTTGTGCTAGATGTCTTTTTTAAGCCTCCTAACTACTTAACTTCTTCCCTGTCAAAGTGCTACTCATGATGAAAAGGCTTATCATAATACTCTTTGCTTTGCCAACCATGATATGGCCATTTTGTGAGATCACGCAGTGAAACTTCCTATCAGTAAATAAGTAAGCAAGAATCACGTAGTGACAGGCAGCATCTAGGGTCAGGGCCTAAGTTTGGACAAGTGAAAACGAAGGAAGACGTTCAGGTAGTGCTTCTTTTCAGATTTTTCAAGCAGCTATTTCTTGGGGCATAGCAGCAGATTCTTGTCGCAAAAATTTAGCATCTCTCTCGATTTCACGAATGCTGTTCAGATTTTGGTCGTTTTTTGCGGATTCAGAAAATGAAATTTCATTCTATTAATGGCCACTTACCATAATTGGTTTTTTATGACAAAGGTGAGTGAGATATATTTAGTGAGTATTCAGCTGCGGTCAATCAGCGCAAATTGAAATGTATACGCTACACCTGTAGTTCACTTATCATTTTCGTTTCAGTCCTGCGACAGTTTTAGATACGTTAGCAGTACTACATTTCCACAAACACGAACTCAAGAAAGATCACATTCTCACAGATAACGTCATAATCTAGACAGCCTCAAATCCACGTGCTTACTTTCTCATTCCAAATACAGTATTGTAATGCATTTAAATCCCTTTTGAAAAAGTGCAATACAAAGCATTATCGAATTCTCAGAAAGGCTTCTCATTTAACAAACATCCAAAGTAATTTCCTTGTTTTTTTATCAATTTGCAAATCCTGAGGTTTGGGTCAATCTAGCTGGGTCATGCATCTTTAAAAGCAGATGTATTCAACGAATTTTTAAACCAACTTTGCGTGCAGCAGTTTAGAGAATGTTGTTCGATTCACGTTGGTATGTCACTTAGAACCTATAATCGGTTCTTTTTCTCATGCCGAAAAGTGTTATTATTTTGGCGTGCTCATTTGGACGAGAGATAACCCAACACGAGATTCTAAGAAAGCATAATTGGTATGAATTTCGAAGCCGAGAGATCCCTATGCCCTAAATTATGTAACATGGCACTTGAATCATTTGACATTTGAATAAATACGTAACGCTCTATAGATCGGTTTAGCATGCAAACACCTAATTCGCAACAGGATTGTGTGTTGGCACTTTAACTAAAGACCAGATCCGTCCTTCAATTATTGTCCGATTTTCACCAAAGTTAACGGACTACCATTGGCTAGTAGCTCCTTTCCGTCGGCAGACCTTTCCCCCTAGGGACACTTCCCGATCCCAACAGAGCTAAAACGGCAAATAAGATTGGCAGGGGAACCGGTGCGTTGGTATTTATCAGATCGCCTGGGGATTGCATTAAAGATCCTTTTGCTTCAAAACACATTCTTCGCTGGCTTCTAAAGATCACTGCTCTCTGAATAGCAACGAATAAGTCATCCCGTTTGATGCATATGCAAATTGCTAAAGAGGTTTGCAGGTGCTTTTCAAAAACATTTACTTGCCTGTCTGAGAAAGCCTTTTAGAAGGTATGTCAGTCGAAATTTGTGTCGCTTAGCCATGTACCAATCCTGTGTGCCTCTTGAAAGCAAGCGTGGTCAGTGAACGCAGAAGCTGATGTGACCACAACGGGCATTCTCAACATGTATGTTTGCAGCTTATAGAAAGATTTTCGCTTCGGTTTCAGGTTGGCGTCCAGCCGGTTAATAATAAGCAGTGCCGCACGTGTTTGTCAAGTATTCATGGACATTCAAAAGGGACGTCAAACGACAATTTCTGCTCCTGTCTCTCTAAGTTGCAACGACGTTTCGTGGTGTTACTTACACAGAAATAACAGGTAAGTTGGTCTATTTCTTCAACGCCGCGACCAAACGCGATTTTTTTCGCACATTCGTGATAATGTATTCTTTGAATGAGCCGGTTTTCATTAATCTTGCAGTAGGAATGTCGGACGTCATCTTTTGCGTGCTCTAATCAATTTCACGTCATTTTCACACCAACGCGCAAGGTTGTGTGTATTGCTAGCAGGCTTTTGGTGATTCATTTGCACATCGGGAGAGCACGCTTTCAAAGTCGCAATCACTTCTATAATCATCATCTACACTTTGCTTAAAGATGTTTGGCTTTACTTAAACTGAAACAATTCATTTGTTCGTTTTCACTTTCTCGAGCGCGGATGGAAAAAGGCATCCTACAATCTTCTTATATTCAATGATGTCATACTGGAAAATCTAAAAAATGCAAAAACTGAGATTTTGCGTCTTCCTACTCTAAGAATTCCCTGTAAACTTTCCTGAATTGTTCGTTGTTACCATAATTTTTGAGAGAATACCTAGAATCACATTATTGCATACTCAGATCTTCGACTCCAACCTGTAACTTTACAAGAATTAAAGACATTAGCTACAGAGTCATCATAGCTATGTCGAAGATCTAATCAAGCTTCTTTGCACCTTCCATAAAAGCTATTCCATCAGTTATTTGTCTCGAGTTTGTGAACTTCCACATTAAGTATCTTCATGAGATAAAACCACGTATAAGTATTTGTGTTCCTTAGTACAGCATGCAAAAGAATTGATTACGCTAAGCTACATGTAGAATATTTTTATGCGGGGGATTCATTAGAAACTTGAGGTGCTTAAAATGTAGACAAGAGATCATTTGAGAAGTCATCAAAGCACCAATTCATTTGAATATTCTAGACGTAACTTTGCCGTACACCACCTCTACAAAATTGTTGCTCTGCTTTCTGTGTTTTTAACCTGAATCTCCCCAGACCTGCTGCTATAATGGGAATTCCACCATCTGTGACTTTGCGCCTTTCCCTCAACAGTGGTGATTAAATTTTCTGTCACAATTCGCCGACTATGCTCCGACACCGACGGCAGCCATCGAGCTCACAGGGTGTGGAGGATGCTCCTGACGACGAAGATGACGATTTGCCAGCCCAGTTCGAGAAGGTGTCATTCGGCTGCATAACCCGGAAGAACTTCATACGCAAGCATTTGATCTACATTGTTCGCTCAAGGTACGCTTTCAATGCTAATGCATTGCAACTCTTTGTGCTCTCCTTTGTTACCTATTCCGATTTTCAGAGTCTAAGTCTCTAGGGGCATCTGCAGCGGCAAAACGCTCCTTGTGAAGTCACAAGCTGGGGACTTGTACAAGTAATCATTGTCATGTTTGCCGCCCTAACTGCAGGCAAACATTCGATCAAGCGGTTGAAAGAGTATAAAAGCTACAAGGACCAGTGATTGGTACAGGAACTACCCTTTTGTTTCTATCTAGTCCAGACTGAATAGAAGTGACCAGAAGTAATATTTTCTATGATGTGGCATACTTCTCACCATCATCTTTTTACCTGATGCCAGATTGAAGGTTTCTTTCTTGTGGAAGATGAATAGGTTTTCGTGTCTCAAACAGAACTTTCGAAGTTCTTTTTTGACCAGGTCATAGTGAAACGCAAATGAAATGAAAAGAGTATGTCTTGCAAAAGTGCATAGATGTTCCTTGTTCTGGCTTTGAAAAAAGCTAAAGAGATCGTTTGCCAAAATGCTATATAGCAATTTATGAATAATTAATCTGAAAAACATGGTTGTTTATCAAAAACCAAGGCTGGACAAACAAATATGAAAAACTTTGGAAAAGCTGAAAGCGGAAATCGACGGCTAATGTTTACTGCATAAACATTTATCATCAATCAATGCCTAGCTCTTGAGACAACAATCTCGATTTGTAATTTCCAATTTGACCATCTCAATTGATCCTATTCACCAACACTAGAATATTGGTATATGCCATTACAAATTAACATCTTTTAAACATGACTAAAAAAGATGAAATGCACGAAAAAGTACATTTTTGCATGACTTGGCGCTAGAACTTAAACTGGAAAAAATATTATGCTGAACTAAGATGAAGTCGTTGAGCGCCCTATTTTTGTGAGTCACATTGTAGCCATTTTTTAAGTGACTAAAACGTCCTTCTTCAATTTGAGTCGAATATTTATAAAAGGAGGGAAAAGTCTGTTCTTGTGCAATAACAGGACGAAAAGATCACGTGGTGGCTATCTTTGATTTTTGCAGAATTATGTCATGTGGGTCACCGTTGCAGTGAATAGCAATATTTCTTGCATTGACTTTCTATTCTTTCAAGAAGAAGAAGAAGAAGAAAGGGTATGGTAAAACCTTCTATTGCCACGTCACTATACTGTTTTGCACGTGAGGCAATTCTGTTTGGTAGACGCGCAAAGCATTCTTCAGAGGTGCTAAGAAATCTGACAGAAAACTGTCTTCGCAGCAATAATGCTAGCCTCCGCAAGGTTCTCATTTCGAGATCATGTCATACGTGGGCTTTTTAATTAAAGCTGCAGAAAGACTCGTCTTTATAATCTTCTTGTCGATTATAGGCTAGAGACCACATCATTCACAGAGCATTCCAATTTTCGAACTGTCTGTGTTTCTGACTTATGAAGAGATGCGATCGCCCAAGTATAGAGCAGTCTCGCCGATATTCAATGACAACTTTCTATGAAATGATAAAGAAGACCAATCACTTTGAGTTCTGGTTGCTCTCAATTATTTATTTCTCACGGCTCAAATTGATAAAATCATATTGATCGCGCTTCGCACTAATGAGAGTGCCATGTTATCGATATCACTCACAATTGCGCCTCAGTCAGTCATTCTTCATCAAAACTAAGAAATTCATCAAGCTGTTGAAAAAAGCTGTTAATGTATTGAAGTGTTATGAATTTCTTCCCCTACTAAGGAACCGCGCAACCGTTTTGAAATTCGAGTTTCCAAGGTGCACAGTGTTTACTATTCGCCAAGGTTGGCGCCAAAAAGCCAAATTTGAGAAATTTTTGGTGTCTATGTTGCAAGAACAGATAGGGTTTGTCAATACAAACGGTGCCATTTTGCACCTGCTAATCCAAGGAGAGGCAAACAGTCTGGAGAGATGGAATGTACCTTGAGTGGTGCATTTGCATTCTGATTCGTCAGATGTTTTAGACACAGCAAGTAAAATAAATGTTGCGTTTTTATTGTCAGGTAAAATGAACAAGGACTATACCAAGCTATACTATAGTGTATAGGCGCCTAAAAGGACAAAGTCATCAATGGAAAAATGGTGAAATGAAATGCGTTAAGTTTTTAAAACTCTAGTATAGCGAGATGTCAAAGAAGCATGAAATTGGGCAGCCATAGAAAGTTTCCTTCGCGAAAGTTGTTTGAAATTGACAGAATGGTAATGCCGTTTAATTTTGCAAAGTATCGGAATTTGTGATGTGAACTTTGCATGCAACTTATTTGCATGAGAAACGGACGTTAAAATAATTGTCTGTCGTTTGTAAGCACGGACAGAAATCTATAGAAGGCAATTATGCATCACATAGTTAGATTTGAAAACTGGAGACATATTTCGAATTTGTCTTCTTTGCGGCCAGGCCGATTCGTCTACATTATCACAAAGTTCCCATCTACCAACTCCAATCAAACCATCTAGGTATAGCCGTACTATATAATACAGACTATACTATAGAGAAATATGATGTTAGAAAGCATTCATGTGGCTTCTCAAAAGATGATGGATATGAACACAATCCCATGATACATTGCGACCTCCTCACCTACGGTCAGTCTGTTAGTTGTCGCCATAAAACTCTGTTCCAATCTCTTACGGTTTTGTAACGCAAGCAATTAATGTTGGTTTCATAGATATCCACATTAACCCGTCAGCTATCTAGAATTCATGTCTTCGAAAGTAAGATATGCGGTCAGTGTACCCACTAGCTACGGAACCAACTTTGCCACATTGCTAATCTCTTCTGGCATGTTACTCTGGAGAGTTCCAGTAACTCACAGTTTTGTTTTCATTGTAATGTAAAATTAGATGTTTACAAACGAAGTCTTGCAAAGAGTTTGATAGTCACTACATCTATAAGGTGAAATCGAAGATAAGTCATGTGACACTTTCATTGCAAAACACCAATGTCTATAATGATATTGTTCAAGAGTTTCTTATAACCCTAGTTGAAGCTTTTAAACTTTAGTCCAGATCCAGATCTTCCTCAGAGGATAGAAGGAAGCAGACTAAATTCCTCCGTACTTCTTAAAGTGTCGCCTTTCTTTGCACCAAAAACTCACTGTAAGACATGCTTGTCATAATGCTGTCTCCTAAGCGTTTTGAAACCCATTCACCCATTAAAGTTTCAACTATTAATCTTTCATCGTTGTTGCTAATCAAGCTTAAGGCAAATTGCTTCTTAAACTTTCAAGCCATGCCACAAATATTGACTTAAAGTTCATAATTAATTATGAAAAAGCTGGTAAAACAAGCAGAATTCAATCCAATTTAAACCGTGTATTGAACACTTACTTTGATTACTTCACACAATTGCCTGAATCAATTTTCTTACTTTCGTTTTTCAAAATTAATTGATTTATTCTACAAGCAAAATTAATCGATTTATTCTATAAGCAAAGTTGTCAAATTCCAGGTCAAGCATCTACTGCGTAGGTTCATTTGATTGTGCAAGATGCAAAATAATCTAGCATCAAGCAACGTCATACGAGAACTAAAATGTGGTGTTCCTTTTTGGCTAATTACTATGAATGGCTTGCAGACCGTTCTGAATTGTATTTCTGGTATTTTTTTAATATTCTGGCTAGTGGGGTATCTGAGTCCATAAAAATTGAAGGCTGGAAACAGGAGGAAGGTTTTGCCTGTTAATATCATATTTGAGGAAGGTTTATTAGTGGTTTTTATTATATACAATGAAAGTGGTTGTAAAAATAACTTTGTTCTGAGTTGGTAATGAGGAACGTTTGAATTAGAGAAATTTCATCCGAAAGCAGGTTTTAGCTTTTTTCTGGACTCTGTTCCCCATTGTCAACAATACCTGCGTAACCTACCCTCATTGCCAGATAGCAGCTACAAAATTAGTTATTACTATGTATGGAGGGCGTTGCCTTGGTTGATATTAACGATTGAAAGAGCGAGTTGATAAACAGACGTGTTTTTCAATCAACGAAATTTTTTTGTTATCTTTGTAACCCTGTGTGCGCGTTGACCTAGACAAATTCCTGACATGTGACGTAACCAAGAGCACGCATGGTAATAATGCGCATGTGAACATGGAATTGTCTGTCATTTATGCAGAGTCATAGCCTAATACCTCTAACTGTCCCTGAATGCACTCGATTCGTTCACTTTTGGTAGTGACGCCGCCATCAATCCAACCACCAGCTTTTCTTCGCAAAATTAGAACAACTGATTAATATATAACAACCTTTCTTGTTCCTTTTCATAGGCAATCCATTCTCGATTCATTGTTTCTTGTCGTATCTCACTGTCCGCATTTCAATCACTTAATCACTAGCTTAAGCGTATAGTCACAGAATTTAATTGGCCAGACTTTCCGACCAGGTCACGTAATTAGCCATTCTGAACTTTCTCGCAGACAAAGCACTGCAAAATTTTTACTAGACAGATTTGAAATTTTACGTTAGCATGTACTAAGCATAAAGTTTTTTCAAAGCACATTTGAATTCATATATTCAATATGTCACAAAGTTGTTTTCTCACTCAGAGCGTTAGAAAATAACTGCCAAGAGGTGTTTATCAGTAGCAGTGAAAACTTAGTAATAAAATTGTTAAAGGAGCAACTTCTGTATCCAATGCAGCCGCTTGTATATAGAGAGTTTTGTCTTAATTGATCTTCTGTTTTGCAATGCAAAGATTAGCTTCTACTTTCAACACTTTGAACATTTCTCGAGGTTGATGGAGATGGAGCAACATTGGCCTAATTTATTACGGTGAAAATCCTGATCAATATAGGGTCAAGAGAACTAAGCCTCTCTCCTCTCGACTGCTGAGCCCAATCAGCACAGTGAATCGTCATCTTATGTTAAGATTGCCTCTAATCTCAAAACGGTTTTATCTATAATTGGCTTTGCATGCTAATTATTATCATCATTTTCCTTAATCCTCGAATCAGGTGGTTTGAAAGAGTCGTCATTCTGGTGATTCTCCTCAACTGCGTGATGCTGGCGATGAACGATCCCTTGGACCACGACTGCAGAAACCCCAAATGCAGGCACTTGGAGAAGCTGGAGCGCGTCGTCTTTGCATTCTTTGCCGCTGAAATGCTCGCCAAGATGATTGCCATGGGTCTCACTGGCCACAAAGGATACTTTTCTGATCGATGGAATATTCTTGATTTCCTCATCGTTGTTGCAGGGTACGTCCCCCTCCCCCTCCCGATATTAATGAACGTACATATACATTTGCTTGCCCTTCAAAGGCTGGATGTCTTTATAGATAGGTTGTTACAAATTTTTAATAGGAGCAGAACTAGCCTCACCCATTAAAGTGGAAAAAACACAAAGTTTGTCGAAACCGCCAGCTACCATCCAAATGCTATTGCAAGGCATTGTTTAAAAGAAGTTCGAAAAACATTAAATCTGTACAGAATGGAATGCTTTTAAATTTTATAAGCAAGATAAATATTGGCTTTGAGATATTCTACTTTATAAATAAATTAATCGTGTTTAAGTTTAATCATAGCAGGGAGATTCGCAAGCAGATTTTCGCCTTTAGAACAAATTTTCTGGCAAATTTTTGCATCTGATCGGGACGCAAATTTATTCAGCAACAATAAGCCACCGTTAAATCCTATTTAGAAGGATTTCCTTGCACAATAGTTGTATTCAGTTGGCTATACTAGGCATCACGTACTCGTTAAGGGTTTTCTCGTTTGACATTTGCCTTTTTTTTTCCAAAGGGTTGTTGACATGATTGGTCCAGATGGTGACTTTCTCACAATCATTCGCCTGTGCAGGGTTTTGCGCCCTCTAAGAGCCATAAACAGAGTTCCAAGTAAGTCCGGTATACAGCGCCTTATCATTTGCCGGCATAGTTTGGGCTTATTGGACTAACATTGTGGAAAGGAACAAGTGCCCATTAATCTATCTAAGACCCTTGTTGAATAAGCACCCTGGTAAAACTCGGAATGTTTATAGGCGCCAATAGCACTTAAGATCCGGGATCTGAAGAGAAACCCCCTTGTGCTCTTTCACATGCTAAAAAACGGGCTGAAACCGAATATCAGGGATCATCCGCGCGCTAGTAAACCACCCATAGTGCTTTTCTGAACCATCACAATATGTAACAATGATATGAACTGCTTTCCAGCTTTCATAAGCCACCATATCCATCAAGGCGCCATTTTTCTAAAACGAATGGAGAGAGATAAGCTCACGATAAAAAGAGAATACCAGGAATTAGCTCATTTTGTCATCTTTCAAGTATTCTGCCACGATTCTGGTTTATCCTTCGTTCCAACCGAGTGTTTTTGAAATAGAGTAGTAGGCTACTGGTGAGTCGATTGGATAAATATCGGTACCCAGCAAAAAGTGGTTAATCATATTTTTGTAAACAGCCCAAGAATCAATGAAATTTTGCAAAAAAAGAGTAGGCATTGGTTAAATGCACAAAACCATGACGTCATTGGGTGATTAAACCCAATGTTCTGAATTCAATTGTTGGGGCAATGAAAACGAAACTGGATCTTGAGTGACCTGCGTTTGCAAAGATTATGCTGTTTACAGCAACACACACTACCGCATAACCTGATATTGTAACGGGATAAGCCGGCTTGAGTGGAAATTGGTTTTTGTGTGGATATCCCAAGAAGGCAGATTAACACAGAGGTTTCTGTGATAGCGATTCAAGCCAGAAGCAGCATTAATAAGTCAGAATTATCAAACAAATTATCAAACAGAATTATCTGGGCACGCTACTTTAAATTTTCATAGCTGGGATGTAATTATTGGAAACGGCAAAGCAGCGCATTGTTATGGATTGTAATACTTAAAGCGTTCAAACTCGTAGACCGCTGATATATTTTCTGGAAAAGCAGTGAAACCAGTACGGCCCGGGATGCGAAGCTCTACTTTTTGAGTTCCAGTGATCTTCGGTCCTCTTTCAGTCTTAATGACATTTCTCTAGCAAGAAATTTAGTGCCTTGTTCCAGGGGCCTCTTTCAAATGGCTAGGTTATGAACTGCTTCTCTTCTTCAAAACAGAGGATATCTATGGCATGTGATGCATTTGTTCCAAGTATAGTTGATAAGTTATTGACTCGTAATAAAAAAGGCAGCACCTGATATACATTATTCTAATAATTGACGTCATTTTGGCGCTCTAATATGATGCTGATATACCAATAACTCATCAACCATCAATATGTTCCTTTAGAATCGTGTTACTTCTTTGGAGGTAGATTATAAAGGAATTTCTTGAGCTATGTCCCATTTCAATTCCTTTGCAAGACCCTAAGCACTAGAGTAACGGATCCCAAAGCCGAGAAATTGCAAATCAAGTAATGCATTTGCCTGTCAAGACCCATACAAGTGACGTTACGCCAATCAAATAAATACATTTACAGTTTTTAATCTGCTTTGGATTCATCTGGCAAATACCATGCTTTGTAAAGATATCCTCTCTTTATGGCGCTTTGGCTTCCAATTTTTATGTACCAAACAATTCTCAGTTGTAAAGTTACTTTGTTTTCTTTACTTTTCTGTTTTCTTTATTTTTCTGTTTTCTTTACTTTTCTGTTTTCTTTACTTTTCTGTTTTCTTTACTTTTCTGTTTTCTTTACTTTTCTGTTTTCTTTACTTTTCTGTTTCCTTTCCTTACAGGCATCCGCATTCTTGTTACATTACTGATGGACACCATCCCGATGCTGGGAAATGTTCTTCTCCTGGCCTTTTTGGTTTTTTCAATTTTCGGTATCCTTGGAGTGCAAAGCTGGAAAGGAAAATTGAGGAACAGATGCTTCTCGAATGAGACTCTAATGTAATTTCATACTCATTTACATTTACATATCAGCACCTTTAAACCTTGGGATTTTTTTCATGTTTTGGTTTCATCTTGCTGACTTAAGTGGCAATATCTTCGAAATAGTATGATCATTTTTCTCAACACTCGACACGTCGATGTCTTGGTAGGTATCCTCGATAGGTATCGTTGAAAAAGTCACTCAAATGATGTAGCCAACCCACCATGATGTAAGTTAAAATATAATATAATATAATATAATATAATATAATATAATATAATATAATATAATATAATATAATATAATATAATATAATATAATATAATATAATATAATATAATATAATATAATATAATATATATAATATAATATAATATAATATACATGATATACTATAATAAATCAAATATAATATAATATGATATAATATGATAAATATAATAAAACATAATATAATATAATGTAATATAATATAATATAATAAAGTATAATATAACAAATATTATATAATATAATGTAATATAATATTATGTCTATCAGAGTGTTATCTTCGTGCCACTTTGTCATAATCCATGTTCCTTATTCATGGCTTCAATAGATAATTTCTCGTAATTTATGCTTCTAGGGATACTCTCAGTCCATTTTATCAGCCGCTCTCAGAAGATTTCTTGTGCAGTCTTCCGGGTGACAACGGAATGCAGACTTGTCAGAACATAGCATATGAATGCGTGAAGTTGGGCAGATGCGCCAACACAACATGCGATTCTTACGCCAAGAACTACACCCATTGCCGCGAGGCAGGCCCCAATCCATACCATGATAACATGTCTTTTGATAATATTGCCATGGCATGGATTTTCATTTACCAGGTAAACACTTCTCGCATTTCCTTTGCATGGATGCAGATGTGGTGTTGACATTGTAGAGAGTCGATGAAAGCTTGAGAAGTGGATTTCGCTAAGGATAATTTCATTTGATTAACATTAAGCATTCTTTCTCCTGTGATGTAGCTATAGACAGAATATTTAAACAAAGCTGGACATCAAATTTGAATCCCGTAATACTCAACTTATAAGATTAAGGATACATTCAAAATGTATTTGAGTGCCCTAAAAATGCTGCAAACTTAAAATAAGTATGTCGTACCTCAGGAGAGAAGTCTTCGCGAGAGAGCACTCTTTGAAGGAACATTTACCCACGATGAATCCAACCTAACAATGTGATTTGTATCCTTACTGTAGCCTGTTTTAAGACTTAAGTTTAAGAGCCCTGTGTCATACGTATCATAATAACAAGCCTTATTTTACATGCATTGCAAATCATGCCTGAAACCTTCAACTGTTTATCGTGCTGAGTTACAATGAGCCTTCCACTTGGTACGCCTTTCATATACTGCAGGCATTTGAACCACTATCCTGTTACTTTTACAGGTTGTCACTGGAGAAGGCTGGAGTGACCTTATGTATCTCATTCAAGATGTTACTCATCCAATATCATGGATATATTTTGTAGTATTAATAACGGTAAGAATTGGCTTTGCACAGGTGTCTCTCAACTTCTGAGCTATGCAAAACAATACTACACCATGCTCATTTCATCAATTAGAAAGATGTTATATAACTAGAAGATGAAATTATCGGATCTCTATCTTAGGCCGTTTTCTATCAATCGTTGTTCAAAATTTTTTAAGCACTGTTTATGTGGCCTCAGGACGCTAGGAAGATAAAAAGCAAAATCGAGTAACTAAACAATGGATCGTATAGACTGCCTCGCGAATCTTCCCGCTTTTCACTCCAATAAAAAATTCGATTGTCCTCAACGCCTGACTTTTGCAGATGTTTTAATTGACTCCCAATAACTTCGCTTCAAGTGAAAGAATCAGTGGATATTCTTCATTAGAGTGCATCCAATTCATCTAGAAACGTGATTAATCTTTTAGACGCTTAAGTACCGACTATTATTGCTATTGTTTTAGCCACCTCGCCCTGGCTATCTGTATACTCAGGATCCAGCATGATTGTCTTGAGTGAAGACTGTTTAGCTAAGACAGGTGGCGAGTTTAACTTGTGCGGTGACCGTTTTTGTCATTCTAGACTTCTTGCTGATCAACAAATTAATACAGTCGTTCTAGCTGTGAGCACGCACTCAAGAACGTCTTTTATGTCCAGCGATTAAGCCCTTTGATAATCCAATATTTGTCCATTAAAAACCGTCGAGGCAAATTCTTCTTCTGTTTGAAGGTTTCTAAAAAATTTATGAAGCTTAAGGAAGGAGTGGACAAGACAAGCCCTAGTTTTCCGTAGATGTGACCAATTTGAAAATCTAGTTGGGCGAGTTTTCACATTCTTAGAGCGCCTTGTCACTTTAATCACGGCCTATAACTATCGCATTGTTATTTACCATATCAATTGTAAGATTTCTGTTTTCATCTTTTCCAGATTGGCTCATTCTTTTTGGTAAATTTGTCACTAGTCGTCATAACGATGCAATTTTCAGAAACCAAGCGTCGGGAAATGCAGTTGATTCGAGAGCAGAAAAAACTGCGAGTCTCAGAATCCCAAATATCTCTTATTAGTGACTTCAGAGTATTTTGGAGCCGGGTAAAATCTTGGTTCAGTTGCAAACGAAGGAGAAAAAGCATTCACCACTTTCACCACCACGAACATTTCCATATCCATCATCATATGATTCGTTGCGATAAATGCAACATGTTTTGTGGCAAGGCACAGCCAGAAACAACAAGCCCAAGAGAAGTGTCCAGCGATCACGGAAACTCAATTCCTAAAGTCGAGATTTCTTGTTTTGATGATGACGTCGAAACTACTTCTCGCTTGAGTCAGAAGCTGTCCATTTCGTGTCCGTCATTATTCGGGGTCGAACGGACGCTCGAACGCAAACTCAGTGGCACATCTGTCAAGTCTGTGCATAGGACGTATATAGGTGCGTTCCAGCATTCGAGTCTGGACCAAGGAACGTGCTTGAAGAGTGAGAAAAAGTTGGAGATGAAGTCGTATCTTACCACGCAAAAGGACAGCGCGACGGAAGCTAAGTTACGGACGCAATCGGATCTTTCAAATACCTTATCAATTACTGCTGAATCGGTTTCGTCTGTTACCGTTGATAAGAAGCAAAGCCCGAACCACGCATCGTTAACCACCAAAACATCGCTGTCGCTGCAAGTTAACGGTAACGCGACGCAGCTGAAAAGCCTCGCGTACTGCCAAGCGAACGCGTCTATTGGCAAAGAGGGAACGCAAAAGAAGACGGCGGTCTTCGCGGAGACAAAGACTAATAACTCCGTTACGTTACAAACGCCGGACAAGAGAGCGCTTTGCAAGACGCTAAGCAACGCGTCGTACAACTCCGAAGTTCGCAGCGATGACATCTCGGACATTGCGGACACGAGTAGTGAAGCTCTTTACGGCAGCATGTTCGACCTGCGCAACGCGGACAAATATTACGTCTCAGTCGAGCCTACGTTTTTCCAGAAGTTCCGCAAGCATTGCAAAAACTTGTCTGAGAGCAGAAAATTCTCGCACTTTATTATGTTATTTATAGTGTTCAACACAATCTGCATGGGGCTAGAACATCATAATCAAGTAAGAAACAATATTATTCATGCTGTTTGTTTTAACACTGCAAGATGCTGTTTCTCTCATCTGCAGAACGAGCCTGGTTGTATCTTATTCACGAGCTTATGCATTTGAACCTAAAAAAAACTAATGCTTTCAGGATTGCAGAGAAAAATTGTTATAGTTTTGTCTTACTATGGTTTTGTTTAGTATAGTCTAACTTTCAGGAAAAACATTACCTTGAAGTCTGTGGATGCTTGGTTCATACTTTAGATACTTAATTTTTACTTTTTATGTCTTAGGCCAATAGCTAATCTAATATTAATGCTTTTAATCGCATTCCAGCCACAGAAGATGACAAGCATTCTGGAAAAGCTCAACTTGATATTTATCTGGATTTTCGGGTTTGAAGTCTGCGTCAAGCTACTTGGGGTTGGACCAAAATCTTATTTCAAAGTTGGATACAACGTCTTTGACTGTCTGATCGTTGTCCTGAGGTAAGGACATGTTTCTTGATGCGTTCCTTAATGCGTTCCATTTGATGTGAACTTGATGTTTGTCAAAAGTATTTTATCATTTAAGTTTACCACCGTTTTTCTCTCTGCAGCGTTTTCATGGACCATCTTCAACCTCTATAGCCATTGCAATTCACAGAGGGCCCTTTACCCTAAGTAGTAAAGTCATCCCTGACACAAAAACTCTGCATTCAATCCATTAATCTACTATTGCAAGTATATAACATATAACAGTAGCTTCACCCAGCAACGCACAATTGGCGAAACATCTTGCATCAACAGTCACGAGTGATGCTTAGCTCAGCTGATAGCTCAAGCGTGCGCTGGGCGTTTAATTTACCAATCACTAGACCTTCCATGACTCTGCTTATAGCCGTTTCTTGACTTGTCTTCATAGCGTTGCGGAGCTGCTGGTCAGCAAGGATAATCCCAGCAGCAACATGATTGTGCTGCGGAGCTTGCGCCTGCTGCGAATATTCAAACTGGTGCGGCCAATGAGGCACCAGATGATGGTCATGATTCGAACCATGTCCAGCGTGATGACCTTCTTCGCTCTGCTCTTCCTCTTCATGTTCACGTTCGCCATTCTGGGCATGAATCTGTTTGGCGGCAAATTCAACTTCAACGGAGTGCCATCGCGATCGAACTTCCGCTCATTCCCGTCTTCAATGGCAACAGTCTTTCAGGTTTGTTTATCAAGCATCCGGTCACGTGTCATGCCTATCTCGGCTGTTTGAAATTCAGAATGGCATTACAGCTTAGTATTTAAGCACAAAATTGGGTGTACATTGTTGGGTTGTTTGATGGTTTGGTATTTGAACAAGCTTGGGGAGGGGAGGAGATGTCACGTAGAAAATGTCTCTCCATTATTAAATAGGATCAGTTTGGCAGGCGTAGGAGTACATTAATCTCTACCTACTTTGTAGAGGAGCAGTCGAATTGAGAATGAGCAATGTTTTGTTAAGTCAAAAGTATTTTGAGTCATAGTTTGAAAAAGGTAGTTTGTGCTCCAATAGGTAAAAATAGAGATTGACATCAAAGCAAGATTATTGATAAAGTTCATAATTAGCTGTTGCATGGTTAACTATCCTTGCAGTTCTAACAATTTTCAACAAAAATTCTTTGAGCTTTAGCTTCTAGAGATGGACTTCAAGATATGTAATTTCACCGACATTTAAATTAAATTTTATATTAAATTTTAATGTAAAACAGGTGCAAAGGTCGTGAAAGGAAGCAAAGCTATTTGTCCATCGGCCACAATAATTTGTTATTGTTACACTGCAATAGTATTCAACAGCACCTGTTGTCTGCGTCCAAATCCTACCAGCATTACTCAATCGTTTTGTTACATAAGCATTACTCAATCGTTTTGTTACATAATCATTATGACGTCACCCTAACCCGTTTGCTTATTAACACGTGCTACCCAATCGAAGCAAAGATTCTAAGCGAGCTATGTTTGCATTCAGATTTTGACTCAAGAGGACTGGAATCTAGTGATGTATGATGGGATGCGAGCGACCAACAAATGGGCTGCGCTGTACTTCATCGCACTGATGACCATTGGCTACTACGTCTTGCTGAACCTACTCGTGGCAATTCTGGTCGAGGGCTTCACCACGCCAATGGTAATTAACTAGCCGTCCCTTCAATGACGCAATCTGACAAACATACAGGAGGGCAGTCATTGTATCCTTTGATGATGGCGCCCTTGCCTGTGACATGACCCGCTTCGTTTTGCTCTCTTGTTTTAAAGATGAAAATATCATACAAATTAGTTCAAAAGTCAACTCGCAATTAAGCTTAGCCTTGGACTTTATCAAACATGCTTTCTCTTCAGGATTCAGTGCGCAAATTTCATTTGAGTTGCGCCCTAGATACTTCTTCTTCTCGAAAGCACTCTTTTAATGTGAATTATTCCACCATGTGATATTTATCTGGCTCCCAAAGTAAGCCCTATCAATATTTATTAGGTGCCAAGTTTTGTGTGGTGACTCTCAACTAAAGTGAATCTCTTACTCTTGTTTTGGTTGTGAATCTGCTAGTTTTATGAGTCGATTGTTTCCTTTGTGTAAATGCAGTCGAATCATGCTTATAATTGATGTAAACTTTCCAGGAAAAGCGGCGGATGGCGAAGAGAATAGCGACGATGCTGTTGAACAAGAGCAATTCCCAGTCGTACCCATCCAACATGGCGAGCAGCGGTTTTGATCAAGACCAGCGGGCTGTTAGCATGCCGGAAATCCCGGACTCCCCCTTTATATACAATGGCAAAGGGGGCACAGAGAGCCAGTGGGACTCGTACCTCAAAGCTCGCAACAAGACCATGTTGAAGTCCCTGAGCCTGCGTAGCATAAGTTCGCTGGTCGGCCTGCGGAAGGAGCATGCCCCGAGAAAGCTGGCCAATGACAAGCCGAAGCCTGGAGAGCCTATCCTCGTTTCTGCGAGGCCGCGGACCTCGAGATCAGGGTCGCTTAACAGTCCGTATTTCTCAGGCGAGCCCAATGCGAAGGATGTCCTCATTGGAAAAGTTGGGGTATGTGGATCTAGTTTGATTGTGAGAGGCATTTGTAAACTGGGTGGGAGAGGAATTAAACATGGCTTGGTATGACAACGAGGTAGCTTTGCCATGAAAGCGCTGCATTGGGAAGTACAAGCCGCTTCTGATTCTGATAGGAGCTGTGTTACTCCTTGGTGCTCATTTAGCTGGGTGTGAGCTACAGTCGCGGCCAAAAGTAGTTGGACACCGTGAGATTTTTTTAACTTAAGGACCCCCTTGCCCCCTGAAGAATGTTGGTCGCTAGATGAAGGCCCTATATATATGAGAGCTCATCTCTTCTATCTGCAAGGTTATTCACCTTTGCGCCACACAACATTGGTTAAGGAGCGAAAGGGTTCAGCAGCTTGGGAAAAGCATAAATCAGAGCAAATGTTCCAAGACTTTTAATAGAGATTGTATACCTAGGATAAACAAGCAATGAATAAACAGGCAATGAAATGTATTGAGAGCCATGAACCGTTGTTTTTTCAGTCGTCACCTAATCCATCGGATGTCAAAGTGTGTCCATACTTCAAACAGCGTGCAGAATGGTCACTCTTCATCTTATCTCCAGAGAACCGGTATGTTAATCTGATTCACAATCTCGTGTTTACTAGCAACAATTCAATCCCACGTTTACGTCTGGGTCACCTGTTTCCAGCAACTTCTAACAGAACCATATCCTTCTTGTTAATATATTACAGCCTTTAATGACGCAAAAAGGCGAGCTACCAGCCTTTAGTCTCCTGTTCATTCCGCTGTAATCTCAAATGCATGAAGTAAGCCAATTGTAAGTGACGAAGCATCTCTATTTGTGTAAGGTAGTGCAAGTTATCGATTAATCAATTTACTTTGGAACAGCAAAAGAAAAAAATAGGAAGAGCGAGATGACATTTTCAGAATATGGATATTTATTTATTGACCATTGAAATAATCTCCATCAAAGATTTCTCCTATTTTCTTTTACTGCGCAAAACTAGATTGATCGACTTGAAATAATTATCAAATGTTTTTTAATTTTGTGCTAAATGAACGATTCTTCGTAGGTTTCGACAACTATTGCAAACAATCAGTGCCAATAAATGGTTTGAACATTTCATTCTGCTACTCATCTTCTACAGCTGTGTTTTGCTGGCAATGGAAAACCCCAACATGCCCGTGGAATCGACGGTAAGTTTGCTCCTCGAGTCGGGCGTGGACACTTCGCGACCCAAATGCACGAGGCATCGCGTAGCGTAATGCATTCCTGAAGTAGAATTTTTCTAACTCAATTGTTCATCCCTCTTTAATAAACACTTTCTTACTTGGTAATTACTTGCAAAATCTTTTATGCAGAGAAGCTACTTAAATCTTCGAAAATTGTTTATTTGCAAATAAATATTCATTACTATTAGTTATAAATATTTGTTATTATCATTTGCAAAAGTATTCATTCTCTGCAATTAAAAACTCCCCAAATTAAATAGCTTACAATGTCAAAGAATGCTTTCTATTTCATTGGCACAATATGTTTCTTATTCTTTACATTTTGTTTATGGGCTTGTTCATTTTAGAAAAGAAAAGTAATCAACATATCAATGTTTGTCCTCACTTGGCTGTTCTCGGCGGAAATGATCATAAAGGTTTGACTTATTATTTTCCAATCACTATTTTCCAAAATCATCTTGTATTTCGGTTTTAAAGTTCAATATAGCAGAGAAATACATCTCCACCTACTCATGGGCGTCTACTTACCTTTCAGTTCCTTTGACCTCTTTGCCTCATTAATTTTCAGCCAATGCATAAAAGCAACTTCAAAATTACTTTTTCTTTAAAAGTGTTGGGTGTTCATTGTTGCATTATTTTTTTCTTTTTCACGTTGTTATCTATCACAAAGCAAATTTGGATACACAATAATTGAGGCAGGAAACTTAAACAAGCAAAGAAAGTTGAAAGTATCAACACTGTATAACTTTAATATGGCATATATATTTTGGATGTTAACTTTGGAGAATATCGCAGTGCATACAAATTGTCTGCATGGAGATCAAAATGAGATCATTGGTCTGTTTTATCATAAACACTTTTGACTGAATAGGTTTTGGCACATGGATTGCTCTCCGGTCGTGATCCCTATCTACGCAAGGGCTGGAACGTCTTAGATGGAATGTTGGTGATTCTCTCTTGGATCGACTTTGCGTTCTCCTTTTCAACTGACAACGGCCAAGCAGATGTCATCAAGACGCTCAGGGTTTTACGAGCATTGCGTTCACTCAGACCTCTAAGGTGGGCACCTAGAAATCTTTCTGTTTCAATTCGAAGAAGAGCTAATAAATTAATCTCTCTTCGCTCTATTTCTATCTCATCTTAATTCTCATCAAAAACTCCCCGTTCAGTTGTATTTACTGGTCATCTTATCCATGCCCCTTTGCTAAAAGTGAAGCTTTTGTTAAGTACGGTTTATAAATGTTTAATGACAACACAGTGTTTGCACTGAGAACAGCTTGGACTTGAAATCAAACATGGATGCTTTGAATTTAAAGGTCAGCTCAAAAATCGAACGATTGCATGACATTAATCATATTTAATTGGGATTTTTGCCCGTTGTGGATAGAAAAAATTCAAAGTTTGAAAACATGATTAGTGGTAGGAGCTAGTAGTGGGCTGGCGATTTGCGAGATTAACGAAAAACAACGTCATTATGACATCACTGCTTTAATCAGCAGAACTCGTACACTGCGTGTGGATAAGTTATTGCTTGTAGTTTTAAGCGGTTAAAATTTACGGTATCACCACACAATAGTTCTACATCACCGCACATTCGTTTGGCTTCAAACTTGTTGAGGATGCATTTTGTATAAAACATACTTTAAATAATAAAAAAAATCCTGACTTTGCTAAGCTTGTCACTTTTTCAAATGTAGATTTGTCTGCTTTTTCGAAAACTTTCTGATATCTAGTTTCAGTGTATTCGAGTTTTAGAAACAGTGTTTTTACTAGTGCATTTGTTTTTAGGATGATTCGCAGAGCACCAGGCTTAAAACTGGTTGTTCAAACTCTCCTGTACTCTCTGAAGCCAATCGGAAACACAGTTCTCATCGCTGCAATATTTTTCGTTGTATTTGGCATTCTTGGTGTCCAGGTTTGTTTCTTTAAATAATTTTTGACAATTTTTTTGACCGTTTTTCGAAATATTACTTAGATGCTTGCACGCATTTGACAGTTTTTTGAAATTGCTTAAGTTTGACTTTCTTCTTGATGCTTCTAGCTTATGAAGGGAATGTTTTACCACTGTGAAGGAGCAATGTACGTAAAGACCCGATTGGAATGCAATGGGACTTCAACGGGTAAATGGGTGAATTATCAGTACAACTTCGACAACCTTTTGCAAGTAAGCCATCGTTCCCTTTATTTTTCACTTTGCTGTACCAAGAAAGGACATTTTGAAGTTCTACTGGCGTAGAACATCTAATAATCGGATAGCTATCGATAGGTCAAATTATGGACCGATTACATGTCTGTGACACGGCATAGATTAAAGCATAAGAGATTCCTTCTTGAAACGTAATTTGGTTCTGACTCGATTATTGAAAATTATTCTTGTATTCAACTAAGCTTTCACTTAGCAAGATGTGAATCAGGAAAGAGAGCCCCCTTTACCTCCTCTCAATACATTCTTCTTGAACCAGATAAAACATGTTGATTGCAAAGCGCCTCTTTTCATATAGCACAACAGAAATCAAAAATTAATTTCATGATAAATAATGCAGCTGAAAGAGCTATAGTTTCCCATTACGAATGAAAGCCTCTCCTGCTGCTCTTTTCCCAGGCCTGCTCATGACCGTTGATCTCCAAATAAGATTTAATTCTTTTGCAGGCGCTAATAGCTTTGTTTGTCGTGAGCACCAAAGATGGATGGGTCAAGATAATGAGGCAAGGAACAGATGCTGTGGGCGTGGACATGCAGGTCTCTTCACGAGTCTCTCTCACCCCTAGTAAATTTCAGTCTCCTAGTAAATTGATAGAGGCCTTGATCGCCTGCTTTACAAGTTAGAGCTTGTTGACAATCTTGGTAGTACCAAGTGAGCAAATCTAAGTTATGTGAGTCTTTTGGTAATCTAGTTGCTACCCATTTCAAGCAACATAGGCAACTATCAAAGACTAACCACTAGCCTTTATCATGCAAAAGGATCCTATAACGATAAAGGATCCTACAACGATAGCTCCTATCTCATATAACGATAAAGCTTTTGTTTCTTGTAGCCGCAAACAGACAGCGCGCCGTGGAGGATACTGTACTTCATCTCCTTTCTTCTAATTGGCGGCTTTCTTGTACTGAACATGATAGTTGGCGTTGTGGTTGAGAACTTCCAGAGGTGCAGGGAATTGCAGGGCGACAAGGACAACGCGAAGAAGGCTCTGGCCAAATGGAGAGAATGCGCGAGAACTAAACTGGCCCACGGTAATGCCGACACGTTCTCCACCGACAACTACTAATCTAAATACTTTTAGCTTCTGGAGCAGGTTCTATACCTTGTCTGCTTATACAGCGTCGCTTTGGTAGAGTTACGATTTTAAGTTTACTGCTTTTCTTTTATGGTCTTGAGCCATCCATCCAACGAAAGAGCTAGAGACCATTACCCTGTTCTTGTCTAGGTCTTGTATCAGGTCAGATGTTTCTGTATGGTAAATGAATTAAGAAAGAGCAAAGGTTTTCTATCAAGATACAATGCTTTCATTTCTATCAATTCAAACTAAGGGAACCTTTGACGAAGATTGTGATCACCAATAACCATATTTTACTGTGAAAGGATGAATGAAAGGTTGTGAGTATTTAACTCTGAGTTCAATTCAACCAGCATCGGTATACGTTGAAACGTTATTAGCTTTTGCTATAATGAGTGACGTCACTAAAAGCAAATATTTAGCCGGCGTCATTTCAATTGCGTTATTGCTGTTGTTGCTTTGCAGAAAGCTTCTTAAAGAACTACTCCAACAAGCGCTTAATGCTGTACAAAATCTGCACTCATCAGTATTGGCATATTGGTATAACAGTGCTGATCCTTCTTAACGTTATTTGCATGGCTATCGAGCACTACCAAATGCCAGAGGTGGGTGTTTGCGTCCTTTTCAATAACTCGCTTGCTCTTCAATTACTCTCGAAGCACTATTTTTTAATAAAACTTTTGCAGAACGAGTCTTGCATTAAATTTTTATGCAATATTACTATGCTTGGTCGCAATTTCCATAGAATTAATAGAATTAATCATTGATAACAGAAAATGAGCGTGTAGGCAATATTCTTGCGAGGCTTTTTGGTTGATTAGTTCTGAAGTAAAACCCTGCTAGCTGGCGAGTCTCTTCCGCCCTCTTAGAGATCCTTAAACGTTCTATTACCCATCATGTGTATCTTGACAAAACAGACTGGCTTCCATAATAGCAGGGCTCCCCTGTTTCCCCGGCTGCCCATAATAACTGTGCTTTTCTTTTGTCTCCTTGTAGAGATTGGATGATTTTATCGAGATGAGCAACCGTGTGTTTACTGTATTTTACTGCCTAGAAGCAGTACTACAGATCATTGCTCTCGGGTTTAAGCAATATTTTGGCAACAAGTAAGACGCTCTTCCTGCTGCTCCATTATTTCCATGTAACCTTAGTCTGCTCTGATATTGTCCACTTTAGAAAAACTAAAAAGATGCATACAATAAAAGCCACCACTTCTTTGACTATTTAGCTTGCAAACCAAATAATTTCCTCCAATTATGCCTCTAATAATTCGATTTTAATATACTTACTCATCTGGTCGGTCTACGATGATTCTAATCAAATTATCTTAGATACGAATCTAGTCATCACTTCTTAGACAAACGTCGTGCAGATCTTCTGGGATTTTTGCCCAGCCATTATATCTTGCAGATAGATTTAGCCAGCCTTTTTCAGATACGAATCTAGTTATTCCTTCCTAGATATAGATGTTTATCAGTCTATTTTGAATTTTAGTCCAGTTAATTGTTTTTGGAGAGGAACCTTAGCCAGTCCTTTTCAGAATGCACTTAAGTCTCTGAAGTTATGCAAGTTAGTAGAGATAACATTATTATGCACCAAAAAATCGTCACTTTAGCATCAGAACAGAACATCACAACTTCTTCTAAATGCATTTTAAATGAAAACAGTGAAAAATTCCAGTTGCTTCGACTTTCACATGGAAGTTCTCTCAGGTCTATTACATCATTCTATTTCTTAGTACAACTTAGATCTCTTAGACAAACTTATAATGTTTGGTACAGTGCATCACTCTTTGCCCTAGACATTCCTAGCAAGCCTTTGCTTTCTTTTTCAGGTGGTTCTTGTTCGATTTTATTGTTGTGGTTGTTTCTGTACTTGGTATCGCCATTGCATCAATTCACATCAATCCAGGTGTTGTTAGGGGCGTGAGAATGCTGCGTGTTGTTCGAGGTTAGTTCAAATTAAGCTTCTATGATTATCACCTAAAAGAGCTTTAAACAGAGATTGGAACTGTTTCGACTGACAACGCAATTTCGGTTTGACACGATTAAAATGAGCCGTTTACGTATAAAGTTTCAAAGATAGCGCAAAAAGCACTTGCTAAGCTCCAACAGAAGAATTTTTGTGGGGTATCACTACCACATTCAAGACGTATCAGTAATGTCAACTTTCAATCTACATTAAGCAAGAGAATCTTATTCATTTCAGTATTTTGACACGATAATATTTCATTTCACCCTAAAATTGTTTGTCTTCACTCGACATTGTCTGTTCTGCGCTCTTTTACATTACAATGATTCGAAGATCTTTGCCAGTTTTTTGTCTCCTTTATATAATCTGTCTTTTTCTACCAGTGCTGGGTATACATGGCACATATACATTTTCTACCATAAGGTAGACTGGGGTATAAAAGGTAGCTGTTAACATTTAAACCCCAGCGATTTGCACCCTCCCATTTAACCATTCTTCAGCCTACAAATTTTAACCCGAACTGTTTCTTTTTGTACCAGTGCTGAAGTTACTCAAGGTGGCCAAAGGACTCCAGTTTTTGCTTGACCATGTAAAGGAGACAATCCCTCAGGTACACTTTTGTCACTTTTCAGATAATAACCGCTTTTGCGAGTAAGTACCAATTGAGACATAATGTAACAAATTAAGATCTCCTATAATTTCACTTCACTTCCTTTCTATCAATTTGGCAAAAGAATTAACTTCTTCTTTTGATCATTATGCATTTAATCAGAAGTTACACAATTGAACGCAAGAATTAAATCCTGCTTTTGCGAGCTATGATGTCATCCGATTGATTGATACAAAATGGCTAACATAGAAGCTCATCGGCTACTTTTATGACAGAGAAATCGATACATGTTGGTTTTACAAAAATAATAGACAATGTTAAAAGTCTTTGTTCTCTTTAAAAGTGAACTTCAGCAATGTCGTAGTGCAAGGTATGCGAGACATCTTCATAGTCATTGAAAAAGCAATCGAAATCTGATGACTCTAAGCATGAGGAACATTATTTTTGACCCTTGAAGCATCAGTTTGATAATCACAAAGAGGTTTTACACATCGAAGTGGCGCCCAACTTTTAACACACCTTACATTGCTCTAGCGTGTATTGTATGTGTGTCTCTCCCTATATTCCAGGTCACCAACTTGGCCCTGCTGTTCTTATTGCTGTTCTTCATATACAGTTGCCTTGGGATGCAGCTGTTTGGAACCATAGGTAGGGTCCTGTCTGCTATGCTTCACCTTGCATCGATTTACCTCATCATCTTTGTATCTACTTCAACATTTTGAACTATTTTTTTCCACGTGTCTCAAGTGCATGCTGCATATAGTTAGAGTCTGCTTGTCTTTGCGTAGAATGTACCGCTGCGACGCCATGTGATGGGCTTGGAAAGCATGCGAACTTCAAAGACCTTGGCAGCAGCATGCTTACCTTGTTTAGGATTGCAACGGGAGACAACTGGAGTGGAATACTCAAGGTAACAAGTACTGCAATTTTTTGACTTTTCTGTCCCCAGGAAAGGAAGCAGAAGCTATTTCATTCTCAGGGCTGCGTTTACGACTGCGTGGGCCGCTGGTCCCAAACTTAATTGAGGCTTATTAAAGTATTCCAAACAATTTTGTGTCGCTCTACTCTTTTCATCATTAGCACATCATTAAGGTGTTTAAAACCCTACCCAAGCCCACCCTGGACCCTTACCCAGTAGGCCCTTAGGCAAATAAGTCACGGCTGCGTTGTTTAATGGCCTATGACAATAACGAGGATACTTCGCACGGCTATTTTCTTTTTTCACTCGCCACAAGGCAGTGCTGATCTCTCATCTGTCAATTAGAAATATGTCCCTTTGTTTCTAATTGCCTAAAACACAGCCTGATATATTTTTCTGCAGAGGCTTCATTGACTGGCCAACTGGCCGTTCTGTTTCCTTTTAGGACACGCTGCGACCAGAATGCGACGATTCTTCCAACTGCACCAAAAACTGTTGCCTAAGCAAGCACGCTGCTCCCTTCTTCTTCATATCCTACGTGTTATTCGCGCAATTCGTCCTGGTCAACATCGTGATTGCCGTTCTTATGAAGCACCGTGCGAGTCACCAAGCTGTGCAAAAGCAACTTGCACTCGCGCAAGAACTCCATTCGCGAAGCAGTCCATGAAGGAGGACGCGAGACGGACCCGAGCAGAGCGCGCTCGCCAAGTGGAAGCTCGCGACGAGCAAACGCAAGGTGCAGCGTCAGGAAGGCCAGGAGCGCCACCACAGCTACGTTCGCACGAAGCGGAGCACCGATAACTTGGATAACATTCAACTGAAGCAGTTTAAAAGCCACTTGGACGACGAAACCTATAGACACCGCCCAGCACGGAAAAGGAGCTTTGTTAATAATAACCACGATAAGTCGAATGAAGACGATACTTCTTTTGCGGATGACAGGACACAGATTGACGGAGTCAAAACTAAAATCAATCTTTGGAAAAGAAATCCATCTTTTAAGAATCACGTCGATTCCAGTCCTGATTTGAGCGCATATAAAAAGGAAGGCGAGGTGACGTATAGAATAAGGGAAGATATTTGTAAAAATTACGCGCTTGTTCCTTTTGTGTCAGCAGGCCATGCCGATGACGTAAGCGGTATTGACCTGAATCGGACTGCGGAGACGTACTTAGAAGCCGATTTGACTGCAGATGCTAGTCAAGATTGTTCGATAGAAATACCTGACGATGCGGAGGAGTCAGATGGGTGTTACGTCACAGACGAGAACCGACCATGCTTGCAAGGTGAGAGTAGTGGAAGCAATAACAAAACATTACCTGAAAATTATGTTGGCTTGTTGGACCAAATAGATAGTGAGTACAACGAGAAGGCAGGCGTTCTCGATTTTAGTGAAGGCGTTTCGGCTGAAACAGAGAGAAGTCCTTTGGGGTGTAGCTTGATCTATGAAAATCCGGTTTACGGAGCAGAAGAGTGCATGAGCTTAACTGGAAGCCCCGTTCTTCGTATTCCGGATGACTTTTTTGGAAATATGAGCGACGAAGCCATGCCTACGGATTCAAGCAGCCATTTAAACCAGAATTTGCGTAGAGACAAAAGAAATATGGACAATTTAGCAACTCCAGAGAAGCATCGAATGAAACTGGCAATTGATCAAAGGAGTGAATCGAGTGAAACATGTGGATCATTTGAGATTATTCCTTCACCCCATGGACAGCAGAAGAAAAAGGGATCGGTGGAGGGGTCAGAGGACAGCTTTGCGATCGTTGTTTCGGATTGTTGCCAATTCAAGACGTCAAAAGTTTGACTGTGCTTACCCCAGAGGAACAAATGGGGAGGGCATTGTCCCTGGCTCCCTTCGCCAGGCAGCGATTCGGCCTGCAGCATTTGAATAAGATGCCAAATAACATGAGAAAATCATGCTGGTGAAAACTGAATGGCAAACATGGTGTTTAATACTGGATTACGTCATCGTGCCCAGAAGACGCTGTAAAGCAAGTTCTGATTTTAGAGCTTGGATGTCTTTATTTACAAGATAGTAATACTTTTGTTAATTGAACTTTTCTTGTAGCGATTTTTCGAACCGTTAAAAATCGACTTAAGCCCCCAATGAAATGTAGTAAATAGTAACTTTTGAAGAAAACTTTACTTGAAAAGCCATACGAATCTTTCATATTTGCTTGTGAATCCTAAAGGTACATAGGTTTTATTTAGATATTCGTTGTTTTTATCTAGTTCTTAGAAGTTTGCAAATATACAAAAGTGTTTCATTTTATGAGCTGATTCAAAGCTTTTTTCTGACATCATTTTAACTATGAGCTCACAAAACAAAGCAGATAGTTCGTTATTGAAATTAAAAGTATTAGACAGGTAGTTTTTATTTATTTATTGTACTTAGATATACCATTAGAGAATGAATTTTGTATAGTGAGATCAGCTTTATACTGAAGTTGAATAATTGTTGTAATTTTACAAAAAATGGTATTTAAAATATCATCAATTAAATATGTAATCTAATGTTTTTTAACTTGCTGTGCTTGAAAACCAGAAGTCTACTGAGCTGCTTGTCAGTTTAAAAACACTTTCTACTGTTCTCTAACCGTTCTTTAAAAGATAATTTTCTCTTGATCTTCAAAGTGGTTTATGATATATTAATCGAAAAATCTACAACATTGAAAGGAAATGAGGCTCTTGAAGTGAAGCCAGCACCATATATTGGCAATGTGAAAAAGTGCTAGGCTTGGACACATTTATTATCAAGCTTGAATTATCCAAACTTTGCCTTCAGACCAAGCATTTGCAACCTAAAAACAGTTTTAAAAAGTTTTCAGCAATTTCAAATGAAGGCACTGAAATTTGATTTGATCTTGCAAGTTTTCAGGTTGCAGTATTGAAGGCCGCTGCTCAATTTGCCTCTATCTTGAGACTCTAGCATGTATTGGCAAATATTCTAGAAATAGTCTATCTATACTAACTGAAGTACCATTGTTAAAATAAATACTTTATCGCTAAAAGGGAAAAAAGTTCAGTCCTCAAACGGAGGTCAAATGTCGGTGATAACGGAGGAGTAAACGCACACAGGGAAACATCAGTGAAAACTATTCCCCGTGGTCAACCAATGCCTTCACCGTCCAAGAATCAGAAGTGGCAAATATGGGCTTAAGTTTTTGTTGTTTACACAATTAAAGTCAAAGCTTTTTACCAAAACGGCTTCTCACTTTTCCTACGACAACCGCAGCTCCTCGGTTAGCAGAAGGAAGCTAGGCCGCCGAACAGGCATGGCTGAAGGAGGTGTTTTGCTATTCTCCTTGAAAGGCAACACAGAGCCTTTGGCTGTGAACATTGCAAAGTAAGTTTTTTTCAGGAAAGTTGCAGATGGTTTATCAAATATTTGGCGAAGTTATGCTGCCGAGCCCAATTGAGAGATTTTTTTCTGAAGATGTGGTTATTTTGATTTACGGATTGGTACCATTTGCTGCACATTAAGCACGTGGTCTTGTTTTTTCTGAAAAATCATTGCAGTAATTTGATTGAGTTCTAGAAACGAGAATTTAAAACTGTATGTGCAGCATTAAATATTATTAGAAAAGTAACATATATTTGTTGAATTTTTATCAAGGGCATCAAAAGACAATGATTTTAAAAGAACAATAAAAATATTGTTACTATAGATCATGTTAGAGAAATACTTTTGTTCCAGGTCCTTTTGGAAATGGCCCCGCAGTCATTGCCTAAACTTGATTTTGAAGCAAAATCATTTGCATAAATACTGTTTCTTCTTGGGGTCCCAGATAGAAATGACAACAAATTTATGTTAAGAAATCCAGCTTAACAATTTATTTTTTGATATGTTTCCTTCAGAAAGATAGAAATACATCCCTTTAGATAAATCAGCTCAAGCAAGTTACACTTTATTCAGACATTAGAATGATCAATCAGTTTTTAACTACAGATCTTGTTTTATTGCATGTTCAGGTTTTAGGTTAAAATGAAAGTGATGGTGCTTATACAAGTTTGCCTTTCTGTGCAAGGCCTAACTTGATATCCTTACTAAGTTATAAATTTTAGTTTTGTAATGCAATGTAGAATGCAATGTAATGTAAAATAAATTGGATATTTGTTTGGTTTAAAATGATCAAAAATATGAAAGTTCAAGTGTATAATAAACATTTAAAATTGAAATTAGCTGTCACTATGCATTCTTTGAATATTTGTCATGCCCAATGTCCATTTTCACAGGAGACTCGGTATATCACTTGCCTCTTTAGCAACTGGGTTTTTTAAAAATAAAGGTTTGTATCCAATTTGATAAAGGAAAAATCAATGTTGCTAACATATGACAGTGGAACCTTCTTTTTTTCTAGTTATTTGTTAAGGGTATTCTGACAGTAACAATAAAACTGGTATCAAATTTTAAGAAAAGCCATTTTTGAAAATGAAGAAAGATTCATGATTGTCTATTTAAGCTCAAGAAATGATAATGCACTGGCTGTCAAGAAATGCATGTGGCGAATTTAAAGAGAAATGAATCCTGGAAAATGTCCCTTTCTTGCATTTTTGAAGGGAATGAAATGCATCTTTGTTTTCTATCCATCTTATGGAAATATTTGTTCCATTGAAGCAGATCTTGCTTTTCTCATGTTCCCAATCTAGTGAGCACCCTCAAAGATGAAATTATAGAAATTGGTGATAGTATTTGTTATTTGAAGGCATGTTTCTTTAAATCTGTTTTTTTAACGATTTTAGTTTGTTGCTCAAAAACATTTGGCTTTTTGAAGCTTAATGAAAAGTATTACATCTCATCCCCTTGAAAATTTTCCAACAGAAACAAAAATCGAAATTGAAGCATCAGTAAGAGGGAAAGATGTATTTTTGCTACAAATTGTTGATAAGTAAGTATACATTCAGGCTTCTCTGTATATGTTGTTCCTTTACTATTCAATAAAGTCTAAGAAGATACTAAAATAGCTTGTTAACATGTTCTTTTAAACACTATTTTATGAAAACAATGGTGTTATTTACAGAAAACCTGATGTTTAGCAGTTAGTGGCTCAAACATCATTGGTGAAGCTAAACTATGCAGATTAAATGAAAATAATGTTTGGAAAACTGCACGGGCCTAAAATAGCCCTCAAAATTATTTTTTGCAGCATTTTGAAATTTTTTAAAACAATATTTTGAAGCATTTATAAGGCATAAAGTTTTAATTATTTAAATATTGTACCAGAATCCAGTGTTTTATTTTTAATGATTTACCTTATTTTTCTTTAATTGATGCTTTCAAGATTTGGCTGCCATGTTTTTTAGTAATCCAAATGATGCCATCATGGAGTTGCTTATCACATCTTATGCTCTAAAAACATCATGTGCTAACAGGGTTGTTGGTAAGGCTGTAACCATTACCAGTGCTTAATTAATTGACCTGTTGAAAAAAATTTCTATTTTGCTTTCAATGATAATTTTTTGTTCTATTGGAATTCAAAGTATTTGATACTCATCATTATATTTGCTCAAAATATTTTCTTTATATATACATGACTTGGAAATTTCACATTGGTAAAGCTACTGCCATATTTTAAAGGAACTGTTAATTTTCTTAAAGTTTTTTCTGTTTTTTACATATTTACATAATTTATTGTGATATATTTGCTACAGGTGTCATTCCATATCTCCCATACTCAAAGCAGAGCAAAATGAGGAATAGAGGAGCCATTCCAGCTAAACTCATTGCCACAATGCTTTGTAGATCAGGTCATTGTGCATTAATATCTTATTTGTATAATGTGTTCACTGTTAGATATAACACTTAGTATGACATTATAAGGAAAAATGGTTCATCAACTATTGTCTTTGATATTGAATAAAATACAGCTGATTGTTTTGTTGAATCTGTTTTTCGTCATTGTAGGAAGCTAGCTAACTAAATAATTTTTTGTTGGTTGTTAAGTTTTTTTACAATTTTAGTTGTTCATTTACAGAATATAGCTCCAACATTTTTGTCATGGTGGGCAGACAAAGTTATAGACTGAAAATGCATGTTTATTATTAAGTTGATAAAATCTGCTGAACAGGTGATATCAAAGGACCTGTGCATCAAAGAACACAATTTATTTTAATCTCTCAAGTCCCCTATTTTGAAGATTTTCCTCTGTGAAATGAGATTGGAAAAGGATTTCCAATTTTATCAAAATAATTTCTTCAATCAGGCATAGATCAAGTTATTACAATGGATTTACATTCAAAAGAGATTCAAGGCTTCTTTAATTGTCCTGTTGACAATTTGAGAGCTTCTCCATTTTTAATCCAGTACATCCAGGATAAGGTATGGGAATCAGGATAAGCTGACATTTTCTCTACTTGTTATATTATTCCTTGTTATTGTTTTATTTCATATTATTTTAAAATGATACAATTGTTATGCATTGTATCTTTCTTGTGTAATTGTTGATTGGGGTTATTGAAATTTGATTTGATAGGCTAATTATATGTTTGACCAATAGACTCAGACAACTTTCTACAATAAACAGAACATTTGTTGCTGACATTTGAAATATTTCTCTACTTCCCTTGATCTAACATACATACATACAAACATACATACAAATTTATTTTATAAGGAGGTTAAAATACTGGCAGCTTTGTGAGCTGATGTGGACCTCATGTTATTTTACTTTATTCCTAGGTTCCAGATTATCGCAATGCAGTTATTGTTGCAAAAAACCCAGGATCTGCTGCAAGGTTGATATTCCAATAACATTTAATTCAAATGGGATTTTTTAAAAAGATTCATAATGATTTCATTGAATTTCTAATACTATTGAAGTGAAAATATTATCCTATAGGTTGTGCTACAAAATTTTACTAATTGCTTGGCTTTCGTATTGACGATGCCAAAATGTATTGTTGTCTTTTTGCTGAAAATTCTGTGTACAACAAGATAGGTTAAAATTGATTAATTTGTCATACAGGGCCCAGTCATTTGCAGAAAGGTTACGACTTGGTCTTGCTGTAATTCATGGTGATCAGTTTGAGGCAGACAGCGAAATAGTGGATGGGAGGCATTCTCCTCCACCAGAGAGAATAGGAGAATTTCAAAGTCAGTCTACAGTGAAGTTGCATCAGAGCTCATTCCACCAGGTATTTGAATACTAGCTGCATTTTATTTTCTTAAACAGTTCTCTATTAATTTGCATTTAACACAAAGTGTTGTGATCTGAGGAAGTAGAGATGAAAATTTTAGAATCTTGAAATGATTTGTAAAAATTTCTTTCCATAGGTATGCATATCAAAACAAAGCAACCCATGAATTTGGTTGGAGATGTGGATGGGAAAATTGCAATTATTGTGGTAATTGACTTGTATATTTGGATGTTTACCAACTGTGGTGTGGTTCTGTTGTTAAAGCCAAATGTGTTTGGGTGAGGTTTTCAAGAGGAAAATTAATATACAGGCGTATGTATATTCCTGGTACTGGAAAATGAAATGATTATTCATATCTTCTGAAATTTATTCATCCAAGTTTTCTGCTACACTCTTCTCAAATTTTGGTTTTGTTTCTACTTTTGAAACAACACCCTGCTTTGTATATTTGTAGGATGATATAGTTGATGATGTCTCACCATTGGTAATGGCTGCCAGACTCTTAAAAGAACGAGGTGCATACACAATATATGTTATGGCCACCCATGGGCTATTATCTTCAAATGCACCAATAATGATTGAGGATTCTTGTATAGATGAAGTAAGTGTTTCCTTTACTTTTGTTGTGTTTTGAGCATTTACTCACAATGAGGGTTTTGATAATCATATTCAGCTCTTATTTAAAGCAGAAGGAAGAAGAAATTTTCTCAAAAGAGTATTTTAAATAGTATTTTATCAAAATTGTTGTTCACAATCATATGCTAACACATTAGTCCTATGTCCATCCTACTATTAATAAGTAGTCTTCCACTGTATTTTATAAAGATCAACAAAATCAACAGGTGAATTGTTTGCTGTTCTAGGTGATTGTTACCAATACCATTCCTTCCACTGAGAAGGAAGCCAGGTGCACAAAAATCAAGTCAGTTGACATCAGTGCCATTCTTGCTGAAGCTGTCAGGAGAATTCATAATGGCGAGTCCATGTCATACCTCTTCAGAGACATACCTCTAGAAGACTAGGTATTTGTTTTTCTTGAAAGTTTTCCCTGTTTGCTTACTCACATTGTTTCCTGATAAGTGAAGCTTAACAGCAAGGCACAACACAGGGGTATTTGGTACTTTAATAATTTTTTTTTGTATTCAATTTTGTATCCTATATTGAACGAAATTCAGAACAACTAAATATAGTTCAATCTTGTATTAATAAAGCACTGGACATTTTCTTGCAAATATAACTTGTATAATCAAATTATACATCAGCTTCTTTTACTTATCATCACTGTTAAAATTACTAAAAGAACAGACACAATCCTCTATGTGAACTTTATACGTAAAAACGTTAGTTTCTTTGCCAATTTTGCAATTTAGGAAATCATATTGGCTACAAGCTACATAAAACAGTGTATTGCAAATTTACAGATGAGGACATTTTAAAGTTTTACTGGCATAATATTGTCATATCGGCTTGGTTGCTGCTTTTCTAAGGAAAACCCAAGCCAACTTTTTTATCAGGATTTTTTAGTTCTAGGCAGAAAAATTATATGCATAATTATAAGGCTGAGTTGATAACTAAATAGGTTGACAAAGAAAAACAGACAAACAACATGAAACAACAAGTGTTCTGTGACATTCAAAATGTTCAATTTTCAATATTTTGTGAAAAAAAGAAATTTCTACAAACATAAAGAATATATACACTGAACATCTTTAAAACAGTTTGTAAATCATTAACTAAATGATAAGCCACTGCATTCTTTGTTTTCTTCATTTTAAAGTTTCGAAAAGTGTCATATCAACAATTTCTTTGATCATCACAATTCAGTTCTAGGGTGTCTAGGAGTAAGTAACTAACTAATAAATCAGGTTATTTTGCAACCCTTAAGAACTTCATTATAATCTTCATGAGTTTCTCATAAACTAGAAACATAAGTGCAGCTGTTAAAATTGTTTGTAGCATTTTTGCCTCGAGTCCTTTGAACAATCCAATAAAACCTTTGGTTCTGCAAGAAAATAAATGAACCATGAATAGTTGTGTAGTTATAGCAATCAAAAGAGCATCAGAGATTGTCACCACTCCAATAATCATGATAGACATTATTAAGGAAATAGAAGACCAGCTAAAAGACTTCATATTCTCTTATATTTTAGATAGCTCTAATTCAAGCCAACTTTCTTAGGAACGATTTCTACTTTGTCACCACAAAAAACTGACAGATATGGATGCATTATTTGGCTTTTGAAATGCAATGTTATATTGTTCCAATATCATTTGGACAATGAAAAAATAATTGAATTGTTCTAAAAAGCCTTCATCTCTCTTTTACTATTGTTTGAAAGCTTGTCTTTTGACTTGCTAAAGCTACAAGGGAATGTTTTTGAAAAAAGATTACGAAATTTAACTGCCCACTTGCCTATAAATCTGCAAAAGCATCTTTAACATTCCTTGCTGTGTCTTGTTTTGTGTGTCTCTGTTTGCCTAAATAAAAAATTATGATTAAAGATTTTGATTATTCTGCTGATTACTTTGAGTGGTTTTGGGAAGATATTGAAAGATACATTCCCATTTCTCCATAAATAACAATGAATGGTTATGCTAAAAAGTTATACAGAAAATTGTCACAATGGATTTTATTTGAATTCAACTCCTAGCAAAAGTTTGATCTGAATGGTTAAATGGTTAGATTTTATACCTTACATAAACGCACAATTCATATCCTTTCAGCATAAATTTTTTTGTATACTTCTCATATAGTTCTTGATTTCAAAATTCTCTTCAGTTTGATAGTCTCAATGATAAAAAACTAATTATTCTAGAAAATTTTGATATTCTTTAATTTGAACCATACATTTTCAAGACTAATAGAAAAAATCTCAAAGTTTCAGACTTTTTGAAATTTGCACCAACATTGCAGGTTTACAATAAATGCTCTGACAGGAGATTTTGATCCTTAGGTATTCAAGAGTATGATACAATTCATAAAATTTAATTTCTCCTACCCTTAGTCTGCATTGAGCAAGTTGCAAAGGGTATGTCAGAAGAGTTGCCACTGCTTTAGCTGCACCACCCATGACAAAAAATTCAAAACTTGAAATAGCCTGCAAAATAGCAAAATATTTATGTTTAAGAAATAACTTCAAATCTTATTTTTGATTACCAGGTACAGACAAAACCATGTCACCCAAAGATGGTAGTGCAATTAAAACGAGACAAAAGAGAAAGAAGGACTAGAAAATAGAGGAGAATTTTGATTACCTCCTGAATATATAGAGAAGCTACGATAGATATCTGCCAATTAGGACATGAAAAGGCGGGTGAAGTGGTATTTATTTCATAGCATTATTATCTAAAGTAAGATTTTATGCATGAAAATGTATTTAAATGTAAACAGAGCACCAGTTTTTTGCCTGATTCCGTCCTCTTCAGCCGATTCACAAATCGTTTGATAGCTTCATATACCATGAACTGGATGGCTGGATTTGCAGATAGGAACACTGATGTTTGAATGCCTTTCCATAATGCAGTTATACCCTCATCCTTTGCAATTTTTTTGACTGCATCTGAAATTTCATTTGAAAATGTTACGCAAATTGCCATTATCAGGCTCTTATTGATTTCTTGAGGCTTCTTAAAAGTGCCTTATATTTTCCAAAACTAATTTCTATCAAGGATCGTTGATCATTTCCATGTCATAACAAATGGAAAGATTTGATTAATTGGAGTAGATGGTCAAAAGGACCATAATGTACCAGAAGCTTTAAACATTTACTTAGAACAATGAATAATGGTAAAGCTTTTGAGGTGAAAGATGCAAGGGAAAGGCTAATGATTAAATAGCGGGTGGACATGAAATGGACAATCTATTAAATTGTAGTATAGCTGGAAAATCTGTGTCTAGGCCAGCACAAGGTTTGTTTATTAGCTTTGATAAACTGGACAACAGAACTATGTCACACTTTTAGAGATGTTGAACTATTTTAGCAACTTTACCGAAAAGACCATTATATTGGGGAGCCTTTTTTTCATCCTTGTTTTTGTCGTTTTGCCGCCTAATACCTTGAAGCTTTAGACGGGTGTTTGCGACCCACAATGGGGTTGTCAACACTGAGTTCACAAGCCCTAAAAAAGAAATTTTAAACTAAGTATAAACATACAAAAACTTATCATCTGAAACTGATTGTACCACATCATTTTAATTATCAATTAGAAATTTATGAATGGGATTTGCATAAATGTTCAAAACACATTTTAAATGTATTTTTATTTTTCTACTGAAACATTGCAGTTTTAAATTTTTGATACCCACAAGTCATAATAGTCTTCAGTCTTCTATACATTTCTACAGTCTTCAGAAGCCTCTCAAAATGCAGTGTAGTAATATGAAGAGTTTGTGAATAGTAATATTTCAATTGATATTTTACCTGCAAAATACCCTAGAGAAAGGTCAATGAAAGGTCTTTGCTTTGAGCTGTTGGAGTTTACAAGCTTCTTCAGTCCATGAAAGGTGTAAAAGTACACAAAATTTGAGCAGTAGAGACTTGACAAAACTGGAACAAGCCCACGATATAAAGTTGTAATGCCTTCTTCGCTGCATATTTCTTGGACAACTTTGTATGTGGGTTTTGCTTCTCTTTTGTCATCAACTGAAAAAACGATGATTTACTAAACTTATTATTTGGTTTCATATAAGCTGTAGTAGGTCTACACAACTTTGTATATTAAAGAAAGACTATGCTAACAGTTTCTAAAAGATCAATAAAAGATATTCTGTCAGTAACCGTTAGTGGAATTCTTTTGACATTTTGCAACCATTTAAAAAGGTGACACAAATTTAACCTTGAATAAACAATCATTCCTTGTCATTTGAACATGAAAAATTATTTATTTGTCAAGTGATCTGATTGAGTCAAGTTATAGAAGAGCAGAATGAGTCACTTTTTGTTTGAGTAAGGACACAAATAAGTGCATTTGCACAAAATGAAATCATATATATATATATAATATATAAAGTATTCATGTAATTTATAGTGACTGGCACCTTGAGAAGCCCAATGTTTGGGGTTCATTTGTAATATTATCTGTTGTAGTATATTCAACTATTGATTTATTTAAAGAATATATTTTATCATCTTGAGAAAGGTCCTTATGACAAAAATTGCCATGTAATTCGCAAATGTAACTTTGATTGAACTTATGTAGAAAAACCCACCCCTAGGAAATCCATTGATGTATTATCAAACTCACCTTGTAGTCTAGTGCGAATTGTGTCTAGAGGGTAAAACGTTGACATTGCCAAAACACTACCCTGTGGAGAACCCAAATGTATTAAGATTCCAATTGAATCCAAAGGGAAACAGAGGACTTTTAAAATTACTTATGAACTTTTCTTCTCTGAAACAAAGTTTGTCAAGTGGCAAAAAAAGAATCTCTCCAGGCAGATATTGAATTCATTGAGGCTATAAATAATACCCATTGGAATTTGTGATACATAAAGTGGTTGCAGAATTATCTTATTCTGATCACTTTAAAGGCTCATCAACATTGAAAAATAATAGCTTCTTATAGTTTGAATAAACAAAAATTGCTGAAGATCACTTACTGGGGCAACCCATGGCTCAATGGGTACAGGGGTAATGATAAAATCCTGTTTCCTTTTGTCTTACATCTTAATTAAAGCTGAAAAAGCCTCTACCCTGAAATCTTTGTTCACAGTAGCAAGCAATAATTGCTCTCCGCCATTCGTTTGACCTTTTTAAACATTTCTATCTAACTGCTTCAAAAAGGAAAACTGTCACTGTTACATGTACTTTTCATATGAATTCCAGTGATCTCTATTTGAGGAAAATTTTGGAGAATTTTAGGCGATTTTTCTGCTATTTGTGACCATGTTGCAAAGACAACGCCTGTGAATTAACCAAGCACGTCCAACCTTTGCCCTAATAGCACCACCTGTGCATCAGTGCCGCAAACGCCCTGTAGTCCCGTGGTTCTTAGTGACAAAAGTGGCAAAAAATGGTAACGTAAATTCCTGTTTAGTCACCAAAATAACAGGGCGTCAGAAATAATCACAGTTTCATCTGTGCTGCCTACATATAAAGACAATGAGATTGACAAAGGGAGAGGGGTAAGAACAGATCGTGTAGTAAGCATTGTCTAGAAGACTGCTATATATGCAACTTACAGTGGCTCCAGACAGCGCATGGGAAAATGTCTCAATAGATAGCACGGTGGATGATTGATTGTTCAAAACGACAACATCCTTTGCTTCTTCCGCGAGATCTTCGACAAGCATGGCTTCCTCAGCTGCATCCTTTGCACCCTCCATCTTCGAAATATCTATCAGCCTCGATTTCGTCTGCAGGTTATGAATTTGGCGCGAGCTTTCCCGGCGAATTATTCAAAGTCAAGAGTGGACTAAATCATGTCTTTTGCTTGTTTCGGGTTTTGGTACGAAAATCTTTGAAACCACATGTCAGCAGAAAAGCGGAAGTTTCCTGCGCCTGCACGGAAGATATTAATTTCCCAACTGAAGTCTGCTAGGCTTGTTTCATCGTCAGAACGAACGAAACACAACGATCCAAATTTATTTGGAAAGTATGTTGTGAATTTAGGAGATGAAAGATTACTTTATTTCACAAACGTTTGGATTCAGGGATGCATTGAAAACATATTACACGATGATGAAAATAAAACGGTCATCCGGTTGCATGATGGGACTGGTGTGGTAGATGTATTTGGAATGGAAACGATTGTCAGCAGAAACTGGTTCTTGGAGAAAAAGTTTGCCAAAGGTTTTTTATTACATGTAGCTAAACGTCATTAAGTAAATGAAACTGCTTTTATCACATTATGCATGGAGACTATATACAGCAGATCAAGCAGCTGGTTTTATGGCATTACTTCTATAGGAAGTGCTGGGAAGTTTGATACTTCAATATTTAAATTCACTTTTGCCAAAACAAAGCTAGAAAAGATAACTTTTGATGATTGAATTTAAAAATGGACTTCAAGGAAACGTTGCTTTGTCAGGTGGAAATGGTTCACAACATTTGTCTGTTTTTAAAGTATTTTCCAATGAATTAATCAAGTCAATTTAATGACCAAGTTTAATATGAATAAATGTACACATGAAAGCTGCTAGATTTTGTGAACTCCAAATAGAAATATAAGTTTGTTAATGTTTTTCCAGGAATGCAAGTTATGGTAACTGGAGTGGTTTTATTGGCAGGTGACAGAATCCCGTGCATTCAGGCATTTAGAATTTCAGAACTTCATGGTTGTACGAGAGAAAATTGGATTTCACAAGTAGAGGAGCTTCAAGATTACTTGGTGCATAAAGTTAGAGAAGCTGCTATGTAGCTGCCTTGATGTTTTTGTTGTAATCTGGATTTTAAACCTGTTCCATTGTTACTTGGTCCTTCTGCTTTAGTTAGTTAAATATTCCTGCAGAAGTAGTTGGAACAAAGTGAGGTGATTCTTGTAACTTTGCAACCCTCTTGACCTCTCAGAAAATATCAGATTGTCGAGTGAAAACCACAGCTATAAAGAATTCATCATTTATGTTTTGCAGGATTAATTATTATTGCCCTACATACCATTGGTTCAGGGGCAATGGGATTTGACAGCTTATGCAAAGCGTAAATTAACACATATGTTGCAAGACTTTTTGCAGAGATTGTTGTTAAACTTTTGACAGTATTTTTTGCAGTACTAGGCTTTTGATGAATTCCCTTTATTGCCAATGATATCATCAAACTCCCAGCAATATTTTTTTACAAAGAGATTAACAAGGAGGTTTTTTATTGTTCTTTGAACCACGCATACCGTAAATCCTTGAATTGCCCCCCCCCCCTCGAAAAAGCCCCCCCCTTGAATAAGCCCCCACCCTAGAACTATAATTTTCAATAAGCCCCCTCGAATAAGCCCCCCTTGATTTGTTGATTTTTGACTCCTGAAGTTGCCTTTGGTATTTTAGTGAATTACCACAAAAATTTATATTTTTGTTAATAATTTAATTTAATGTTACTTTATACCTAGGCTATTTTTTATATTATGAAAAGAAAGAAATTTCAAAAATTATATTTTTAAGTGGCATGTTCCAAAAAATTTTATAAGCCCCTCCCTCGAATAAGCCCCCACCTCGAATAAGCCCCCATCCAAAAATATCAAAAATAAATAAGCCCCCAGGGGGCTAATTCTAGGATTTACAGTATGTAGTATTTTAAAACCATGTGCACTAGAGTTTCAGTGACACGCTTCTATTACATCTTATGATTATAATCATCATTATTATTACATTAACTAGTTCTTTAACTATTTCAGTTGATTTCCATCTCCCAGCTTGGTAAACCTATGTATATGCAGGGGATAGACTCTATGAAAGTGATGTTATCTTTTGAAGGGTTCTAACAGAGCGTTTATGTTGAGAAATTGAAGTGGGTAATAAAAGACTTGCTTGATTCAAACTAGAGTATAATCTATCAAAAAGAATGTCGCTGGCGGTGGTAAATTTCGCTGAACCGTCAAATCTGAAATTTGGCAAGATGCAGTGACGAAGTTAGCTACCATGCTCCTTAGCCAAGCTAACAACAACAACAACAAATAACACAGACAGAAAAATGGCGGCAAAAGAATTTGTTTCGTGTCAAGGATATCCAAATTGTCGCAATGCTACGGATTTTTCGTACAGTTCTCTCGTGGGATGATAGGAATTAACGTTGAGTGCTTTTTGATAATTAGATATGATATAGCAGTTTAAAAGTCTTTTGTAACTACGGCAGGATTTCAGATCTAAACAATGGCAGTAAATAGTGCAGATTGCAATGTGAAATTCGAGTTAAAACGGCTTGCCATGTCGATTTCAAAGAACACATTAACCAGCTCTGGCATGGACAAGGTCAACCAAAGAATAAGGTTTACAAAAATGGAGCGAAGATGCGAAAGAAAGGCCTGGACAACGCTTCTACTGTATTTGAATTCACCATATGTCGTCAAGCAAGATAATTTCGTTTCGACTGAAATTGCAGTGGAGAGTGATTTCCAAATCTACAACGAATTGATGAGCAAGGCATTTGTTTTTAAAGTGCAAAGGAAAACCAAAGAAGGATTAAGAATCGAAGAGCTAGCAGAATCTCTTAAATGTAAAGCATTTCTACGTATTATTCAAGTATCTCATTTCGTATCCATAAACATGGCCTATATATGATTACTATTTACTCAAATCTTGTTTACATTTATAGCTTCGTGTTCACTTTTGGAGAAATAGAGGCAATAATATCGTTTTACTTACAAAGCAGCCTATTCCTTTATTAATTTACAAGGGTGTTGACTTTTTTGTAAGGTATTGCTGGACAGCAAGCCCCATTAGTTTTTTTTGTGAATTTGTATTCCATAAAATTGTACTCTTATATGTCAGAAAACTATCTTTTAAGTGTCAGGTATGGCAAGCAGTTAAACCAATTGTCTTGTTGAGTTTGTCTGTAGCTTGCTTGCAGTATTTAGAAGGCCTCTGGTAGAGGTCAACAATTGATGATGCTATAATGCTGTGAAGTTTAATGAATTGCGGGAAAATTATAATATTTCCCTAATTAACATTTTAAAATTATCTCAAAAAGTTTTTTTAACCTACAAATTAATCTTTTTCAGCAGCGCAAATAAACCCAAAGATAATCAAGCTCTTGCTAAGTCTTTCTCAGCCAGATAGTAGTCATGCCGTGGAAGACTTTCAGAGAATTTATTCCTTCTCCATAGCAGATAGTGGTTTTCCTGATGACTCTTTCCAAGTGAGAATGCCCTTTCAAATTATAGAAAACTAGTGCAAACCTACAAATTACAAATTAATTACTTGATATAGCACAGTTTTGATGTGACATCTTCAAGTATGCTTCACAGTTCCTAACAGTCTGTAAAATTTAGAATGTCCATTTGAAATTAATCAGAAATTATTATCTTTAACCTTCTTTGATTAGTGGTTGCAATGGATCAACAAACACTTATTACACCTTTTTAAATGAGAAGATAATTAATTAATGATAATAGATTTTCTTGTTTGTCTTATGGCATTGCTAAATATTTGAAAATGTCTTGAATTGTGCTGAATGACCTTTTAGAAAAGTTCGTTTTCAAGCTGGATTTCTACTACAAATAACAGTGTTGCAAGTAGAGAAAAAGAGTAAGTACAGGAACTAGAAATCTTTTTGCTAAAAGTGGTTGCACAAAAATTCATCCCCTATATACTCTCTTGAAACCTTGCTTTTGTCATTCATGGATAGTATGTCTGTTGACACTCTGCAAACTCTCTTTATTTAGCAGAGAAGCTTTCATCATTACATGCTTGGTTGCTATTTGTAATGTATGTGGTTATATTTTGTCAGTTCAATTTCCAAATAATTTATTAACATTTTGCAAACAGAATGCTAGCCTATAGTGATAAAGTAACAGTATGTTTGTATGCATCCTCACAAAGTTACTTTGTGGTCTTCCTTTGTGAAAGCACTTTTTGATCAGAGTGTTGCCAGGTGAGTTATGTCCACATCAGCTCCCACTTAAGCATCTCCTCAGTACCCCATGATTGGATTATTTCAGCTTGGTATGCAAAAAGCAGAGGACCCTGTTATAACTTCATGTGCATAATCGGGATGGTTCCATATACAAAATAATTTTTAATTTATTCTATATCAAAGTCAATTTATGCTCTTGATTGATTATCTTGTAGATTCTTCCAAGTTGGCTTGCTGCCAAATTCAGTGGGATCTAGAAAAACTGTAATTTAATTCATATTTCTTGGTACTTTGTGATTTCTAAATTATTTCAGTGTCAATCATTGTAATAGTCATGTTCATTCTCACACAGAGTCAGTCACAGCCACTGTCTTTAATTTGCTTTAAAAAAATACTTTACACTGAAATTTATTTTCTCTTTCTGATTTTGATTATATTGAATACAACTTGAACAAGGCACATAAATTGTTAGATTAAGATTCTTGCTCCTACCATTATCACCACCAGTCATTTTTACCACCAATTTCCAAGAAAAAACAGCACCATCAAAAAACATTAATTGATAAAGTTAGAATAACTAACTTTCTTAATTTAAAGTCTTTGGTGACATTTTCTTTTTTTTATAGGTTTTTTCTGAAACACCTGCTGGTCAGTTCCTCAACTGCACTTCAAGTCCACACAACAATGTATTAATTTAAAATTTGTCTCATTTATTGTTTATATTTGTAACTAAATGTCATCTTAGTCAGTTGATCTTAGTCAATAGTTTCAATCTTATTATTTTGTTTTTCTTAAACTCACAACACTAATCATCAAAGTCTAATCATTTTCTTTTCTGTTTCAGTATTAGTTTTTTTTGTTTTTCGTTTGGAAATCTGCTCCAAAAAGTCTTGTTTTTCTTGCTGTTTAAAAAACATTATCACTTTCTTATAACATATGTGCTTATATTTTATAGGCAAATAGCAAGACCATCAAGAATCAACATGAGAGGCTTTTTGGTGCACTCACAAATCAACAGCCCACAGAATCTGACAATTCATTGAACATGGTTTTGAGTTTGCCAGAAATGTCTCAAGACACATCATCTCTAATTATAAGGCCTAAACTTAAATCTGTATGATTATTTTTTTGTTTCTTATAGATTGATTTTGTCAGTTGGAGTGAAGTTTAGAGTTTAACTTCTGCTAGTCTTTCAGTAGCCTAACGGCCTTGATGAAAAATACCTGAAGAAATGCTTTGTGAAAAAAACAAATATGTATACCCTGGAAGTAAGAATAACGGGACAGGAAATTTTGATTGTTCTCAAAGAGAAGGCGGCTTTTAAGGTGGCCTGCTGTAAGGAAAGGTTCAACCTATTCAATTTGATAATTATGTTTTGTTTCTTTTTGATAGATTTCCATAGATGAAGGCTTTATTGATGACAACACAAGTGTATCTTCAAGTGATTTTGTTGAATCTCAACAATCCATAAATGATGACCTGCAAATTTGGTCTGACTGTTTGACCTCAACTGTTCAGCTCAAGTACACATGGGAAAGGCTAACTGGGTATGCCATAAATTTAATGTGAATAAAATTTGTATCTTAAGTAACTCTGGCCATTATTTGAGCAGTGTCAAAACTTATAAGAAATCAAGCAATAATTTTATAAACAAAAAGCAAAAATGACTAGCAATATGTAATTTAGGTCTAACTAAAGTAATTTAATGATATCTAAACTAATGAATCTAGGTGAAAGTATGACAGTTTAAGTAAATTTGCATTCACAAGTACATAATATTCACTTGAGTGAAAGTTAGGTAAAGGTCCCTTAAGCTGTCTAATGTTTTTCAAATTTGAAATTATTCCATCATCATGTTATGTACAAACATTAGATTTTTGTTTGTTTGTTTTAATCTTTGTGCTTTGTTTAAATTTTTAGAAATACAATATTGATATTAGAAGATAATGATGAAATTTGCTGCTTTTGAACAACTTTATAACAAGTCCCACCAGTAGATTGTTAGAGCAAATCAAATATCAAGATAGCTTTATATGTCTGCTTCGCTTTTTGTGCTGCAAACATAGTTTTGCTTATGCTTCAATTAACAATATTTTAAGCAGATCATTTTATCTTATAGCAATCTTATTTTAAGTTTGTTGTAGTTTTTCTGCAAACAAGGATTTTTTATCATGCAATTCTATGCAAAATGTGCAGTTCTAGAAACTTTTATGCGGCTCTGTATCTTCAAATTTTTGCTTTGATAAGCACACATAATTCAACAAAAATTTTGAAAAAAGAAATGTAAACAGAAAAAACAAACAAAGAAATGTTATGCTGAAATTAAATATAAATCTTTTGTGGTAATTATAGGTAACAAATAAAACACTAAATTGATAGCCTCAAAGTCCTCTTTAAACCCATTCATTGAGTTTTCAGAACCAAGATATGTCATGTCACCATTTTCAAATTGTGTTTATCAAATTTTTGTTTTGATTACAGCATTTTTCATTACAAGTATTTTATCATGCTTTATTGGTTTTAAATATAGGCACGACATTTTCACATATATTTTCCATGGAGTTCATTTGAACAACATGTTATCTTGTAGATTTCCAGATAACGATTGCACAAAATATTTCTGTGAGAGTGGACCTATTGGGATGGACCATTTGTACAACTTGCGCTTTAGAGAAGCAACCTTCGTGACTGAGCAAAACCTCACAATGCGCTTTATTTCTCAAAACGAGGTCATGAAGCATGCTGTTAATGTTCTTATTGGTCTCCCTTCCAAGTCATTTCATTTTATTAGGGTAAGTCGTCAATTAATACTAGCTGGTCCCTCATAAAGGTAATTGAAAGTTTGAAAATCTTCATGGTGTCTTTGCGTTTTCGACTGAATGGCACACAGAAGGTGCCTAGGACATAAGCAATTTCCATACTTCATCTTATGAAAGATGTCTTCAGAGTTTTCCTTTTGCCTCATTTTACCCTTTAAATACTTTCCCAACTAGTAGCTTGCTACGTGTCACTGTTCTTCTCTAAATCTTTCCTCGCAATTCTTGCAAAAAAGCATAGTACTGTTGATCATATTCAATGGGCCTTACCCAACTCTTGTTACTAGTGGGCCTGGATGCTTTTTTTTCTCTAGGGAAGGTGTTCCTTCATCGTTGATTCCTCCTTAAGAATCTCTGGTGTGAGTCCCGATGCGTTGCAAGAATTATTAGAGCGATTCGCAAAAATAGGGGCCTACTACAGACAGCTAAACAGATTCACTCAACATCACTCTGAAAAGTTGACCGGCCTTTCTGGCGGCCTTACGCTTGAGGCGTTTGTGACGAGTCTTCGCAAGTACATCGAATCATACAAGCAGGCCGTGCTACTCATTCAAGGTATTTCAACAGCACCTATTACTCACAAGTTCCTTATGCAGAGGGGGGGGGGGGGTAAACTTTTTTTTGTAAATTTTGAATACCCATTTCCATTTATTAACACCCCTCCCTAATTATGAAATTCATGCAAAAAGTCGCCCCCCCCCCTATTTCTATAGTTACCAATGTCGGAAAATATAAACATTTCGATCTATTATCACCCCCTCTTTTCAGGGATTTAAAAAATGCAAACCCCCCTCCTTATTAATCCCCAATACAATTAGGAACTTGAGAGTACGTTAAGAGAGAAGCTACTTCGATATTATCACGTCTACAAGTCATTCACGTGCATGTTCAATGCTGATTGGCTAGGCGCAGTTTGCCCATGAATCTGTCCATATGATAATGGTGCGAAAGCTGATTTTTTTCAGAATAAATCACAGGATTTTTTCGTTACCACGGGATGATTAGAACAATCAAAGTTTATAAAGGAATAAATGAAAATATTGTATATGATATTTTGGGCACTTCTAGTCCTCTTGTGAATCGTAATCATTTGAACACTATCGACTTTATTGAGATATGAGGATAGAGACCAAGCTCTTATTTGTGACAAGTATATTATTACACATTCAAATATTTAAAGCTGCAATAAAATATAATAGTAGCCTTATAAAAACTTTCATCATTTTAACCTTGAATTAGAAAACGTAATCAGATTACTTTTTGTTGCAATTATCTTTTTTTATTGTAGACAAGATTCCAACAAGTTTGCTGCAGTTGTGGGCTATTTTCGATGACCTTGGTCTTCAAATGAAGTTAGTAGGAGTATTTTTGCCACGTCTTTATATTTAAATTTAAGCTTTAAAGTCTTCATCATCTGCATCTAATTGCAGCCAGAAGCATTGAAGCAATAGCAGAAAATAACGCTAGACGATAAAATGACCAACTTGAAGGGGATTTTCTCAACAGATAAAAATCATGTACATTCTTACTGTCTCTCATAGCCTTCAATAAGATTGATTTTATTTCCAGATTTCTCGCCGATATTTGTCTATGCTCGGCTGCTTTCAAAAGAACAGATAATGCTCCGAGACCAAAATTTCCAATGGTATGGCCTAATTTGTTTTTGAACAAGTGCTTTGTGGTACAAAACTTAAAAGTATGCGAAAAATAGTTCCGCTTTTTCTAGCAATTGTGTAATTTGTTTCTCTATATTGAGTATAATTGTCTAGTCCCTGTTTATCAACTATTAAAATGCAGTTTCCAAGGCTGTACCTGCATTTGCATTATTTACTTTGATAAAGCCCTACATCATAAACGCCTGTAATGACTAGGATGCGTTTCATATTCGATCTCTATCTTTCAGGGTCTGAAGCTCTTATCCTATATATACGACTTGTGCACCAAAAACAAGACAACAAGGCACTATTCCATGCTGCTGCATCTATATAAAGACACTAGTTTGCCTTTCCTAAGGTGAATTGAGACTCAGCTTATCTCCCCACATGTAGCTAGCTAATTTATGTTGTAGGCCAAGCTTTCAACCACCAATTTTGTTAGATATGTACCACATTATTCTCCTTTAAACACTTGGCAGCTTTTATCTGCGAACTATTTTGTATTTTTTTACTACTCATGTTTTTCTTTTTCCACTCAACTTTGTGTTTTATCGGATATTACCTGCAAGAATGTAGGCTTCATTCACGATAGCAATCTTACGAGAATGTGCCTTTCCCCCTTTCACCTTGCACATGTGAATATTATTTCGTATGTTATGGATTTTCATAATGTACATAGAAAGGAAGTCTCTGCTGTTTCCTTTTGATATTCAACGGGTTTTGTGATGTTTACGACAATTATTAATGAATTAAATGATTTTCCTATAGTGCGTTCATGACATTTATATTCCCATATGGATACATTCATAACTTTGTGAGATTTTTCCGTATTTTTGGGTGAACATTCAATGTAAACGCGTGAAACTGTTAATCTTACTAAAAGATAACTAGACTGTCATTAATTACATTCACAAGATACTGCTGTCAATGCATTTCCATATATTTGGAAATTAAAAGCAATCCTAATTCTTGCTTGCTGCTTACAAATCGACGATCAAAAATCTAATTTTTGAGATGCCAGTAATAAGGAAATTGATTGTCATTATGAAAGTAAAGAAATTTATGCTTTTTCTATTTAGGTACATCACGAACTGGATATTCGATGGCATCTGTCGCGATCCCTATAACGAGTTTCTTCTTGATGTCGATGATCAATATTTGTGCTACCGGGGTATGTTTTTTTAAATTTTATTATAGAAACACAAAGATAATAGGCTTGCTAGGGCTGTGGGCTTGATTGAATACTTTTTCCTGGACAGTGGCTAAACCAAGTTAATAGGTACAGTACTTTATAAATTGACAATCAGGCTATAAACTGCAACGATTAAGAGTTGATACAGCCATAGTGTCAGCTGATTTCACAAGAAAAGCCATTATACCCTTTTCTAATTTGGTGTACCATGCGATTCAGCTTTGATTTAACAACAGGATTCAGCTTTGATCTCTGTTTCTTTCAGATAAGCATTATTGGTCTCATGGTTACGTTTTGAAGCCCTGTAGAAAAGACTTTGAAATGTTTTCCAGTGATTTCATCGACCAGATCCACGCTTGTGGCAAGGCTATAAACTTGCTTAAACTGACCAATCAAAAGGTTTGGATTGCTGATGTTTTATTTAGTAGTTTATTGGCACGTCTAACAGATAGGACTGGTAAAAAGAACACTATATGTTCAGTGAGGAAATGGCTAATGAATTTTTGCATCCACCGCTTTCTCGACACACTTCTATTTTGCTTTGCCAGTGACGGGTTTAATTGTTGTTGAGAATTTATTTTGTTGCTTATATTTAACATAGTAATGCAGCTCCTTATTAAAGCGAACCCCATTTTGGCTTTTATGTTGTTTAGAACTTAAATGGCCTAGTCAAATGAGCATATAGATAGTTTGTAGTAATGGATACGATGCCTTGTATGAAATGGTCTCAAAATGCCCTAAGTGAATGGGTAATCAATATGAAGTTAATGACAAAGTTAATCAGATGCTTTAAACCATATGCAATATCGTTGAGAGAGATGGGAATGGGTGACGTATTTCAGTATATATTATTAGTTGTCTTTTGTTTGACAGCATTATTTGCTCCAAGATCTGCAACGGCCATCAATAGGAATTTGGCTATCGACATACGACCTGGAAAGGTTGCAGGAAGTCAACACTGCTTACGTCACCAGAGTCAAACAAGCCAAGGCTGAGCAGCTACAGAGCAAAAAAGCTGCGGTCAGTCTCCATTCACGGCACATGATTCGTTCATGCTTACTAGCTATGATAAATGACAGTATGATGAATGACAGTATGACGATGAATTATTTTGTGTACTATGCAGGCTGCATGTTATTTGTTTACTTGAATGTGTTGACGTGTTTCGAGTAAAGACGATCGGTAACGAACTCTCTTTAAACTTTGTGAAGTGTCTTCTTCAAGAGCTGTATCCACCTTGGCATTTAGTGATGATTAATTACAAGCCAGTGTGCTTTCAAATTCAAAATTTGTTTAAGCTATGCACTTTTAATCTCGGTTGTTGGCTTAAAATGTAACTGCAGAAAATGCCTGTAATCTGTAGAACACCAAATGTTTACGAAGGCTTCAAGTTAGATGAGTTCTTTCGTTAGATGGATGAACTTCTCATAAAAAAGAAGGAGGAACACGAAGAAGAGAAAAGAAGAATACTTCAAAGCATGAAAAGAATAAATGGTATTTCTTTTTCCACGTTTTCCTTTTTGAATTAGTAGCGCTCTTCAACTTTTGTACCTTAGATCTTTTGAAACATTTGCTATGAGAAACGAGTCTCAAATTTTCTAACAGATATCGAACGAAAAGTGAAAGAGTCAATCCAGCAAAAGAAACTGGAAGAGTTGCAAAGACTAAAGAAACAAATGGAAGATGCTTTGGAGGTAACAGTTTTATTTTAGTAAGACATACTTCCGATTTTGTGAAGAAACCTGTTTTGCTAATTTTGCTCAGACAAAGTTCTAAGCTTTTCTATTCTTGTTGATGACCCGATGTAATTTATGCTTAGGTTGTAGAGATTGTTATAGAACAAGCTTCTTTTCTCAAGGATTTTAATGAAGCATTTTATCTTTTGTCACAGAAGAGAAAGAGGGAGAAGGAGATCAAGTTGAAAGAAGACAAAGAGTTTATGGAAAATCTTGTGGCGGTGGAATCGGAAAAGGACGAAGAAACAAGAAAAGCAAGGTAACTCTTTTTTGTGACAAACTTATCAATAAAGTAATAAAGTAATAATTGAAAGGTAATTCTTTATTATTATTATTATTATTATTATTATTATAATGATAAGTGATTAAAATAAACTTTCAATAATGTTGGTAGTGGTTTTTACAAAAATGGTCTTTAGCTGAAATGAGCAAACACATAAGCAAATTATTCCTAAATAAGATTTTCTAATATTTTCTCCTGACATATTTTTTATTAGAGAGCAGATGTTAGCTTATTATGAAGAATTATCAAACAAGGCGATTGAGAGAGAAAGCAGAGCTCTGTGGGGTCTACGACGATTGGAGCTTCACCAGAAGAGAAAGGAATTTCTTAAGAATGAAGAACTAGCGTTGCAGGAAGAACAAAAGCTTGCTGTTCCAGTGGAAACTGTGGAAGATAGGCCGGATGAAGGAGATGCTCTTGCAGGTCCGACAGCCTTAGAAGAACACTCTGTTTTTCGTGGTGGTGTTTCTAAAGAGGGACCCGATAGTATTGAGGTGTTGCCTTCAAGTGGAGAAGCAGTCGAACACATGATAAGGCAAGACGACGACAGTTTGGATGGGAACAAGACAAGAATTAATGTGGATTCTATTGAAGAGTCGCAACAAAAACAATCCGAGCCCGGGATTGCTAGCTCTGACCAAGATTTAGTTAAACAGGACGATAACTCAAGCGCGGAAACTAAATCCGGCCAAGAAGGAGATGAAGCCAAGAAGCTTCTTTACGGCAGTGGGAAAATGCAGTTTGACGTTGTGAACAAGCCCAGCAGAAGGCTTTGGGATATTGAGAAAGCTGCTGCAATACAGGAAAAAACTGAAATGAAGGAATTGTTGTATCCGGATTCGAACAATGATCCGGCAGAAGAAGACGTCTGGAAATCAACGAGAGGGCAAGAGCCTGTTTCAAGAGCGAAGAAAATTCTTTATTTTGATGAAGATAACGCGACCAATGGTAAGCACAGATATTTTCATATAGTTTGCTTGACAGACTTTCTGTGTCCATGCTGATTTGTTTTGCAGACAGATAATTAATGCTGATTTTTACGTACTTTTCGAACGTGAAGAAGGAAACTTATTCATAATATATTAGTACTTTTCTTGGTTTATTTTTCTTGCAACAATTTTGTTCATTCTTTTTGTTTTTTTTTCAATTTATAGACGAAGAGAACAAAATTGAGAGCTTCACAGACAATGAAATATTCTTGGATTTAGAAGTCGAGCCTTTACCAACAGATTTCAAGGCAATGAGTAAGAAATCTTGCGACATTACAGCTTTTCTTCGTTTGAGTAAACTCTTTCTCGACCAGTAAATCTGATAGAAATATTACAGTAGATTTTCTAAATTCCTTTTTGCACTTAATTTATGCTGTAATGCAAAAACCATTTCTTTATTAGGGAATTTTTTAAATATATGCTTTTAAAAAATTTTCTGTTCAAAAGCCACAGAAAAATATGTCACTGACATACTTTGCTGTTTATTTTGATTTTTCCCTTTTATCCTTTTTCAAGTGCTAAATTGCTCTGTTTTGTACTTTCAGACGATCCACCCATGCTTTCACTCTTCGATAAGTTAACAAGTGACGTCACTACAAATGAAGCAGTGGATGCATTAAGCACTGATGACGTCATAGATCATCTCTCCCTTGAGATGATCATAGATCGTTCAATAATCGGCCCAGTCTATGCACAGTAAGTTGGTTATATTACTTGGAGGTGTCCTTTGAAAATTATTTGCTTTGTCGTCATCTGCTGTCTCCCAGCAAGGGCACTCAGCACATATAAGTCCAAAGATATCAGCTTATGTTCAAATGACCCAAAATAGCAGCAAAAGTAGCATTAAATCTTCCAAAGAGTATGGAGACATGACTTGTGATGCGTAAAAAGCTTCAGCCGATAAACAATACATTTGATTCAGGTATTGAAATCTCACAAGAATCCAAAAATATCAGTGCTTCTAAATTTTATACCTAGAAATATCAGAATTGTATCTGTTGTTTTTGCAGGACCCAAAATGTACTTCTGATGAATATTTAACAAAATTATAAATTTGAGTAAGCAGTTCACCGAAAAATATCGGACTGACCTCCCCGTATGTCTGTGTGACAAGTAACCACTCCCCCCTCCCCCTGGGCGCTGTCTACATTAATTTTTTCTTAGGATGAGGCTAGTGCAAACAGCAGCTGTTGAATACTTTACAGAAACACTTCGGATTGGTCTTCATTTCGATGCGTTTAGAAAATTTTTATTGTTGGAAGATGGAGAGTTTGGACATAGCCTTTGCAACGAAATATTTAGAAAGGTAAGATCTTTTAATTTTCGATATGTCTGAAGACGTTAGTTTTTATTTGAAATTGACCATTTGAAAATAGGGTTTATTTCTCTGTTTTAAGGATGAAAATTGTGGAGCCTCTACAATATCATGCCCTCCAAAATCACCTGGATAGTTTCTAAATGCTTTGAGAAAGAGGTAGCTTTAACAGCCTATGAAAAAAGAAGCCTTGTCAAATGCAAATCTATCTCACTGTTTACCAATACTTTTTCAGGCGTTTTCGAGCGTGACCCCAAAAGAATTCTGCCGACCAACCATATTGAACAACATGATAAACAAGGCCATGCAGTTCTCAGTTTTTGCTGACAAAGTCGAGTCGGCGAGTCAACTAACATTTGCACTGAAGTGGATTCCTGACGTCATCAGAACAACTGGTAAGATTTAAATGATCTTGAGTTAGCATTATACTACATTATATCATTGGTATATTATATTTTATCATTCTTATATTTTGTTATATCATCGTTGTATTATATTTTATCATATTATATTATATCAAATTGTATTACATCATATTATATTATAGTATAGTATATTATATTATGTTATATCATTGCTATATTATACTATATTATATTGTATTAAATTATACTATATCATTGTTACATTTCATTATATCGTTGATATATTATATTTTATTATATTTTATATATTATTTTATATTATTACATGTTATATTCTTGAAGAAAAGGAGCTTGCTTTTCTGTTATCAGGTTAGTTTGTTTTGATGCTTGCGAAGATATTTTAATCCACATTTATGTTGTGTTGTTTATGCAAACTTTTTAATATGGATTAATTTATTGCAGATATCGCTTCACTGGATTTTTTGCAGCTGAGATACAAGGTAAGTGCTTAAATGTTGTTTCTTCTTAAGTCATCATTAACACCTTCATTCTCCGGAAGATCACAAATTTCACCAACAACTTAGTTTTGCCAACAGGATTGTTTAAAAGGCTATCGTTATTTAGTTAACTTTTGCTTTGTAAGACCAGATTATATTTATCGCTAACTTCTTTAATCATGTTGCAGGTTCCCTGGCCATGCAATATCATTATAACTGAGAATTGCATTATCAAGTATAACAAGGTAAGACTGAAGAATCTCAAACATTTCCCTCGCTCTCAACCTACTATCTGTCTTTATATGCTCCCTTAGTGACCCTCTTGAGATGCTCCGTCTGTGAATTCAAGGCTGTCATCTCAATTAATCGAATGCTTTTTAGATTTTTAGTTTCCTGTTGCGATTAAAGATGGTGAACTGGGCTCTTCGAAGAGTGTGGAAAAATCTCAAGCGAGCAGGTAAATTTTCTTGTGTTTTTTTAATTATTCTTTACTTTCAATTAATTTCTTAACTTCCTCTTTGACGTCAACTCCTGCTACGCGTCCATGTTCATTTCTGATGTCAAAATTAACTTTCTTTGCTAGGCCATAACAGCAAGACCGCTGCTTCACCTCAATTGAGGCAATTGCAGCTTTTCAGGTATTTTGACGTGTTTTGCTTCGAGAAATTTAGTTTTCATTTTATACTACAAATCACGTTTGCGGAGGTAGTTTTTGTTGCATACAAACATACATACCTAGCCAATTAACGCTGTTTATCCCCCCGACTTTTCTCTTATGCAGACACGAAATGCAACATTTTGTAAACAATGTGGAGCGTTACCTTGTTAACCAGATAATCCATATCAGCTGGCAAGAGTTCCAAGACGACCTTAAAGGCACGGTGAGTATTTTTGCTCTGGTTATTCGCTGGGAATTGAAAGCATGTACCAATTGCTGCGTTCCATCGCTACTGCCATCTTAACAGTGGCATGAATTGCACTTAACCATCTAAACAATGAGGCATTTCTCAAACTATATACTTTTTAATTCCTGTTTATAAGGAACTCATTAATGCTAGTTTTTATTTTAAGCAACAGCTAATAAAGATGAGCCACTGGATGCAAGACACTCTTTTGTAGCTTTTGTTCTCATTTGACAAGATTTTCAGCAGGATAAGCTCCTGATATTTTAGACTGTAGCGAAGTTCTTCAATAGGTACACAATGTGGACGACCTACATAAATCCCATGTTGGCTATCTTAACAGAATCATTTTCAGGTAAGTTGCCATGTTAATGTAATGCCTGAAAAGCAGTTATGTCCAGCGAGTCCTAGGCTCTGGACGTAGCTCTTCACACAACCCCTGTCTTTGGTCCACCAGCAATATTCACCCAAGTGGGATCTAAATAAAACAGGTCGCTTCTTCACTGCGTAACGAATTTTGATAAAGGGTATCTGTGTGGATAGTTGAAGCTGAAATTTCATGCCTGATTGTATCATGGTCAATGTTCTAATGTTAGTACTGAAGAACACAGATACTGGTTTAGCATTGATTTTCCTCTTCTGTATCCTTATCACAATTTTTGTGCTACCTGTCTTAGTTTGCGTATAAGAGAATCAGCTTATTCTTTATATCTCTCTTGAGCAACTTGAAATGCAGTTGGGCCAAATCTGGGGTTATAACCGCGATTCATAAAGAGGCTATACTTTCAGCCTTCAAAGTACCTTGATTATAGCGCTACCAACATAGTGAAAGTGGAGGACAATGCACCCTTCTTCTTCTAGATCTTTGCTGAGTAAAAATGCCGCACCTGTTCTAAAAATCATAACGGATATCTTCTCGCTGATTCTCAAGTTCGATTTCCAACTGCTGAGTTCCCAGTGGAAGGAGAACGAAGTTGGTCATGTCAACCACCCTGCCTTTCCCCTGATGTGTGCCACTCACAAAGCGTTCAAGGAGTACACAGCTTTCCTTTTCAAAGGTAAGTGCTGCTTTGAAAGTGACCGAGATTATCTGTATTTTCTGTTTAGGTGCCTTAAACTTTTAGCCAAGTTCATTATTTGTCAAACCAAATCAACTTTTTACACCTTCTTGTGATCTACGATGTCTTTTTTTGCCAACTACTTCTTTGTTTTGTTTTTCTTTAATTTCAATTGCATCTTTTGATTTTGTCTCATATTAAGATAAATTCTTATAAATACCACATATCCTGTTTTTCATATTAACTCAAGTTGCTTGCTCAGTTTTCCTTGTTATAAACGTTATTCACCTCTGTGCTATGTTCCAAATTTTTAATGTGTTTGCACGGGGGGAGGGCCTCGACATGGGGGTTCTCCATTTTGCGGTAATTTCAACCTAAAATTGCATGTTAAGCTGTGAAAGATTTACTTAAACCTAAACTCAAACTTAAACCTGTTAAATGGTTCACGAGTGTATGACTTTTTAAATAAAATTGTCTTATGATGTAGCCCAATTAGTTAGATAAATTCATTATGTGGGTGTAGATATATTTTCTCTTCTCATTTTTTTCTCAGTGGTTTCAAAACTCATTCGACGCGGATACCAGCATCATCTGGACGACTTCCTCTTGCAAGTCAATTTCAATGGATTTTATGAGCACGCTGTTGCCTAGCAGCTGTTGTTTGCAATAATTGTAGCCTACAGCAAGTGGAACTTAGAAAGCGATGCTTGCACTAATTTATTACTTGTGGATGCAAAAATGGCATTTCTTGTGGAAAAGTGGCATGTTATTTGCTCAATGAAGATAAACATCTGTTTCAAACTTCCTTTCATAATTTTTCATTAGTGATACCTCAAGAAAATTATTCAGCTTATATGATAGGTAGTCGCCGAGAAAATTGTTCCTCTATCAATGAAGGGAATTAAGACCCATAAGGAAGATTTGTCCTAGAATAATGATGACGTAGAAACGTAGAAGTGAAGGATAGGGGGCATTAAATAGGGGCATTAAAGTGAAGGGGCAATTTCTCGATGTAAGGGAGATGCAGTAAGTTGGCTAAAAGGGGCACAAAGCTTACGACTAACATGGGGGTATCTTGGGGTAACACCAAATGCTCCGGAATGTGATTGAATATTGTTACCGTATTCTCATTGCAAAGAAATTCGTTGTCCGTTTTAAAGTAAACCCGATTCGTATTTTGAGAAAGAAGTTTAGTTATTTATTGTGAGAAAATTCTCAATGAACACCTGTAAATGATTAGAAGTTTTTGCCTGTGAATGTTTTCGCAAGGGCATCATCAAATGAATTTTTCATTGATTTTTTGTCTCTTTGTAAGTCATCTTATCTCCTTAAGCCGATCAATTTTTTTGTATGGGAAATTGATGATACACATTTCGAATACTGTTAGCAATTGTTCCGTGGTTTTCTTTAATTTGCAGCAACACAGGATGGTAGTGCGTTTCCGTTTCACATTTCTTTCTATTTTCAAAATCAGTTTCAAATTCATCCGAATTTCTGCAGTTGGAGCTATGATAGCAGCTCTTCTGGTGTTCTCGAGTTTTAAACTCATTTAGCAAGCATTTGCCTACCCTGGGTCCCTGCACATTTCATATAGTGAGTATCGGGGTAGCATTTGCCCTGAAATTCTTTCCAGAACCCATGCACAACTACAACAACAAACATTGCAACACGACAACATTCGCAAAATGGCTGCCGAAGGAATAGAGTTCTCTGATGAAGTTGTTGAGTTTCTAGATAAAGAATTTGGTGAGGATGTCGATAGGCTCAAAGAAATCGAAAAGATAATCAAAGAGAGAGAAGATCTTAGCAAGTTACTGCTTTCAAAAGTTTGTAGCATTTCTTGAGCATTTTTTATTGGCATCAGGAAAATCATTTTGCCAATTTGCCCATTATTATTCATAGTTGACCCTCAGCCTTTTTATTGCAGCTATTTTTAATAATCCTTTTGTTAGCTCATTTCATCATATGAAAAGTGAGCACCAACTGAAATTTTTGAAGCACTCAGCTTTTGTAATTAGTGGTGCTTTTAGTTAAAAACATTTTATCAGTAAATATTTAATGTTTTGCTTTATTTTCCTTTATGATGTGCCTATGTAGTATATAAAATTAATTATTGAATTATTTCCCTTCGAAAATATTTTACCTTTAATCATTTAATTATTTAATTAGTTATTCTCCGTTAATTGACCGGTCGACCAGTTATTTTCGATATTGTTTTATTTGATTTGTTATATTGTTTTAGTTGGTTAGTTAAGTATTGACTACCCTGGTACATTTCTTTTTTTGAAGAAAATAAATCAAGAATTCTTGAGAGTTTGCACTCAAAGAAATGTTAATACCATCCTTTCTGACTTTTCAGTATAGTCTAATTTGTTATGGTGAAGAAATGATGGCTTTTTGTCACTATTTGAGACTGTATGTGGTTTTCTAATAGCATTCTCAAGTTTTTAACAATAATAAGCCTGTTTCATCAATTTACTTTCACTTTAGTTCTTAATTTAGTTTCATACAGAGTAACAAAAGCATACTTTTCATTAACACTCACTAACATGGTTAAATGATACAATTTGTATATTCTCTATATTTACTTTTGGTCTCCAGATTTCAATATGTAACAGTGATACGAAAGTAACAAAAGAAAAAGTCCATGAGGATGGGAAAGAGCAGATACAACAAGTTGAAAAGTTTTTAGAAGAAGCAAGTATTGAGAAAGCAAAGATTCAAGAATATTCAAAGAAAAACAAAGAACTTGTTATAAAGATTCAAAATCTCAATGAAGAAATTGAACAAATCAGTTGTTTGCAAGTTTATCTTAGTTGGGTTACCCAAATTAGCCATTTAAGGTGGGTATCAGTTGGTAACAGTTTTTTAACATTAAAGTAGGCCTTATTGTTTGATGTATGCAATTGCATCAGCACTCAGAGAAGCTTTTAATCACTCATGCAAAACCATAAATTCCAATTATTTCTGCTCTTATTTTTGGGATCATTCAATTTCTTATCAAATTATTGTCTGTATTTTTGTTAAAAAGTAGAATGATATGTGGAAACAAATCTTAACACAAAAACAACAAGATATTATAAGTGTACATTTACCTGCAGATGCTTTTTCGCTGTCAACAGGTCAAGTGGAGTAGGCATTTAGCATGCTCACAAACATGCCTTCTGACAGAAGGTCTTCTGTAAGACATTAACAGTGGAATCTATTTTTTAATTTCTGAATAATTGGTCAGCAAGAACTAGGACAATTGTAGTTTCTCAGGTTAGTAAATCTGAGGCTCTTTTGCTATTCAATAGCTTTCCAAGGTTTTTAAAGCTGAGTTCTTATGATTGCAGCACTGAAATGAAGAAAGAGCTGATTGCAGGAAACTTGGAAATTGCAACAGAGTTTTTTTACAACCTGGCAGAAATAGCTGGAAGACTGAAGGGCTCATCCTGTCAGAATTTAGTTGATTATGCTGCCAGTTCTCAGGAGTATTGGCTTAAAGTTCTTTCAGATTTGTTAGTGAGGTAATAATAAAGGATTTATACTAGTCAAACCTATGAAAATATTGTTCAATATTGTGTTTTGCCTTATCTATGTTATTCCTTTGCAGTTACGAGGTAATAAAGTTTTAGCCATGAACTACCAAATTTGCTCAGGTTTGGTTTTTTGCACAGAGTAAGGGGCCAGTCGGCCTTTTCCTTCCAATTGTATAACCTCAATTCATTTTGATTATTTTAAACAGTTTAAACAAGTAATTTTTACCAAAGCTTATTTCAATTATATTATCATCTTATTCTTTATAATAGGCAATTGGATGAAGCATTAGTCAAAATGAAGTGGCCTTTTGCTACTGGAATATCCACACCACAAGTTTCTGATAATAATGATGATGTGATGACCAAATTTTGTGCAGTTTCAAAGCTTATTCTCAAGCTGGACTCCCAGTATCCTCTTCTACATTCCTTTTTTAGTTCTATTGAGACAGTTCTCTAAAGTACACTTAGGCCTCAAGTTGCTAATTATTAAGCATAAAAAACAAAGCCTTTAAGTATGAAGAAAGTGTGTACTATATGTGTTTATATGTGAGCTTCATATGAAACTAATGCTCGACTCATAAGAAGTCTTTATATCCCAGAGCAGGCCTTAAAGATATAGTAAACAGTTGCTCTTTAACAAACAACAGGAAAGTGAATTATGAGAGTGGGGGCAAGACTGATACTCTTATTTTGACAAAAATTCTTGTCAAGCCACTTCAGAAGAGATTTGCTTTTCATTTCTATGGATCAAGGCGAACCAACAATTTAGAGAAGGTACTTATAAATATAATATTGGATTATAAATATAAATTGTCTGTTTTGTGTTCAAATTCCAAATATTTAAGAAGAATTCTTGTTATTTGTGTTGTCACTTAATTCTAGGAACCTCATAAAAGCTTTAAATTGAATCGTTATCTTAAAATTGTTGTCTTTCAATTAAAGAATTGCGGCAAAATTTGAAAGCTTTTAATCGCTCATTCTCTGCATGCATGATATATTTTTCAATATATCTTTAATTTTTTGTATTGTCTATCAAATATTGTCTTTGAGAAGGGTATATGTTAAATTACCTTTTATTGTTTCCATTCCTCCATTTCTAGCCTGAATGGTATTTCACACAAATTTTGAATTGGATAAGAGACCATTCTTCGTTTTTGGAAAGTTTTATTCAGCCAATTATTGATGGTACTGGATATCACAACCACTATGTGCAAGTAGGGAAGCAATGAATCATATATTCGATTTTATATTCTCGTTTGAAAATTCGATTTCCTTATTTTTGAATTTATTTCATTGGAATGCAAATGAGAATGTTATTTATGCACCCATAGCGATTGAATCATTAATGCCTTTTTGTGTCGTTGGATTCAAATATTTTAAGCAGTAGACTCAAGAACATGCTTTCTTTGAAAGTATTCACTATAAACTTTGGTAGCTGCTCCCATTTGGCAATGAGCCGCCTCCACGCATTGTAGTTGTAAGGCTTTTGATTAATGTTTTGAGGAATCTTTTTTAAACGTTTAAATCGAATGTGCTTTATCCGTTTACATGTCAACGGCTTGAGAAAATATTTTTATATCTTTGCGATTTGTAATTCGACCCAATTTTGCTTCTAGCACGAATTCATACAAGCTTTGTTGGAAACATGCATGGAGAAAATCAAAACAACACTGCCTCAAGTCATTGCAAATGAGAGTTTATTCTCTCATCTTATTGACGAGACAATTCTTTTCGACGAGGAACTGCGGTCGTTGTTTGACTATCCAAGCAAGTTGCCAGGATGTACATCGGTTTTGCTTCAACAACCCTACTTGGACCACTGGATTGAGCTAGAAAGGAGCTGTACGTATTGATGATTTCTCCACGCAAAAGTATTTTCAAATTCATTCTCAAACTTTGAAGAAAGTGCTAAAATTGTTTCACATTTGCAGACAGCATTTGAGTAATTTACAGCTAATGATCTTTCTTCTAGGTGCCATCGATGCAATAAACCATCTTCTTTCAGAAAATGAAGCATTCGTCTCAAGGTACAATGATATTGAGAGCAGCATGAAAGTTCCTGCTTGTGTTGAAGATTTTGTTGACCAGCTGTCCCTTCTAACTGGTAAGACAATCCTTTCAAAGTGGAATTCTAAGCCGATTAGTTATGAATAAATCGACTTCAAATGGAGTTTTCATCCTTCACCTGCAAGTATCCGGTTCTCAATTCAGCAGTAAAGTTAGCCCTGATTGTAAATGGGGGCATAAAGACAATCAGCTTCTACATATTAGAGATACCTGATCTTTGAAACGTCACGTTTGTATGAAGATGTCAATTCCATGGTATATACATTGTAAAAGTTCTTCTTTCGCAGAAAAATACAAGTCATTTGGCAATACAGACGCCCAACTTAAATTCTTGGACTTGAAGCTGCTATTGCTAGAGTACTTCATCAAGAAGCTGGAAGAAATCGGTGACATTGAGTCATCATCTTTAAATCATAAAACCATTTACTCCCTTTTGAACGGATCCCAGTTCCTAGTAGATGTTTTGGCCGACTGGACCGAACGGGTGGTGAGTAAACTTAAGCATTAATTGCCAGTGTAGAATTTGGACTGTAAATTCATTAACAAGTGCTTTGTGGAACAAAACGCTGTTTCTTGCTATTGTGAAGTTCATTAACAAGTGCTTTGTGGAACAAAACGTTGTTTCTTGCTATTGTGAAGTTCATTAACATGTGCTTTGTGGAACAAAACGTTGTTTCTTGCTATTGTGAATTTATTAACCCATGTAAATTCATGTCTGCTGGGATTGTACCAAAGACACGATGTCATTGTGTTCAAATTATGGCCGTAACTTGGAATTATATTGCATGTTGTTGCGTGGACAAGTTTGTTTTAAAGGTCTTATTTTGAAAATTACTTCTAATTTTTCGATTACATTATTTTCAAATGTTGTAAAATTTATAAAAGATGCCTTATCTGATGGCGTATTGAGAGATTTTCCAGTGGAATTTTTCCCATTATAATTTTTTATTGTTTCTGTTGATCGCACCGTTTTCGCTTATACTTTATCGAAGGTTTTTGGCCAGCATCCACATGATACAAGACAGTGTTGATTGTTAACTGCACTTCAAAGTATCTCTTCTTGAGTTGATGTATCATATTTTGAAAGCTCATTGTCTATTTGTATGCGGCATAAGAATCAGTTTAAACATCCCAATTAAGACATCCTTTTCGTAACAGGTCTAATTTGAGTTAAGTTGTTTGAAAGGCAGGGAAAGGGAGCCAGTTTACATTTCATTAATGTTGTTGCAAATTTTTGAATGGTCAGTCTATATCAGAGGGAACTAGAGTTTTGATTCTTCACCTCAAACAACACAAAGAAACTTCGAGGAGCCTTCTGCGAAAATCGTTTGTTCGCTAGTACCACGTTTTACTTCGTTTCCTTCTTGCCGTGTCACCTCTTTCGTTATTTTCTCTCTTTAGTTTTTTATACAGTTATTCTGTATACGATCACAAAAATCAGACAAGCTGCTGTCAAAGAGCACGAGGCTAGATGACTCTATTGCGGAGGAGCAAGTTAGTTTCGGCAGCGTCGATGCAGTCAGTGAGCCGCAGGATTCCTTACTGGAACGAGGGATCTTTGATGACGTCATCAGTTCGCTGGAAGATTTTATCAAGTCCCTCACTACGTCCTTGCTGAAGCACAGCGAGAAGGAGTTAAAGTCGAAATTGAAGCATTATCGTGAAGAAAGGTATTTTTAATCAAAAAATGTACTGATTATGAATGTCCAGCGAGATTTGCTCATTCCGTCTTGGCATGAAAGCTTGCCCAAATTCAAGACAGGTACTAATAAGTTGGTCAAATTTCTAGGATGTCCCACTTGTAATTCCTTTAAGCGCCAACAATTTTTTCCGAAAGGGTTTATTTGCACAAATATCCCTCTTCCCACTCCCATCTGCTTTCACTACACTCCCAGAAAGTATGGTATTTGTCTTTGGAATGAAATTTGACGCAGTTGAAATAGAGAATGACATGCCTTTTTCATCAAACTGTGCAAAGACTTTATGGATGCAGGACACCAGCATGATTGCAAATTTGTTTGGTTTTCACCCAGTCTGGTTTCTTGCAGATGGCATTGCTGCCCACCACCCAAGGACCTAGTCACGCAGATACTGTCTCATTCAGCCTGCAGTCTGTTGATGAATGTCAAAGAAACTTTGCAGTCAATGAACGAGGAACTTTGTCCGTCAATATTTGGTAAGGTTTGGCAAAAGTACGCCCAGATGGCAGACCGACTCATCTTTGAAGAGGTATGTCCTACGATTGTTATCCGATTGAAACCAATTTAGCAATAAGAAGAACCAAGAAAGTGGTCACCTGTTGGTAACCCGTTCAATGTTAGAGGTACCTCTTTGAAGTCGAAAACTCCATTTTCATGTTTCCTATTTCTTGTATTGATCCCTATTTGTGTTTTATTACATAGTTTTATTGATTTCAGGTGATTATGGAGAGTCACTTCAACGAGGGTGGTGCCTCGCAGCTCAAATTTGACTTAATGAAAAACTTGCTGCTGATTTTCGAAGAACACACTTCGAAACCTGACTCGTTCTTCAAAATGTGAGCACTAGTTACTTCTTGTTCTCCTCTGCTTGTATCGAATGTTTCTTAACAACCCCTAGAAAAACGTACCCACTTGGTTGACTGTTGAGTCATCAATGTGCAATCTTGGGATAGCGATTCGATAATGGCCAATCTTATGTTTTATTGTTTGATTGATTAATATAGATATGGGAGGGATTTTAAATTTTTCCCTTCGTTGTCAACTCTATTTTAACATTTTTGTGACTGTATATCCCTTCGTTTAGGACAAAAGATGCTTGCACATTGCTCAATTTACTGCCTGGATCTGGTGTCCTTCTTCAAGAAGCTCTGGTCGCGGCAGAAAAATCCAAATCTAGCAACAACGAAGTTGATGCTAAAAATGCCTTGTTGGATATAGGAGTGAAATATACACCTGCAGAAACTGCATTGAAAATTTTACGCTCAAGGATTGACTGGCCTAAAACGTAAAAGTTTATATATAGAATAAAATGTGTAGTATAGATTAAATTTTATGACTATAAGAATCTACGTGATACCTCTCTCAACTTGTTCTTGAAGCCCTTAGAGTGTTAGTTAACTTTTGATATATGAATAATTGCTTTGTGGTACAAAACTTCACAATGGCTAGAAAAAGCGGAACTAGTTTTCGCATACTTAAAGTACTTTTTCGTCCGACACTCCTCAGAGTATGCAAAAGTCGGAAGATAACCAAAAACTGACCAAATAAATAGCCAGATGCGGATCGAAAACACTAGAGGGTGAAAAGCAGAGCGCGTGATTGGTTATAATTGACCAATCAGCGTTCCTTAACACCTAACTTTAGAAGAGCCCAAGGGAAAAGAGGAACTTATTCTGTCTACAAAGAATGGGATTTTCCATTGAATAATAGACTCCAAAACACCTAAGTGAAAGGACGACCTAGCTTGCCCAATTATACGAAAATTGTCGTCACTGTATGTTTTGGCGCAATCTGAATTCTCTAAAAGCTGTTGTCCTATAGCTGAATCGCAATTAATTCGGGCATTGCGTCTTTTACAATTTCGACGCGGCTGCTCTCTTTCTGCAGACGTTTTGGTCCTTATGCTCGTGGGAACATAGACCACACGAGGATCCACAGCTGAATAGCAGAAATTGATGGCTTTTTTATTTGATTTTAAAATTTTAGCGAAACGTCACCAATCCATGGTAATTTGAGGTAAACAGGGCTACCCTGATGATATCATCTCGAAGTGTTTCAAACAAAAATTGCCAGTTTCATCTCTCACAATCATTTTGGACCTGAAAAGTTCCCTTTTCACTTCAAGTACTTTTTCAAATGAATAATCCTTCACGGTATGATTTTCATTTTTGTAGGTTAAAATATATTTTCAACATTCCTTTTTTAGCAAGATTTCATACAGAGTAAGGGTGCCAATTCGGTTCATGTCCCAAAACGTCTTGTGGTTGTTGTTGCGTCTTCCCACAATGCAGCCCGGTTGCAGATTTAGGCCTTGCTCAAACTGAAGCATCAGAGTCGGTCAGGCCAAGAAGAAGCCTGTTTTATTACTCGAAATGGCAGCTCGTAAAGCCGGACAGTTAGCTGTTGACTGGATAGCCCTTTCAACAAAGGTTCCAACGGTTGCAAGAGCAGATTTCAATGGACTGAGGTCAAAATACGAAAACTTACGCTCCAGGTTTGAAAACCTTGCGATTGACATCTCATCATAATACTTTCAACAACAGATTTGTCTCTCCCTTGCATTTTTTTGAATTTACTTAAGGTTCAATTTATCGTAAAACCAAACATATTAAAGTTAGTGATAAGCACTTTCGGTTCCTGTTGTTTTTAACCATACCAGGGTATTTGCTCGAGAGCATAATAAATTGTGACATGTCCTATAGATTATATAGATCTATATAGATTAATGAATTGTTATACTGAAATAAGTCTATTAAAGGCCTTTGTCTTGTGACAAGTGTTATGAAGCCTGTAATGAAGACCAGGAATGATGCTAGTATTCTAACTATGGAACAAGATTAAATTATATCAATTTTAATGATTAGAATAATTATTAATTGCTCTTTAGGGTAAATCCATGTCAAATCATCCAGACCATGACACCCTTACCTCACAGACTTTCTTGAAATTTTCACCAGTAATAGATATCATGAACAGTAGAAAATCCTGAAAATTTGAGCATCTAACTTCAAAGGGTTCTTGAGTTATGCATTTTTTTAGATTCAATGTAAATCTTGTTTCGCAACAAAAATCGGCCATTTTGAATTTACTTTTTTTTTAATATTTTCTGTTTAAGAAATGTTCTAGCTCTACAAATTCACCCAGAGATGTTTTATTGTGTGAGGAATCCAAAAACAGCATCAAAAATACCCAATGGTGAACCTTTTTTGAGCTATTCACAAATCCATAAGTTTTTCACCATATCGCAAATAACTTGAAAAAAATCATGTGGCAGTGTAGATATTTGGATTTTTTCTTTTGGAGATGATTATACATTCAATAAACTTCATTTGTTCCAAATATTGAGTTAAGTTCTCTTTTTATGCTCTCATAGTGAAGGAACAAAGACAAGTTATTTTTCCGGGCCTCTCATATTAGCTATATCAGATACCATTTGTACAGTAAAAAGAAGTCATGGAAAAGAAGAAAGGTAGAAGAGCAATTATCATGTCTTAAACTTTAAAGGACTTTATACTTGATGAAGTAACATTGGTTTCCTGTCAGGCTGGTAAAATATGGTAAAAAGTAAAATCTACAAAAAATTCATGCCTCGCATACATATTCTTCAACTTAATTGTTACTTGACATGAGGACAAGGTCCCAGTATTACTTATGACATACCACCCTATAGACTTATTTTAGGGTAATTTTGATTGTCTCTGGTTCTGGCTCTGACTGATTGATCTGGTTCTATATTTCCGATCCTTCTGATCACAGCATGTGCACAGTATGTGCCCATTCAAAAAAAGACTGTCAGCGATGATCGCAGGCAGCTGTCCGATTGTTACAGCTATATAGAAACCAGGCTTAAAACAGAAAATTGATTTGATGTTGATTTAACATGAGTAATCCAATTGACATTTATGCACCTTTGTTAACCAAACTTCCCTAAACAGGATTCAACTTCCTGTTTTAAGCCTGGTTTCTATATAGCCATATAGCCTATATAGCCTGGGATGCGTCAGGGATCGTTGACAGACACCTCGCTGACAGCCTTTTTTTGAATGGGCACATGCTGTGCACATTCTGTGATCAGAAGAATCGGAAATATAGAACCAGATCAATCAGTCAGAGCCAGAACCAGAGACAATCAAAATTACCCTAAAATAAGTCTATAGGGTGGTATGTCAGGCCTTCCTGGGAATAAATTAGCACACGTGTGGCATTTCGCACTCCTAGATTGTGGTAGGAGTGCGATGGAGTGCTATTGGTACTTTTTCTTATTACTACAGATTTTCTGTTGCATACTATATAGAGCCATAAAAAATTTAATGTTTCTTATTGCTTTTCATTTACCGGTGGTTTTTTAAAATTTTGAGCCTTCTACCGTTTAGTTTTTTGTAAAGCGGTTTCTCATAATAAGAGGAGAAAATGTAACAAAGTTTTGATTGTTCTTACAACACACAATCAACCATTAAAAATAGTGTTTTAAAAACATGTGCGTGTCAATGCCGATCTGTGATAAAAACGTGGCGGAGCATCTGATTGGAAAATTGCTTCAAAGTAGTCAAATAAAAATGTTTTCTGTTGTCTTTTCAAAAAATTAGAATGAACAGGAACTTGCTGCACTTCTGCGCACTTCATGTTTACAATGCTGAAATTTTGAACTTTCAACACGTTGTGTAAAACTAGTCCCCATGTTATGGTCGTTTGGTCCGTGTTTTATTGTAAGCAATAATTGTCACAACGGTCCTCCAAAATGACGTGCTGGCACCGCATAATGTTTAACTCGAACAAAGTAAACATCAAAGCGTTACTGCCACCTTGTTAGTTCCCTGCGCTAATCAACATTTGCTTGCCACACCTCTGCCAACGATTCTGAGCCAATTTTTTTTAGCTCAATGCATGCAGCCTTTCTATGGTTGCAGGTAAATGGAAACCAGGTTTAAAAAACAAATGAATAATTACAAAACAGGCGTGCGATTAAACACACTTCTCAGTGTGGGGAGGGGTGTACCAAGGTGTGCGAGTGCGATCGCACGCCTTTCCCAGGAAGGCCTGTATGTCATAAGTAATACTGGGACCTTGTCCTCATGTCAAGTAACAATTAAGTTGAAGAATATGTATGCGAGGCATGAATTTTTTGTAGATTTTACTTTTTACCATATTTTACCAGCCTGACAGGAAACCAATGTTACTTCATCAAGTATAAAGTCCTTTAAAGTTTAAGACATGATAATTGCTCTTCTACCTTTCTTCTTTTCCATGACTTCTTTTTACTGTACAAATGGTATCTGATATAGCTAATATGAGAGGCCCGGAAAAATAACTTGTCTTTGTTCCTTCACTATGAGAGCATAAAAAGAGAACTTAACTCAATATTTGGAACAAATGAAGTTTATTGAATGTATAATCATCTCCAAAAGAAAAAATCCAAATATCTACACTGCCACATGATTTTTTTCAAGTTATTTGCGATATGGTGAAAAACTTACGGATTTGTGAATAGCTCAAAAAAGGTTCACCATTGGGTATTTTTGATGCTGTTTTTGGATTCCTCACCCAATAAAACATCTCTGGGTGAATTTGTAGAGCTAGAACATTTCTTAAACAGAAAATATTTAAAAAAAGTAAATTCAAAATGGCCGATTTTTGTCGCGAAACAAGATTTACATTGAATCTAAAAAATGCATAACTCAAGAACCCTTTGAAGTTAGATGCTTAAATTTTCAGGATTTTCCACTATTCATGATATCTATCACTGGTGAAAATTTCAAGAAAATCTGAGAGGTAAGGGTGTCAACCTTCCAAAATTCTGGATGATTTGATATGGACTTACCCTTTATTGTCTTTTAAGCAAATGGCATTTGAAGTGTTACCTGATTGCTTTTACACATTCACAATTCTATAATTTATTTAAAGAAAGGTGTTACATACAAGTCAATGTATTACAAAACATGTTCTAATCTTGGTGTTTTTATAGCTTTTCTAATCTTCGCAAGGACCTGCTCAAGGTAAAGTCACTCAATGTGAAAAGCTGTAAGCCTACCAAGCAAAATGTAAGAGTAGGTAATATTTGTAAGGGATTATTAAAACTTTCAATAATTTATTTTATGTGCAAATGACCATTCTACTTCTAAATGTTGTACTTTTGATATTTTTAGCCTGGGCTCTCTTCCTGAGAAGCCACCAGCAATTAACTGGGATTTTTTCGCTAAAACCGTTGCTAAACCAGGACTTGTGGAAATGTTTAAGAAGCAGGTATTGTTCATTTTGATGTTTGTTGCAACATCATTTTCAATATATACCTTGATAAAAAGTCCATGTTTTTTTAATCTTATCTCAGTACATGCATATAGTGAAGCTGTTTTTATATCTAAATAATTTCCTTTTTAAAGTATGAAGCCCTGAGTGTTCCCTACCCAAAAGACACAGAATCTGGGAATATTGAGGCACATAAGGCTGAAATGGTAAGCTATTCATAATCTTTTAATTGTTTGTGAAGTAGATTTTAATTTTTTGTTGCCTTTATATATACATTCATCATCTTTGGAAATGAAATTTTTTTTCAAAAACGAATTGTGACCTTAAATATCAAAGTAAAGTCAAATTTGACCTAACACCAAATGTTATAGAATTTGCAAATATGACTTTTAGTGTTGTTTATTTGAAACAGTTATATACTTTTGGCAAGATGCACAAATAAATTTTGTGCTGTGAATTTTGTTTTTTTATTATTGACAAAAGAAAAGTAATCAAGTGAATTGATTATATACATTATAAGCTGAAAACTATCCCCTTTGAGTTCTATAAATTATTGAGACTCTTTCTATCATTGTAGACTCATAGTATAATCTGTTATAATGTTGTAATGTTATCACTCCTGGTGAAAGCAAATTTTTCAATTGGCTCACTTTTTTATTTCTAAATTGATAACTCTTTAGGAATCAGAAGTTAAAAATGAAATTGCTGAGGCAAATGTAAGAATTGCACAACTTCAAACAGAGGTTTGTTTAAGCATATATCCTTACTTTATTCAAATTCTTAACTTTTTTATATATTTTCTTTATACCAATTCTTATTGCATGCAAAAGAGACTAGGAGATCTATACATTAAATAACTTTTTCAGTTGATGCAAACAAATCAAATATGCTTGTTTATGAGATATTCTTTGCTTTCTTATTACCAAAAAGTTTGAAGATGTTTTTTGACACAGGGTCAATAAAATGATATTACAGTGTTTTTAAAATAGTTTGTGGGCTTCATTTTATAAATTTGGTCTTCCCTAATTTATCATTCTGCTGGTTTTTTTAAACCTTCTAAGTATCCTTTTAGAATTGATCAGAATTTTTGTTTTCATTTAAAATCTTTAATTCAGGAATTGCTGTAAACAATCATTCCTTATTGTGTGAGAATGTAGCTTTCTTTACTGGAGAAATCTTTTTAGTACACCAAATCTTTTTCTTGTAGCTGGGTAAATTGAAAGCTGAAAAACCATTTGATGAAATGACGGTAAGAGTGCACATAATATTCTACAGCATGTTTCACTATCAGCAAAATATTGTAAATAGAGCATTAAGCCCATCCTATCCTACTTTATCCTCTGTATTGTTCTATAAATTTGTTATATATATTAACTAACTTACAATTAAATTATTATTTGAACAACATTCTTCAATTTAAGTCTAAAATTCCAAAATACACACATGAATTTATATATATATATATATGTTGTATTTCTACTATTTTTTGCTTCAAGCATTTACACCCAGCCTTTTCTGTTTTTTTAAGTCATTATAGAATTCTAGAAATTTTTCCATGGTCATTTCCTTTGAACTAAAACCATCTTTTCTGATGTTAATTCTTTTGTTTTTAGATTCATGAGTACTTGGCAGACAAACCAGAATTAGCAGCAAAAATAGATGATGATATTAAAAATCATAGATGGTATCTCACTGGAGTTGCAAAATGAGATGTACAATTTAGTTTTTAATTTAAAAAGCTTTGAAATCTGCAGGAAAGTTTGCTCTTGTTTGTATTCCTAAACTAAGCATGGTGAATGGTTTGATTTACAGCATGTTTATTAATAACAAATGTTAATTGTGTCCATTATTCATAAATGAAGAAGCAACAAAGTATATTTGTTTTTTTGTTCTCATTCCTCTTTTTATATATGGATAGCATTGTTTATCAGGACTGAAGTCAAATGATGGATAACCTGCTTCCAACGCTGTTCAAAAATAGAACCTTTCAGCTTTCTAGAGTTAAGTTGCATTGCAAGGTAAAAGCAGTTCTTTGTTACAAAGTTCTGAAATTTGGGATGAAATGATATTCAATTTAAGAACTGTGCATGTGAACTTTGTTGAAAGCTCTTTGTATTTCTGCTCATTTTTCTTTTAATTTTTCTGCCCTCAAGAATTAATTTTGATACTTTCTTGCCATCTTATACGGAAATTGTCAATTAGTCATATGGTCTGGCCAAGCATATTAATATTTAATTCACTGAACTTTTAGTATTGTAAACTAGCCCCAAAAAGCCTGCTGCACATGCTTTGCCCCTCATGAGGACAAAATGAAACCCCCTAACGCTACCCTAAAAAAGTAACCAGATTAGCCTTGGAAGGACAAAAGCCTCAAATCAAAGCCAAGAGTGACATCACACACGAGTGGACACTTGAAAAAAGCTGAAGCCAAGTGTGACATCTTATACAATGTTCATCATTGATAAAGGTGCATGACACTTTATTTTGAACACATTAATGATGCATTACAATTTTAAAATAATAATAGTTATAGTTAAAATGAGGATGTCTAAAACTCTTAGATCACGACAGCAGAGCAAGAAAGTTGGCAAATCTCTCGGTTTACATGTGAGACACACAGATATGCTACAAGTACAGTCTCACAGGGAGTTCCTTTTTCATGGATTTCTTCCTGGGCCTCATTCTTCTTTCAATTCAGATCAAACACCTCAGTTGTTCCTAAACACATTCCATTCCACTACAGTGTTTATGACAAAATCGTCAAAACTCGAAACTTGTGGTCTCTTTTACAAATAGGTGCATACTCAATTCATTATACATTTTTTATTGTTAATTGCTTTGATTGTCTTTCTTATGTTTAAAAGCCTGTTCTCTCTGTTTTTCTGGAATGTTTTAAATGTGAAAGAAACGAATGTCTAGGCATTCTGAATGGTCTAGTTTTTGGAAATTTGGTCACTCCAGATTTACTGAAACTCGGAACTCTTCTGCCCCCAACCCTGGACCCCAGTTCCATTGTTCGCTAGCTGCGCTCGTGAAATCTCAACAGGTATCATTTTTCAAAACTTTGCAACTTTGTTTGAGGCAGATAAAGATGTAAAATTCCAGCTGCCTTCTAAGATTAATATTAGTTTGCTGACTGAATAACCCTTAATACGTACTTATCTTCATATCGACCCCTTATTCGCAACCCCTAAATCTGTTCGTGCAAATTAACCGCAACTTCTTTGTTCTTCGCGCAGGCAAAAAAGCCCCACCTTGCCCCTCCTCTCCTTAATGGAAACGAGACTGGTTGCCCTTGTATTTCCAAGAACATGGCGAACGTTCGTGTCTGACAATGAAGGTCAATGCATTAACTGTTATTCATGGGAAAAATTTGATTTTAGTTCCATATCGAAAAGAGCATGTTCCAAAGTATGACTAAAATGCTAGTTGAATTTTAATCTGTCTTATGCTTTTCCCTGTATTACCAACCATAATTTCCTTTTAATCAAAGTGTAACGATTTGTTGCAGAGAAATTAAATCTTTCTCTATCGTTCGATTAAATGCTGGAACTCATTGTCGATATCTGTAGCAAATTTAATTATTGCATATTGTAGAAATATATTCGAATGCTGTTATAATAGTGAATAAATGTCTCGTGGGCCCATTAATAGATACCATGTCTGGATGCAGAGCGAGGACCTGCTCGAAAAGACTGCATCTGAAAGGCTCTCGTTGACAGAGGAGTATGATATGCAGGAAAAGTGGTACAATGATGATGACAGTAAGCCAGCTCTAATTTGATTTATTGATATGCTGCTTTATATGGCAATATTGGGCCTAAATCTAAAGCAACACAATTTTAATAGAATTTGTGCTTTTAATTATCCAATGCATTGCATTCTCTTTTGACCTAGAATGTACGTTCATAATTCTTGCAAAAGAACGGTGGGGAAAGAGCAGAGACGAAATTGGTAGGTTAAAATGACACAGGCAATCATACTCATTTTGTTCAGTGTTCTTTTCTATGGTTCTTTGGTCAAATCCACCTTTAACTTCAATGCTTGTGGTGTTACTATGTCAAGGTCTTGCAGCATAAAAAGGTACCAAAGTATTTGAAGAAAATTTTTCAGATGATGTTTGTTTGTGAGCAAACCTGGCAGACCCAAACAGAAATAGAAAGATAATATTAAATAAGGTATATTATGTAAATACATTATCTGGTAAATATAAACTATCTTTACTTAATGGGCCCTGGAAAAGAGTAAGTTATTGCAGTAACCTTTTATGCAGAACTTTACATTTAAAATCTAGTATTTATGGTTGCCTACTTTCGTAGTTTTTTTTCTAGTGGTCACATAGTTTTTTCTTATAACTAGAGTCCATGGTTGGAGATGTCAATTTGTTTTTAAACAACCCTGATGATAGGACAGAGGCTGAAGTAGAGGTTATGGTTGCAGGTAATTTTTCCTGTCAAAGTTTAAAATTTTTTTATACTTCTGCAATGGTTTTTGTTTTTTTCAGTTATGCTTGACAATAATTTAATTATTTGATTATACTCATCAACTTGTAATGGCTAGGTGGTTTTAAAAGTTATGGTTCTGTTTGTATTTGGGGATATTGTATGTAAACAAATAAAAATATCAAGGATCCTTTGCCGAAAGAAAATTCTATTTTCTAGAACCAACATCAAGGGGGCTTGGCATAGGAACAGAAGCAGTGCTATCTATGCTGTACTACGGTAAGCATTTATAGTGAACTATGAAACATTAATCATTATTGCTAAACAAAGCTTGAAAGCATGTGACTGTAATTTCTTTTTTTGAATACAGGAAATACATTTCTTGGAATAGAGAAATTCAATGCTATTGTTGGAAATGGAAACAAAGAGAGTATTGCTTTATTTACCAAGTTGGGGTTCCTTAAGGTTTGTACTTAAGTCTATTGAAAATAATGAGCCAAGTGAAAAAGAGCAAGGAATATCCTGATTTCTAACCTTGGTAGTGATCTTTGATAGTATCCTTTTTTCTTTATACATAGAAGTAAAGACCATTATGTTATTTTCAAACATACCTCTAGTTATTTCTAAAGAAATCAAAATTGTTCTCAAAATCTTAGAAGTCAAAAGAAATCAAAATCTTAGGTATCATTGTAAAAAGGTTCTGTTACTTATCTTTTTTATAAAAGAATCAATGCAAGAATAATGGGGTTGTTGAGTTTTCCTTCAACACACAATAGATTGATATTGATCATTACCTGCATTTTTCTGCATCAAATTTCATGGGCTTTGATAAGTAGAGTATGAAAAAACTTCTTGTTGAAAACTTTTATATGTTCTAAGCAGGGTTGACCAACACATATTATCTTTGTTTTAGACAAAGGAGACAGCCATTTTTAACCAGTCCACTTTTTCTATCCAAGTCAACAAAGACTCATTCCATGACAAATTTGGAAGCAAGATTTCATGTCTACACATGGGTTCCTATCCACTTGAGGAGAATTAGCCTCAATTTTTTAGGAAAAATATTCTTTATGAAAATTGATGTGTCTATAAATTCAGTATGATTTCTGTGCTTTTGTTTCTGAGCACAATTAAAATCTGAGGCATGAAAAAAGTATATAGAGCAACCTAAAAGTATCATCATTCAAATTTTATAGACTTTGAAGCTTCCTCTTTATCAATATGAAATGTCTTCAAGCTTCTGTCTTGGTTTGGGTCATAACCAAGTCCAAGGCCTCTTTTATTTCTTGAGGTATCAAATGCTTGGTGATATTGCGTCTCCAGTTTTGTATTCAACTTTGTTTCTTCATCTTTACTCATGGCAGCACTGTTAAATTTCTTCACACCTTGAAAAAAACTTGTTTTTCCTTTATCTTCCTCTGATTTTCCTTTGTTCTTGAACCCACCAAGGAGCCGTATGAATTTATTTTTTTGCTCTTCAGACTCAAAAGATGCTTTACCCCATTGTCCAACATCTGCTTTTTCCTGAAAATTGGCAATTAAAAGGTCACACTTGAGAAAATTTATATATAGCATCAAATTAATTAGATAAAGAGTTGTAGAATTTTAGACTATAGGAATTCTCAGTGACAGGGGTTAAAAGCTCTTCAAAGTCAGTTATCATTTTTGTAGGCTCAAAGATATGTGCCTACATAAAATTTAAGATGGTTTGATTTAAGTGTTGCATACTTTTTTCTTGTATGCTACCAGAATGTGGTTGTGTAGAACTGAGTGCAGAAAACTATGGATGCAGATTCTTAAAATGATCTAAAGATTCATTGTTCATTCATTTGTTTAATAAAAATTCAAGATTCATCATTCATTTATTGACATCAACAATTTTCCATCAACAAGCATAAAATTCTACTTATCGATTATTTGTGTACTGTCTTTCCTGACTCAGTTGTGTAATGTCAATCATATGCTTTCAAATTGGAACATAGAGAGCAGAGCATATGGGGCTATTATTGTATATGCACCATGCAAACATGAAAATTAAAACTAAAAGCTCTGAATAGCTTCAAACGCAATCCTCAGTTGACATCTCTCTAATCTGAAGTGGTTATCTGGAGTATTTGGCACAAGCAAATGCAACCACATAACCAAGGACCAAAGTTGGACATTTGTAATGATAAGAAGAAATTATTTTTGAATAGCATTTTACCTGACTTGCACAAAAAAAATTAATATCTACAAAGTATTTACATTTGATGCAAAAGTACAGATATTTGGTGCCTCAGAATTCTCAAGTGTATGTCACGACTATTGAACTTTTCCAATTGTATCAGCCTCATTGAACAAATAGCTGTTGGATACTTAGCTATTATCCCCTTCCATTGCAATGTATTCAAAATGTTTAAATAATAAAAAAATCTAGTGATCTGTTTGCAAACTATGAAGGGATCAGGTATATTTATATGCCATATCTGAAAAGCTGTCAAAACCGAGAATGATGTAACATAAGGGTATGCTGTATTACAATTTGTGAACATAATAATTAACATATTTATAAATAACATATTTATAAATAACAACACTTTATTAGATGTTTACCTCTTTCCTCAGCTTAACACTAGGAGATTCAGTCAAGGTGCTTTTTTCATTATCGCTTTTTGCCTCTTGCCTGTCTTTCTTTTTCTTCTTTTTCTTTTTTACCTCTTCCTCAATATCTTGTAGGCCCTTCATTTCAGTACCATCTTCTAATTTTTCATGCTTTCTCTTCTTCTTCTTTTTCTTTTGATTACTTCCTGAAGAATCTGTTGATTCTTCTTGGGTTTCATTCCTATCTTTCTCTTTGTTTCTTTTTCTTGGCTTTTCCATAGCCTGTTTCTTATCTATATCCCTTTTTTCAAGTTCAATGTGTTTTTCTACATTTTTTTCTCTGTGTTCTTTTTTTGACTTCTTCTTTTTCTTTTTGTGTTCATTTTGTAAACATTCACCCTCCATTTTACAATTGATTTACCTAATGGAGAATGAAATATCATCATGATGTTTTGGATTTACCAAATGCGATTTTCTTATTATGGCAAGAAAAAGCAAACTAGTTTTTGAATAATTAAAGTACTTTTTCGTCTGTCACTCCTCAGAGTATGGAAACGTCAGAAAATAACCAAAAGCTGACAGAATAAATAGCCAGTTGCGGATCGAAAACACTAGAGGGTAATAAGCAGAGCATGTGATTGGTTATAATTGACCAATCTGCATTACTTAACACCTAACTTTAGAAGAGCCCAAGGGAAAAGACGAACTCTTTCTGTCTACAAAGAATGGGATTTTCCATTGAAATATAGACAGACTCCAAAAAACCTAGGTGAAAGGATGACCTACCTTGCCCAATTATACAAAAATTGTTGTCACTAAATCATAAGCACCCAGTGAACTAACGTTTTAATAAGACCAATTTTCCTTTCTTTATGGCTAAGATGTTCTTATTGTTCTTTAGCTTTAGTGACATGAAACTAGGAAAGCAAATGCAATGTAAGAAAATGAGGATTAGGGTGAAATAATGGAAAGCTGAGGGGCATTTTGTGTACAGTACTCTTAAACCTACGACTTTTGCAGCATATGGTTAGCATGGTGCAAAATGTATATTATAGCTGGATATTAGCATGAATGATTTCAAAGGAAACATACATATTTTCATGGCCGTATCTAAGTGTTAGCTCTGATTGTGAACAGCAACGTAATTAACGGCATAACAATCCTAACGTTCATTTAAAAATACAGTTTGTATTTCTTTCCTTCTCCAGTCACAAGTGATACTTAATTTATCTTATCTTACATCCTTGAAGTAAAGTTATCAATCCACTGGTCACTTGAATTTGATGATCAATAGTTTATCTAGGCACAAGCTTTATTCATTCAAGTTTCCGAGGAAACGATGGGATCTAATTGATGAAGGCAGGTGTGCTCCTTTCGCCAACATGTTTACCTAGGGTAATTCATTCTTATAGCTGAGTAATCACTGCGTTTATTTCAAATGGTTATAGCGAATATCAAAACAAGTCTTACCACGCTTTTCACCCGACAACAGAAGTGTAAACCATATCCAGCTCGAGGCAAATTGAAATAGAGGCTGCAAGCAAAACAATCGTGAAGAACAATGCAAAAACTCTTCAGAAATACTTGGTATGCAATTTGACATTACCTAGAGTTGAGAAAGGCAGCTTGGCCTAGCCCTAACAGATTGCAATGAGCGAGAGAAATAAGACAATTCTATTTAACTTGCTTAAACTGCCAGGTAACGAGAGCTGTGTGGAATGTGCCGATAAAAGTATGTATTTTTCCTCTCTTCTCATTTACGGAGGTGTGGCTAAAAAATTTCTACTGGACTACTTTTACACGTTTTTTTATAAGGAACCACTTTATAAGGAACCTACATGTAGAAGGCCGAAATATTTAAAGAACTTATACTACTAAAAACGAAATCACTAAGGAACTTTTCGATTTAAAAATGTTCTATAACTGCAAGCATCAAGAGCTTTAAAGCCGGTTCCTTTCATTTGCAGCCAATACTCACCTAGATTGTTTGCTATTCGCGTGTCAAATGCTTCATTGAGTGGTTTCCGCATATGCTGTCTCGCTCCCTCTCTATTAAATGTTTAGGCTTATTGATGTGTAGCGAAAATTAAGGAACTTTTAGTTCTAAAATCTGATGATTGAGATCTACGAATAAGGAACTTTTGGAACTAGGCCTTAAGGTAGGTTCAATAAAAATAAAAGCGTGTATAGCAAGATGCAGGATATTATGGCATTTGCAATGTTATTTGCGTGTTAATGCATTGCTTATTCTATCGTTTGATTTTCCCAGGGGAACTACCAGATTGGGCATCAGAAAATCTTGGCATTTTTCTGTGTTTAAAATGCAGTGGCCTTCACCGAAACCTTGGTAGACATGTCTCCTTTGTCAGATCCCTTCGACTCGATAATTGGTCAGATGACAAATGCGAGGTATGTTAATTACGACTTCATTACCCTTTATTTTTCTGATTAAATACCAAGGCTTATTGATTGATGTTTCGGTTTACGATTGATGTTAGCGAACTTCGATATCCGTTTCGATCCTTGCCTCGAGATCAAACGGAGGGTGTTAGGAAGTTACGAATCCGGAAGTTGATTGCTATTGGACTTCGCAACTGAAGCAGCAATGCGATATGCGGCTCAAAGCTTCCTCATTCGTGCAAAATTCGAGTGATCGGTGAAGAGAAATCACAGCGCTGCTAACTGGATGAAGCTAGATTTATTCGCTTGATTGGTGTGCAAAAAAAGTAAAATATGTCAGGGACAGTTGGTTTAAAGCTGTTCGACTTGTTAGATCAACCTGGTAACGACCACTGTGCCGATTGTGGCTACTCATGTAAGTTTGTTTGCATTTCTCTCGATACTGTACGTCTTTTGCATGATTGTATGTTTTTTCCAAAACAACGATTTAAAAATGGTTTTAAGAAAGCGAGACAACTTTTTGATACAGTATTTTATTTGATACAACATTAATGTGTTACCCTTGCACAGGTTTCTGGACACACACACCCCCCAAAACATTATTACCTGGTTCCCAAATGTTCATTGTTAAGTACAATATTGATCCACTGTGAGATACTGTTTAGTTATTACTGTGAACCTTAAATAGAATGTTTGATTTCAGCAAAATCGCAGATGATCATTTACTTCCTCCTTCGTTTTGTAAATAAAAACGCCAACAAATGTTTTTATTGATATTTTCTTATAAATGTAAATGTTAATTAGTAAGCATCTTTATGGCTGAAACAATAACATTTTATGTTAGAACCTTATGTAATCTGTTTAGAGCAATTGCAAATCTAGATCTTTTCATGGTAAAAAACACATAATACACTGTTGAGTACAATGAGCTTGATTACGCTGGTGACCGTGTAAGTTATAGTTCAATTCTTAGCCAGCCATCCGCTATCAGAATGTTAGCATTGCATCTGGTATAATGTGACTCCTGATGTCACCTGGCAAAGAATGGTTCTTATTTTTTCTTTGCTTGCTTTGTGTTTTGAATTTGATTTTCACTATAATCCCTTTCCCATATACAGCAACAAGTCCTAAATGGGCCTCTGTGAGCCTTGGAGTGTTCCTGTGTGTAAACTGTGTTGGGTCCCACCGTAGCCTTGGTGTTCATTGCTCTGTTACAAAGTCACTTGAGCTGGATAGATGGACTGAAGATATGTATGAGGTATAAAAGCCAGGATATTATAGGCTACCAGATAGCGTAGGTTTATGATAATAGGCTTAAGGCATATAGTAGTGTAGGTTTTGCCTTGTTCAAGATTTAATTGACAATTAAAGCAAATTTTAGATGACTTTGAACTGTATCCATCACTTGATAAAATGGATTGATATTGTTAGATTTCCAATAGATTGTGAACAACTATGTGAAAAAATATAGTATGCTACAAATCTTGACTGTAAAATGTTTTTTTACTGTTGCATCCTAACAGAAGTATGTACACATAAGTACAACACAGTATCTAGTCAAAGTTGGATTTGCTCTCAAATGTCTTTTGAAGTATATATAGCAACATAATTGTAAATGCCTAATAATTGCATTAATTAGAACTTGAGCTATTCCATTCTATATACAACATGCATCAACAGAGATGCACATAGAGGGTTTTTATAGCTCTATTACTATTTACACTGTTGCTCATATAGTGAGTTTCTGTACGATAAAGAATGTTCCTTTTCAGTAATTATGGTGGGGGGAAAAATGCTCATTTTTGAGAAATTTCTGTTTTCTCCCAGATCGTTCACACATTTTAGAAAAAATAATGTATAGAAAAACTGCAGCCCTGATATGTTCCTTTAACAGCAAAAATTGCTTCCAAAACTTTAATAGTTTATTTAAAAAACCGGTGCGCATTTTTAAGAATCCTTTTCAGTAGATATTGCCTACAATATACTTTCAAGGAAAGTAGGCATACAGGTTTACTGTCGGCTGAAGAACTGGAGGGGCACTGATAATCTCCAAAATATATATATCATTTTGCTCAGTTTGATGGTGTTTTGAGTGATTCTGGGCCCTACCCCTTCTTCCCTAGCACTACTAGCTTGTCTTCAAAGCATGAATGTAAAACATTGTCTACTCTTTCTCATTGCTATTACAATGCTTTTAATTGAGGATCTCTTTTTCAGAGTGCTGAAAGATTTCTTTTTTATCTGACTGTTTATTAGAACAGATATTTCAAACACAAATGTTTGTTTGCATCTTCTGTGAAACAGTCTGTTATTGCAGAAATCATTTAGTTCTTGCTAATGCTTAGTTTAAAGATATTACCATTGCTATTTGTTGTTAGATTTAGCAAAGATGTTTTTTCCCAACAGCAAATTGTTGTGATTTTAGAATTTAATGTAATTGCATGGTCAATTTATAATTGTTTTACAATTTTTCTCATATATATTTATTGATGAATACACTCTAATTTGGATAGTAACAGCTAATTATATACAGGGGTTTATTTTTTTCATGTGGAAATTTTTCTGTGTCTTTTTTTCAGAGATGTCCAGAAGACTGTGTCTATTTTGTTCTTTCTCAAACATCCTTTTCATTTGTCATGAAAAAAGAGCATTTTTTTCTTAAGAATATATTTGAGACAAAAAGGTTTTTTCATCTAACCAGCTACTTTGAAAGAAGATGTAAATAGTACCTAATGTTCTCCACATATGTTTTGAAAAGTGCATTTAAGTTTTTACCAGGGGCCTTTCATTTATCAGCCCATTCACATAAAATATATCATATGAAAGATAGATTACTTTTCGTGTTTTTTTCAGTCCATGGCTGCAATGGGCAATACCAAGTCAAATGAAATTTACGAGAAGAATGTGCCAGTCTGCTGGAGAAAACCAACTCCCACTGACCACGTGACAGACTTTTACATCGAGGAGTGGATCAGAGCGAAGTATGAACGAAAGGAGTTCATAGAAGGCAACGAGTGGAAGCAAGCGTATACCAAAGGTGAATATGAATACTTGGTATTTAATACATTAGGAAGCTCTATTTTACGTCAAGTATATTGATATGTTCTCTTTCGACCTTGAACAGCTAAACCACCCTTTGATTTTAGGAATGAAGGAGGGTATGCTAAAGAAGAGAGATCGATATGGAAATTCCTGGAACCCAAGATATTTTAGGTTGTCTTCTGACACGGGATCACTCTCATATTATGAACGGAAAGAGGTTGGTTTGTTTTAATCTAGTCTTTTCACAGTTATGATTTGATGTATTGTTTTGTAAAATTCAAGGTTCTTTTGATTATCTTTTTATGAAACGTATGTAGGCTTAGAGCTTATGTTTCTCAATAATAGACCTCTGGATGTGAAGTACTTTAGTTTATATGTTTGTAATGTATTTTCTCTCTTAAGCGTTATCATATTAAAACAGCTTTTTTACTTAATGCAGCCTATGATGATTGTATTATCTGAGTGTCCTCGTTCCCATCAAACTGGCACAGTCTCTATTCGACTGCAATTTTTTATTTGCAATTTTGTTTGATAATATGTCGTAAACATGCTGACCTACTGTTTATGCTGAATCAACAATAATCTCCTGATTCTTATCTGGGATTAGTGTGTTTTCTTGCTAGGCTGTTCGACCGTACCAAGTTCTATGTGGTAGATAAGTTAATATAGAGAATAGATTTATGAAGTTTCAAATCAAAATAGACTCCTGTTTTTTGATAACGTGTTTTTGATAACGTGTGAGCTAACTTTGCATTACACGTGATAAATAGTTTAAAGTTTTATTCAATTAATAGACTAAATTGTAACTAAAATCACAAAGTGTTATCTATACTTTTCAGGATTTGGCGCCCATCAAAAGAATCAACATCAAGGATACCAATGTCATACTTTGCACTGAAAGCAAAACAGAAAAATTCTTTAGCATGGAGATTGTGTCACCAGAGAGTCGAGAAAAAAAAGGAAAATCTAAAGGGTCGAAGATACTTTGCCGTAGTATTTTTGTGCATGCGGAAACTGCCAAGGTATTTTTTCGACATTTACACTTTCACTATAGAAACCAGAAATTATGGCACTCAGTCCAATTTCAAAGGCAAGAAATCATTTGGGGTGAGGATTCACACTTCCAATGTTGTTCTCATAAATATCTTTAGCACATGATGATCCACGTATTGCATGAATGTGAGGTAACTTTGAGACGAGGTTAAGGCACTCAAGTAAATGCCTGTCACAAATCATATGCCGACACTTATAGGGTCTAACATGCATGGTTGATTCATTAATTTCGTTCTTTATCAACTCAGTGTTTTTTGCTCATTTTCTATAATGCCGCTTTCAAGCGATCTGAATATCAAATGATTAACATCCCCAGTAAGATTTATTCCGTTGTTAATCCTTTGCAGCCGTGCTCAATCTTTCCAGCCTTGTTTGATCCGATATGAAATGTTTGGAATTCTTTATTCCATTCCTGGTAACCGCAGTTTTATACAGATTAACACAACATTTATTCCTTGAAAGTAACACGACGTTTGAAATTGTAGTGATAGTAATTGGTGTCCTAACCAATGAAATCAACGGTGAAATTTAAGATACGTAAAGGAGGGTCAATTAGAGGGTATTCGACTTCTTTTAGAAGGGTGCTCCTGTCTACATCCAGACCCCCCCCCCCCCCCCCTTACTCTGTTCTATTCAGAATTTTTGTAGCTTTAATTTGTGCAAGTTCTTATAAGTTTTAGCAGTTTATGCAGTTATTTTTTGTTATGTTCTAATTATACAAAAGCGAAAACCGGAGTCAATGTTGAAATAAAACGTGTGTGCATAACGGCTTGTGCACAGCGTACAATTCCGCGCTAAGGAGGGAGAGTAAAATTACAGTATTAGTTTGCAAATGTGGACGACCATTTATTGTCTCATGTATGTGTTATACGTTGTGGAGAAATTTTGTACGGTATTCTTGAAATTTGTATTTTATTTGCAGGAAATATTGTTACGTATTGTTATTGTTGTTACTGCTATTCCCGTTTCATCAGCAAGTTGGTCTGATTGTAGGATATTGTAGATTGGTATCTCTGCATTCGATCAGCAAAATTAAAGTTACTGAAGGAGGAAGGATATGACTTGGAACAGAGTGGCCAAAATGTATGTGAATATATATTTAAACTTCTAAGAAGTATCTCTGTTTTTAAAACTACTTTGGGATATAATGCACTTTTCCTTTATTTTGATATAACTGAAATTGATATTCAAAGCACCTAACTTCCATCGTTCATCATATATTTTAGTAAAGATCTCATTTACTATTGGCCTTTAATGATATAAAGAATCTTTCTTTTTTTCAAAATTAAGTTAGTAGATTTGCGGAATGCATCATTTCAAACAAGCAAACGAGTGATTTTTGCCAAGAAATAATCGCCATGATGAGTGCACAGTCCCATAAGCCAGCTATCGAGCATGATGCATGTCGTTCATTCCTGTAATATGAAAATCCTCGAGCCACACTATATGTCTGTTATTGTTTGTTTCTTCATTCGTTTGATTGTTTGTCTGTATCAAGTAAAAAAACTGACCCATAACGAACAAGGTGGATAAACCTGTTACCGGAAATATGAAATGCACATCTGCTTCTATCGTTAAAAAATAAGCAATGATACATTTTCTTTCTTGCTACAGACTGAATCAATGTTGTCGACAATAAGAATCAAAGAAGGTCCCTTAAAGAAAAGTGGTCCAAAGGTAAGTTAACGGTTATGTGATTTATTTGTATGTCTTGAATCTTTGATGTATATTTATTTTTCTCAACTCTCTGCGTGTGTTTATATTTCTATGTGTTCTGCTTACATTGTAAAATGCTAATCTCAAATCGTGTATGAACTGTAGTTTCATGACGTAATTCATGTTCTCTTTTTGCAAGTCTTTTATGTCCACAAAATTAACTCTTAAGGAACCCCCAGCTCTTTAAACTTGCACTCGTCACTCGATATAGGATGGTGCTGATCTCTCTTCTGTCCATATCTTTGTCATTAAAATCTATGCAAAATAAATTCTTGGTGTGGCCACTCTGCAGTATCCAAATTTATTTTGTATTCAATTGTTTTGTTACCGGTATTAAAGCAAAAATGTAATAAAGCAGGAAAATTTGAATATTTGCTATCTTTAAAGGATAATGGCCGATATAAGCAAAGATGGGTCACGGTGGAACCAAATAAGTTTTCCTACTTTGAGAACAAGTTGGTAAGGATGCTTTTTCTATTTTATCTTAATTTTGGTAAAAACCAAGCTGGGATTGATTTAGCTTGATACATTAGATTTCTTTATTTCAGATTAGGAAGTGCTGATGAAGTTTGTCTCAATGGTTCACAATCTGATTTTTACCCATTGGTATAAAATTTACCTTAAAATTTTATTAGAAAAAGGGTAGTTGTCTGAGACCATCAAGTTTTAGGCGTAATGGTATGGATGTACTTATTTTGGAGGATCACTCTTATCTAAACCTAGAACAGGTTTGTTACTGATTTGTTTATGTTTTTGTAATGCTCACTTTGCTATCTTTAGGATGCTACTCCAATACAGGAAGTACCCCTGAGTCCCTCCCCTGGGACGTGTAGCGTGTCTGAAGGGGTAGAAGGAAAGCACCCTGATGAGCCGTACCCATTCTTCGTGCGAACCCCAAATAGAACCTTCAACTTTGGCGCAGGCTCAAGCGTGGAATTGGTAGAATGGATATCAGCATTTAAGAAGGCGATAGAGTTTGAACCTGTTGAAATAAATCGGAACATAAGGATGTCTGTACTCTCCACTGCTTCTCAGTTCTCACAGCTGTCTGTTTCTTCAAGTGACTCTGCAAACAGCCACTAGACGCTTGCCCCTAGTGGTTCCCTTATTTTTGATACTCGTAAACACTGTTTTGATACTAGGGCGAACTGCTCTCCGTCATCGTATGTATAATTAGCTGTACTTAGCTATTGGTATGTTTTGGGGCTTGATTGTTATGTCAAAAGCTATTTAACAGACATTTGGGTTTTACTGGCAAGAAGGTTTTTTCTCAAAAGCCACGAAAATCTATCTTTAGTATTGTTATAGTTGTACCAGTTTTTGTCACTTTATTATCCTCCATTTGCTAGCAAATTTTTTGGTAAGCATTTTTGTTAAAACGTGTATTTTCATTACTGTTTCAACTGTCAGTGAAACATGCAGTTATTCAAATAAGTAACCTTGTAGGAAGAACTTTACTTGAAAAGTAAATTTCTGTGATTAAAAGAGATTTATTTTGTTAAATTGATAGAAAATTCTAATTGATTTAGGTACATGTTTGTTTATCGAGACACTCATCTGTTTTATCTTTTCTCGTTCTATTTTCATAATCAATTCATTTTAAATTTGGTATTAAATGATAATATATTAGAATTGTATCAGACTGGTATAATATTGATTTGGTTCATTAAACACTAGTAAGACTGAAGTAATGTCTCTTACCCTATCATGGCTATAAGTTATAATGTATTATTTTAATTTGGCCAATTTTTAAGCCTAAAAACTGAATAGAACTTTGCAGTTTTTCATGCTTCTTTCTAGCAAGAGAAGTTCTTGATATTGTTGCATCTGTCGTAGTACTCTTACATTCGATTGTTATGATGAAATGCACTCAGTTTTAAAGCACTACTGCGCTTATAATTTACACCATTTCTCGTGTACAATCTTTCTGAACTAGTCTAAAAAGAAGAGGCTGCTGTTGAGGTGGGTGTGATGAAAATCTTTTGCACTTCCTGTCTCCCATTCCTAGAAATCCAGAAATCCAAGAACTTCTAGGGGACTGGTACCCAGTTTCGCGCCATATTATTTCGAGTCACGCGTACAAATTGAAATTAAATTCTTAAAATTTGCAGAGGTAAATAAACTTTGATACTTTTTCTTATGTTTTTCAATATTACAGTTATTAAAAACGGGTTCTGGTTTTATATTAATTTTGAGACCATCTAATATTTTCTATACATGGATATTTTTTACTGTTGAAAGTATTGTGAAAATAACGAGACTTGCTCCTATCGTGTACATTTATGGTGAAATCATATTATAACTACAGTAGTTAATTTCTTTGAATTCGTTATGGAATAGACCTAACACTTAAATATTTTTTAAATAAAAGTTTTTATATTTATTTTTGTTGCCTTACTTTGGCAAATACTTTGTTACTTTCTTGCGCAGCCTTTTGTACCCTGCCAGTGTCATTTTTCTTCTTAGGCCCACTCATAAGTTGTTAATCAATCGTAAACATTATCTTCGCTTCAATGTTTTAGTAAAGATTGACACAGCGTTTAGTACAACAACCATGAGGCGAAACGATTTCGCTAACAACCATTTTCAGTGGCCAGATGGCAGTGCGCTGAACATGCAATCAGGCGTAGGAACAGCAAGAGAGAGTATAGCTACTCTGCATCCTGGAGTTTTGAAAGGAGTGAGTTTAGAGCGGATATTAGTTCAATTCTGATGTAGATTCGGAAATAAGATTTAATAAAGGAAGCGAGCAAAGAATTTTTAATTATATATCCCCCTATTGGGGCGTTTACTCACTCTGGTCTACTGAAAATGAAATATTCACTTTAAGCAATGAATTTTAATCAAATCGTGAGTTGCATTATTGTTTACTCGTGGAATGATGACATTTGACCATAGACTGTTGCAGGGATCATTATTGCAAAACAAGATGCAAGATCGTTTGTCGACAGAAAGAGTAAGTGCGCCTTAACACATTTGGCCAAGTTTTTCCTCTAAACTTTTGATTGTAGTCTTCGAAGCATTTTGGCTATAGCTGTGCATTGCCTTTCCATGAGACAGCTTTGAGGCCTTCCTCATCTTGAAAGTTAAAATTCATATCATCACAATTAAAACTGGATTTCCCTTCTACATATAACGCCCATTTTGTTTATGGAAATGGCTAAAAGTCCCTCTTGATTTTAGGCAACAAACAGTGGAACTTTTAGGATTTAAGCCAACGTTTTGTACTGGTGTCTCAAGTTCAGTCAAAGTCAAGTGAACAAACCATTGAATCAAACAATAATGAATTTTTGCTTCATTAAAGCTACTTTCACAATTTGCTTTACGATACCAAACTGTGACAAATACTTCTGTGGTATTTGCCCGAAGGATGCCACTGTAGCAAAACCGTTACCCACCTCTTTCCCCACTTATTCCTGCGTAAAAATTATAATGTTTAATGTATAAAACAATTTTTTTTCAACAGATACTTCACAGATGCGATGGCAACTTTCTTTTGTTTTGAGAGACTCAGTTGCTGACTTTGCGAATGTCACGTGCTGGGGCAGTGAATCATTTATTAATGACATCGCAAAATCATTCAGAATCGGGGATGCTGGTTCGTACATGCAATCAATCTAATTTTGATTGGTGAATTTAAATCACACATTTAACAGTTGAAGCGTATTTAGTTAAACATAATTGGTAATTAAAGATAATTAGTTCACAAGCAAAGTAAATGTGGATCTTGTGACGCACGAACTACGAATATTAGCTGAAACACCTTTTAGTATGCGGGGCTCTCTTGTAACGTGCAGTACTCAAAGCTCTGTCACCTGATCAAACCAATGTGTCTGGTGATGGAGATCATTGGTCGTGCCAATAGGCAGTGTAAACTAGCCAATCCAGTGGATTAATTTTAACCAGTGATGTGCCTAGACCATTTAGTTTGCAGGGGCGTTCAGAAAAGTGACCAACTATACTTTTTTGACCAACTTTATCTCCATAACACGTTTGTTTAACATTTTCAAATTTGGTCAAAATTCCCATTCAACCTTAAGTTCCCCGATTCATGACCAACTTTCTGGCATGACCATCGCCATTTTGGATTTTGAAGGGGCACTTTTCTATGATTTGCCAGAAAGGGGTGGTCCACTTCACTTGTTCCTTACATAAAATATTATTATCGAACCAATTGATTGTGTTACATTTATTAATCATAGTTGTGATGTACAATGTAACGATACATTGCCATGAAATCCAAAGATAAGAAGTTAGTTTGATAAACGTCAGACGGGGTTTCTTTCAGTTGCGATTAAAAATGTCATGGTCCAAAACAAGCAAAACACCCCAGCGGAGGAGAGATTCAACCCATGGACGCCTAGGTGAATTTTCCCCATTTATATGACGTATAGTTCAAATAAATATTAAAGATTATTATGTATTTTCTTTTTTCTAATTCATTAGTTATAAAAAGAGTGGGAATGAATATTAAGGACATCAAAGATAACAGAAAAGAGAAATAGTCTCTATTCTATTATATTTGACGACATGTAGCGAATGAACGAGATATAAAAATAGTAGCGTGAAAAATTGGGCCTAAATGAATACGAAATAAGTCGCTATGAATATGTAGTGTCCTATCACATCTGGGATAAAGAAACTAACAATTTGTTACAACATTTCTTTCAGCCAGTTCAACATTGTCGCCAATGAAACTCATGCGACGATAGAGCGGTGCAGCATTGACGATTTCACATCCTTTGCCTTCATGCCAGTGAAGGAAGGCGAGGATTATTACAAGCTTGGTGACGTCATCGCTAGCGGAGCCAACCTCGACGGGCTTCATCTAAATCTGCTGGTGGTGCTGAGGGATGTATGACTGTTTCTCAATCATGACTGTCACTTACTGTTTGAGGTCTCATTTTGTGAATCATGCCTTCATATACGATTCTTTGGATCAAAAAGCTGTGTTTAGAAACCCAATTTTGTTTCTGCATTAAGAGCAAGTGGTTTTTCTTTAGAGTGGAAGTCCAAGAGAAATTGTGACAAAAACGGGGAAAACCATTCAGAGAAGAGAAGTGACGGTTTTCGACGAAAGCTGTGTCTCTTTTCCAATTATAATGTGAGTTGAACTGAAGCCTTGGCTTTATTGCTTTTAGCATTCTGAGTATTCAAAACAGACATCAACAAAACTCGCTCTTACGTTTTTCACAATAGACAAAAGTCAAAAGTTACCAGAAGAGACAAAAGTCTTCCAACAGAAGTCGTAATCGTTTCTGGGTCGTATGCTGGAGTGCATCCTTGTATTGAGAGTTTTTTAGCTTTTAGCAAATTCTCGTAGCTCTAACATCAATACTGAAATTTAGTCTGATGCTTTCAAATCATCCCCTTTAAGCTGTCTTGTTTCATTGTAAAAGAACATCTAATTTTTCTTAGCTGGAGTGAAGAGCTAAGCTGGCTAGCTGACGGCTGGAATTCTCACGAGACAGGTAATCATTTCATGTTATTAGATACGCCGTCTCTAATATAACCTCATTTACAGGATATTGATATCATGATTAAGAATAACGAAACTTCAAGTTAGTCACAGCGATGCAATTTTGCGGTGTTGTATTTGGCCAATGCTAGAAGTCGCGTCAGATTACGGTGTTCTTATTAAGCAAAGCTGTAGAAGTTAGATTAAGCTGATTAAAAGCTTGAAAGAAACGGTGGAAGTATTTCCACATCCAAGGCAAAACACTTGAAAAAACAGATAATCTGATCATTATACGCCTTGTCTAGCTTCCAAAGTATTACAGTGCATTAAAAGATATTGGAGTCTTGCATTTTTTTTCGTGTTGTAAGTAGAGAATTAAAATCATGAAGACTTAACATGTACTGAAATAACAATACCCGTTGGCCTGCAGATAGACGCAGATGTACAATTGTTCAATGGCTTGTCGATTAGAATTACATAAAGTTTATGAAGCAGTACATCTGTTACCGTAGCTGATCAAAAGCATTTTCATAGCCAATCGACGGAATGCGCATAAGACTCTCCTGTTATATAATTTTTTTTCAAGAAAGTCGTCAATTCATCAAGCAACCACACAATGAGTCACTAGAACGAAGTATCATTTGTACGAGCTCTTTTCAAGGGAAGTTTCTATACAAAAGAGAAAAAGCAACTTTATCAATGGAGGAAGCCAAGCCTTACTTCTTTAAAAGTTAATACACGACTAGCTCCAAGACATAATTTCTTGAGATCCTTCAACCCTTGGCTTCAAGGCTATAGAAGCTCAAATGCATCCAGATCAAATTGAAAAATTTCCGATTTTATCAGCAGTATTAAAATTTGCCAAATATAATAATGATCAGGATTTCCATAGAGAATACACCTGTTTATTAAGAGGTAATTTTCTAATCAGTTGTGGGTAATATTAGTCTCTTTTTGCCCACATTATTGTGCTTACAGTTTCCTGGTTTAGAATGCTTCTTTGAGTATTTCATTTGCTTTCAGTTTTGTTCTTTGCCGATGTGAAAGCGCAATATGATGAATTCAAGAAGAGGATGGTAGCAACTTGCGATGGGAAGACTATAATAACTGTTAATCCTGGTTTGTACTATTACCTGAGTCTGATTTCTAACAGAAAATGCAAATGTTAGACTTAGAGCTGTAGAATTGAAAGCATGACCCGATAGCTCAGCGGTAGAGCACTTGACGAACAAAGTCAGAGGTAGTGAGTTTGAGTCTCTACGAATCATCGTAAGAAATCCTGTTGCCTACAAAACTAAAAAATTATTGAACTACTGTAGGAAATTCTCAAGCACGTAAAAGAATTTAGTTGATATACCAATTATACTTAAATCATTGATTATAATCATCGCTACTACCATAGTCATCATTTTCATTGTGCCCCGGGTTTTTTGTCATGCATATTTCACGCTGAAAGACAACAATTCAGAAAAACTTGTAAGCATTGTAACACATTAATTCATTAGCTTAGACGCAACTTTGGCTTGTAGGTTTTGCAAACCATCTCAGTTTGTTACAATACCAATCAAGGTAGATACATAGCCAGCCTTATAGTGAAGGTTCTCTTTAAAGAGCTAGCTCTATAGTGAAGGTTCTCTTTAAAGAGCTAGCTCTATAGTGAAGGTTCTCTTTAAAGAGCCAGCCCTAAAGTGAAAGTTCTTTTTCAGACATTCCAGATGCACACTTGTTGTACAATTATGCTCAAACCATCGATGTATTTGACGATCAGTTCATGGTTGATCCACAAACACTGCCACGTAAGAACTCTCCCATGACTCCTTTCACTACGACAATGATCCTTCATGGCTCCTATGATACCTAAAGTGCCGGATGTAAACGAAGTGCGGTGAGATAGTGAATTGGCTAGATTGTCATGACGTCACAAGGCAAATGATATGAGCCTTGTCAGAGCCTGCTTGTTAACTAACAGTATAATAAGATGTCTCATTGATCGTCATAGATACTATCTCTCGTCGACCCTACCAATTATTTACATCTAATTAATAGACAGGCGTACCATATTGATAAGGAACTCTCTGTACCACTGTGACCAAGTTGCCTGACCTGCACTGGTAGGCGTGCACCACTTAAGTTTCATGCACTGAAATGACTCAGTGGTTCAGTCGATTCATTTTCTTCAAAATAGACTAGCTCTAAATAAAACTGTTATACGTTCAATAAATGCTTTTGCTTACTTCGAGGATTAACCTTTTTTAGTTCAGCTTTTAGTCTAGTGAAACTTGTGGAGGAATGTTGGGTGAGTACATTATCAACTCTTTTAGGTAGCAGTACATTATCAACTCTGTTTTTATTTCCAAAGTCGCCGAAATCACAGATGTCTACACAATAGAAAAGGTTCAACAGTGGATCCACGATAGACCCAATGAACAGCACTTACATGGCATCATCTACGGATGCATAACAAACATCAACATCGATTCGCCAAACTTAGATGACAAATTTTTCGTACAAATATGGTATATATAGTTCCCTTACTTCAAGACACATTTTACTTTAAAACTCAAAAAGCTTCACTTTTTTGATAGATGTAATAATATGGCTTTGTTCAAACTCCACAGTTTGATTGATAAGCTTAGCATTTGGTTGTACAGCACTATTGCGTTTCAGAAATTCTTTAGAAGCATAAGGGTGGATAGAAGAATTCGCCCTTCACCCAAATCGAAACTATACCACTGTCTGTAAGGTTACGGTGTAAATCTGATATCAAGGGATTTTAGTTTATGAATCTTGTTCTGTTTGTTTCAATTTGGTTCATAATTTTGTTTATACTATGGAGTTTTTACAATGGAGCACATGATTTGTTTACATAAGTAATGAAACATTTTGAACAACAGGCAGCCCACATCATTTGTCTGACTAAACGGAGTGGTCTTTACTGTTTCAATTCAATAGTTCAAACAGTTGGTTCTAACCGTTTCAATTTAACTGTTCAAACAGTTGGTTCTAGCTGTTTCAATTCAATAGTTCAAACAGTTGGTTCTAACCGTTTCAATTCAATAGATCAAACAGTTGGTTCTAACCGTTTCAATTTAAAAGTTCAAACAGTTGGTTCTAGCCGTTTCAATTCAATAGATCAAATAGTTGGCTCTAGCCGTTTCAATTTAACAGTTGGTTCTAGCCGTTTCAATTTAACAGTTGAAACAGTAACGTTAAATGTTTTGTTTTTAATTTTATCCTAGCTCAGCCTGTAAAAAAGCTGTCGACCGGCAAACCGAGTCGTGTACCAATGAGAAGTGTCCCTCTGTTTTGCGACATATTGCTGACCATCAAAAGAATATTGAGAAGAAATTTACAATAAAAATTGACATCAGCGACCAAACAGGAGGAATTCCCAATTTTCGGCTTAGTGGCATCATTGCCCAAAAGCTCCTAGGACACAGCGTAAGCTAATGCCTGCTTTTACTGAAAAGTAATTCATAAATCCAGTACCTTTACAATAAAAAAGAACGGGTAAATCATAATGAATTCATTAGAGAATTCTTTCTAGACTTTCGTCTGCTGATAATTGAAGACGAGGCTGCTTCATCTTCTACCCAACATTCAAATAGCGAAATGTTTTTTCTTGAATTTTTATCTGGCTCCAGCTTGGCTTCTTTTTAGCAAAATAATATGCTGTCTAGATAATTAAAAACGTTTTCGAGTCAGTACCAAAACATCGGGCTAATATCTTTGCTTCTCAGGTGAAATTTAGATTTGATAACTTTTTGGTCGTTTGAATTGCACTATGACACAGGGTCCCACCATTCATGGTGCTCATTAGTTGACGTCAAAACTTAAAATTATAAAAGTTTAGTTAGTCTATCTGTCAAACATTATGAATTGTAACTGCTTCATATATTTTAGGCAGATGAACTACTTATGTTGAGCCCATTGAAACGGACTGAGTTGAAGTGGACATATCTCATGGATCGCTACAAAATGTACTTTAAGGTAGAATCATCCTTTGCAAGTAAAAATTATTATGTTCTTAAAGGTAGAATCATTCTTTGCAAGCACAAGCACAAACCAGGCAAAATTTTATAGATCTAGAACAAGACCATAACATTTTTAAGTTATAGAGGAATATTAGTTTGAGATAGAAAAAGGTTACTGAAAAGCAATCATACAAAATCTTTCAAATTTTGGTAGATATTGCCTTAAGTAAAAGGTATCTGTTCAGAAAGTAGAAATGATGTCTATTTATGTATATTATCAAGATGCCAAAGAATTCTAAAAATTCAATTCACAGTGTTCAAGGACAAGAGACGACAACAAACAGGTGTATGCTGAGCTAATCTCAATCTCACGATTTGATGGAGCAGCAACCAATTCCATGTAAGTTCCAGTCAAACATTGCAATTAAAGGGAAATAGCAATAATCCACAAAAGTATCTAGTAAATAGCACATATTGTACTTGTGTTAAAGATTCACTTTATTTAGAAAAAGGTAAATAATTTACAGTATCACTTTATCTTTGTTAAGTTTCACTATCATTAATTCCAGAGCAGAGTTGATAGAAAAGTACTCCAGCTGAGAGATGTGCCTTCTGATTGGCCTCCTCGATATCATGGTACCATTCCACATTTCCCCATTTCTCAATCTTCAATAAAATGATACAAATTAATTTCAACTGTGCCAAATTTTGCTTTTAATTGGTCAATTTTCCAAAACACAACTGCATAGCTAATTTTTAAAGATACCCATATTGCTAAGCAGAAAACACTACTTGCAGAAAAATTGTAGCCTCTTATAATCACAGAGAGCTAGCCAGAAAGTCAGGTGGATTATGAAACAAGAAAACAAGACATTTTAATTTACTGAGGAAATATCAATCCAGAAAAAGATGCTAACATTATTCTTCCTTTATCCAGGGTATATAAAATCTTTTTCCTCTCTATACTTATATCATGCAGTCAAAATTATTTCCATTTGATTCACATACAAAATGTTGATCTTTGTTTCTCTGAGATAGCAAAGTTTCAGAAAAGGCTAAATTTTTTGGAATCATGATTTCCTTCCTAGATATTTATTAAGCAATATAATGTAATGGCTACGAAACCATTCGAAAAGCAAAAACCTAATTAGAAATGGTTACCAAACCAGGTGTCAATTGGAACATTACTTATTTGAAATTGTTTTTTACTTTTGTGGTTAAACATTGTTTTTGTTGATATAGTTAAAAATTTCCTTGTTTAAGAGTTCCCATCCAATTGCATGTGAGAAACACAATGCTTTCAAGGGGGTATTTTGTGCTGTATTGGTACAGGCTAATGATATTGTTAAATAAAAAAGTTTATTCCTAACTGAAATGTAGCTTGTTGGTATTTTAATGAGATGTTTTTATACTCTTGAATACAATTGTATACACCAACTTCCTTTAATGCATGATACCTTCTTTTCTCAGAAAATATCAGTTTATATATAAGGACACACAAGTAATAAGTTATTATTACAAAATAATGGAGGATATACTTAACAGCTTTAGAAAATAACGAAAGTTAGATATCAGGCTTGTGAGTCATTTTAAACTGTGTTCAAATTAGACCAGTCTATGCTTCAGTGTTCTAGATTAATTGTATCAAATTACCTGCAGGTTGACCTCAAGTCTTGCAAGGTACAATGCTTCTTGCACTGTTGCATATTTTTCGACAACAGCAAATGGGATTACAAATGATTTCACACTGTCTATTGAAAATTCAAGACCTAGAGCAAAAAAGTAAAAATGCACTTGAGAAAGAGAGATCTTTTGTGGTGTAGATCCTTGATACAGTGCAATTTTCCTAATGCAGAACCTGCTCCATCAGTTAACTTCATCTGTTTACTTATCAACTACCTACAGACATGAGAGAGAAACATTCTAGGGAAAAAACCATCACTCCACTTTTACCTTCAAGCTGCCATCTGTTAAGTTTTGACAAATACTTTTTCAGTTTTACCATTGTTTCTTCTGGCTGCTCAAAGCCAAAAATATCAGCACTGGAGACAATTTCTACGTCAAACCTAGGGAAGACATTTGGGTTTCAAGATCTAATGGGTCAAATTTACAGAAAACAGGCTGTTAAAGCTACAGAGGTGTCAGTTTGTTACTACCAACCGTTTGCTAAACCATTGAAGAATTGGATCCCATTTCTCTTTCTGCATCATTGCAGTGTTTTCTGACTCTTCAATTGGTGTTCTTGCACTAGAGAAAAATTACATATTGTCTTTAAAGCGAGTTTTGCCAGTCACAAAATCAAAATATTCTTTCTCTCACTAATGCAAAAATGGGTCACATTTCATCAAATTTGATCTCTGTAAAAAGAGCAAGCACCAAAAACTTTACCATAAAGTATCTGAGTTTAGGAAAACCAAAGCATCATTGATCATGTCATCCTTGGTCCTTTTTCGTGGATTGTCAATGCATGTGTTGCATAAAGAAGTCTAAAATAACAAAACATTCAAATGTGGATTACCTTTTGATGTAATTCAATATCAACTGTTTCACCTGGGTATTGAGGTGGCAAATCCCCCATGCATGCCTCTATGCTTGCCTCAGGTTAGGAAAGTGAGGTATTAATTGCTCAGCGCAATGTAAGCTTGCACATAGTCCACCCACATTTATCTTCCTTTCATTTATTGACACCTCTTGAAATATATCTTAAGTGTTGGTAGAAACTTGATTTCTATGTTTTGACTTCAAAACAGCATTAATTAATATACAATCTCTCACAAAGTCATCTACTCCTGTAAACTCATTGACTTCTTGAAAAACAAAGTGTTTTAAATGCAATATAAACAAACTTGGAAATAACACGCTTTCAAGTACACTTGAAAATCAAAATCCCAGCTTTCAGTTAGCTGCTAGTTTGTACTGATGTTAAATAACAAAATTACACTTTGTGATTTAGTTTATGATCTGTTCAAACCTTTTTAGAGAGAATGTTGTTAATTTATGACTTTATGAAACTGTCATTTTATTTTATTTGGAGAATCGCCATCTCGTCTTTTAAACTTAGTGGTTAAAGACTGTTGTTTATTAATATACCTTTCATGATGATTTCCAAGAGACTAAAAATTGCCTGTGTGTCACTGCAAGGCCGGTCTTTATCAGCATTGTAAGTGCAGTTCTACTTACCATATGCATTTGGTGGGGCTTTATAGTTTGCGTCTGGGAACTCCACTCAGAAGCAACCATTGATGCAAGTCTGGCTGTTGGGGCATACAGGTCATTCCTTAGAGGTGTCTTCACATTTTTTCCATCCAACTGTATTAAATATCGGCCTAGAAAAGAAATTGATTATATGCATACATATGTACATACATTAATTATTTGGTAATGCAGGTTTACCTAAAGGCTACTAAGATTGATGTGGACCTGCAGCTTCAAAAAAATAAGCTTACTAACCTTTTCATAAATAAAACAAAAACAAAAAAGAAGGGATTTAAATAGTCAAAAGTATTTACAGTGTCAAAAGTACTTAAAATCTTTGTTCTTATCATTAATAATACAGGTCCTCTTTTGAAATGAATACTGGTTTACATACCTTTTGTAATCTTTTATCATTAGACATTAGGTAAAGGCATTAGAAAAGTAGAATAGTTATAAGCAACTGGACAATATATGCATTGATGACCATAATATTACCTCCAATGCTATAATGATTTTTGTAGCTCTAAGAACAGGTGTTAGTTGCTTTTAGTCAAATTTATATGGAGAAGACTTTTTTCCCATATATAGTACAGATAACTAATAATCAGCTAAATTGGATATTTATCAGGGCTAGTTTGCTTCAACTATTTGCCATGACTCAAATCTTTGTATTCAAATCAAAACAACTTAATCATAAAGGGAGGCTTTTAAATTCTAACATATAAGCTTCATAAAATACGAAATGAGACTTCCAACCAGAGCCACCTATAAAAACATTTCCAAAAATTTTCAGAATACTAGATGTGGTATCAACCTGATTGCTCTAGCAATAATAAAAGTTAGGCAAAATAAAATCAATACCTTTATCCTTATTGAAAGAAACATTTTTGTAAAACCGTTGCTTTGCTTCAAAAGAAATAAAATAATTCTTCAAAACACCATGACAATGTAATATATCGACATTTGATGACATTATTACAATGTTTATAATTCTTGCAAGGTGTGCTATTTAAGAGCTTACAATATCGTTTTCGCTAGATTAGTAATAAAATACATAAATGTGCTTGAGATCATGCCAGTGTAAGAAATGTAGAGCCAAATGACTGTGTGACATGTCAGAGTTAACTAGTTAAATATCATCTGCATCGCCAACATGAGAGGGTACTAACTGTCATGCTATGTGGCATACTTTTCGCGCAAAAATATATAGGCAAAAAGTAAAGATTACAGACTCACTTCTAATGTAGCTCAGGAACTTTTTATGCAAAACTCTCTGTTGCGCTTTTGTCGTGAAATACAAAAGATTTTGCAATGCTCGGCCATTCATCATGTGTGTTTATGTACACCAAAAAAAATGTTGACTACTTTTCACTTATTTGGCTAGCAACTTAGAACTTGAATCGCCAGTTTTCCTATTCAGTAAAGCATGATACCGCTAAAAACAATCATACTATAAACATGCCGGTGTTCAACTCATTTACACAGACTCGTCTTTCTGGTTGTTGCTCATGTGCAGATGACTACCATTTTAAAACAAACTCGCTTGCACGTAAACTTGCCTCACTTCAATGCAAAGTGAACTTCCTGGACTTTGATATACAGTGTTATTTTTAAATCAGTGGATAATTTGTTGCTTGAGAATGCTTCCTTTGATAATTATTGTTATACCTTGTTATGTAGTATGGTGGTTAAAGAAGACAATTTTTAAACCACGGAAAGTGTTCGATGTTAAAGACAAAGTTGTCCTGATTACTGGAGCTTCTTCCGGATTAGGGAAAGGTATATGTATAATATAGCTATCAAATGTATATATAATAAATAATAGAATATAATGCAATATGATATGTAATGCTTTATATAAAAGAATATCATAAAATATATGATAAAATGTATTATAATATAATGTAGTATGATATATGATATGATTAATAGTATATAAATAATGGATACAATATAATATAACATCAGGGGTCAGGGGCGAACAACCCCCCCCCTCCCCCAGAAGCTCCTAAAATTTTGCCAATTCTGAGGCCTTAAATGGCTTAGAATCCTTAAATTTTACTCAAAGAGACCCTTTCAGTATAAGAAAAACACAAGGAATACAAGCCTCTGAATATCCAATGCATTAGCAGCCAATGCGAGTCAACCAAGTATGTCCCTTACATCCCTCCTTGGATCTGGATCTAGTTATTGCCCCAAATCTCGCGCTAAAGGTCATTTCATATTATAATTGACCTATAAGAACTTTGTCAGAGAGGGAATGTGAAAATTTCCTTGAATGTGTAATGCAGAGTGTTGTGAGAATTGTGTGATGCAAAATTTAGTGCAAAATCTACATTGGCAAGCTCCAGTATCCTCCTATCCAAAACTGTGCTTCCATGTCAACAGCTTGTAGTCTAGCATGCATGAAGGGAACAGTTGTTGAGGGTTGGTGCTCAGCAGAATTCAAAATGACAGATTGTTTGACCAAAGTCTCAGTTAGATGGCGAAATCCACTTATACCTATGATGCAAAGTTCAGTGCGAATTGTACTCATTGTGAATGGGGCTGATCAAGGCTACTATGCACACACAACAATAAGAAATTGTAATTTATATCATGAGCAATTTTCTTTTTTTTCAAATTCGATTGAGTCAAGGCACAAGAAACCTATCTAGGTCGACTAGGACAACTAGGCAATTTCTGTTTGATAAAAAATGTTTTAAAACTTCACATTTTTCTAAGAAGATAACTGTAAGTCTCAGGTTCCTCACATGGCAATGGTGTCATACAAATATGTACATGTTTTCTAAGCTGTAAAGGGCCCTAGTTTGGTATCAAAGAACAGTTTAGGTTATGGGTAAATGTTGCTGTAAGTATTGGGTTGAAAGTTGCTACTGAAATTTGATAACCTATACTATTGTATTTAAAACACATAAAACAGGTATTAATAGGTAGATAGATTTAGTTTAGTAGAGGAAGGTTTTATCTAGTAGAAAAGAATCAAACTTAACTCTCTCTCTGCATCTTGGAATCTGCTAATGAAAAAGTACACAGACGCTGAAATAGTAAACACAAGCCTGTGACTTAAGATAATATTTACATTCAAGAATGGTGGTTTTTTAATATATTCACACTTTTTCGTGCTACTCTAATTTTTTCCTGTTTCTTTGTTAGCATTTGCGTACAAATTTGCTGAAGCAGGTGCCAAGGTGATACTGTCAGCTAGAAATGTAGAAAAACTGAGGGAGGTAAAAGGGGCTATCACTGAAAAATACTGCCTGGTAATTGTGTTTGACAATTCTTTGTTACCTTTTGATACTTAAGTCTGGTTAAGCAGTGAGTACATTTGATGTTGAAATTAGCAAGAATACCATCAAGCCACAAGTCTTGTTTTTTCATGAAGCCAAGTATTATAATTAAAATTCTAAGAATCATATAGTGCAGAAAAATAACTGACACAAGCGAGACTCAAACCCATGACCCCTGTCTTTGAACGCCAAGTGCTTTACCGCTGAGTTATCGGGTCATGCTTTCTAGCCACCACGCGAGTCCAACCCATTTATCTGCACTGCCCCTCTCTTTAAATTAAAATTCTCCATGCAATTCTTCATCATTTTTGATTTCACATTATTCATTACCAAAAGAAACATTACTCCCATTTGATATTCATTCTAAATCTTCACCATTTGTTTAGCATTAGTTTTTTCTATTTGTGTAAGGATTCGGAGCATGAACCAGATGTGGTATATATTGATTTGAGTGACAATGAAAGTGTTTCCAAAGCTGCTGAACAAGCTCTTCTTGTACATGGGCATGTTGATATACTCATCAACAATGCTGGCATCAGCTGCAGAGGTAGTGTTGTTCAGACAACCATGGAAGTTTATAAGCAGCTGATGGATGTCAATTACTTTGGACCACTTCTTCTGACAAAAAGTAAGTCTTTTCATTTATGTTCTTAACTAGAAGAGAAAGTATTTGTTTGTCTCATTCAATAGAAATAAAGGTATAAACAAAGGTTTTACATCTTTGGATAATTTTAATAAATTCTATGAAATGCTCTTCGGTTTGTATCATGTTCTTGTTCACAGAACTTTTTAGTATCATTCTCTCATTACTTTTTTTATTATTATTATATTAATATATTATTAATATTTATATCCACATCCTTCTTGGTGAATCTCCTTCATTTTCAGACAAAACTTTGGTTTCCAGTTTTCCTTCAAGCTTGAAATTATCTCCCAAGAGCAGAATCTTTGCATGACAACCACAACTGTAACTCGCTGTAACATATTCAGTGTAATTTCTACAACATAGGCAGTGTAATTTAGTATATTTTTAACCATTTTTAGTCTCAATCTACATCGTTACTTGACTATGTCATAATTCTGTCAATGTTTACAAACCATTTTGAAGGTCTGCTGCCATCGATGATAGAAAGGAGACAGGGACACATAGTGGGAATCAGCAGTATCCAAGGCAAAATAGCGATTCCGTTCAGATCATCGTGTATGTATGGGCTTCTTGTATCCTTTTTCTCCTGCTGCTGCTGCGACCTGCATTATTCTGTGCATAAGCTTATAATGGACCCAGTCTGTAGCTTTCAAACTCATGTGAAAAACGCGGTCAATCATTTCGCTTTCTATCATCAAAAGGGCTGGGAAAACGCAGCCGTTGCTATCCCCTATGCCTTGTTGATGTACCGCGCTCGTAATTCGAGAAAGCTGCAAATCATGCAACAGTTTTTTACTAAGGGAAGTTTTTCTGCACACCTAAATTCTTCCAAATCATTCCATGCCTATTTTAAGCAGGAAGAAGATAGGCGCAGTCTATGTTTGTAGGGTATTTGACAACGTTAAGCCACTGTGATTGTTTATGTCTATATTATCCTGTAGTCTAGGATATTTTGCAGGATATTTGTTTGAAATGCGGAAATTAAGGGGCAATTAACTGATTATGTCACCTTATTACCATGACCTGGTGGCGTAAACACAAACAAAAGGATGTGTTGTTGATTACAAAACCATAGAGACAGGGACAATGCAAGGACGTGATTACATTTTCTCCTTCGTCAATGAATGACACAATGACACTGGCAGTTCTTTTAGGTGACGGGGCGATACAGGGGCGATAACGGGGCGATATAAAAGGGTTTGGCCAGGAAAATGTCATCAGAGTCTCTAAAAAGGGTCGAAGGAACGAGAGGGGAAGGAAAATGCACTCGAGATTTTGCGAATAATAAAATACACGCTTTTTTATAAGGAACCTACCTCAAGGCCTAGTTCCAAAAGTTCCTTATTCGTAGACCTCAAATCATCAGATTGTAGTACCAAAAGTTCCTTAAAAATTCTTTAATTTTCGCTGCACATCAATAAGCCTTAGCACTTAGTAGAGAGAGGGGCGAGACAGCATATGCGGAAACTACTCGACGAAGCACTTGACACACGAGTAGCAAACAATCTATGCGAGTATTGGCTGCAAATGAATGGAACTGGCTTTTTAGTTCTTGGTGCTTGCAGTTATAAAAAATTTTCAAATCGAAAAGTTCCTTAGAGATTTCGTAGTATAAGTTCTTTAAATATTTCGGCTTCTACATGTAGGTTCCTTATAAAGTGGTTCCTTATAAAAGAAGCGTGCAAAGCAACGGGTAGTTACCGTTAATTCAAATTTATTTAAAAAAAGCTTGCGATCAATGCTTGAGTGATGGGTGGATTTTAAGTATTAACTGGCATGCCACCTTCTTGTAAAAAGAGATCTTGATTGTAATTGGACGTTACCACCTTTTATTATGGGACAAGACCTGTAAATTCATTATAGCCGGCAACAAAGACGCTTTCCTGCTTTATCGTGTTTCTGTCGCTTATGTGCTGATAGGAAGTGTTTGCAGTTGAATTTGCTCATCTGTCGAAGAGACAACAATGACGCCACTTTGAAAGCTGGTCTCATCCCTTGTTGAGCTCTATTAGTAGCGTTTAAAACACACTCACCTATGTTTCACCGCGAATGATGTTGATGATGTTAATTATTCATCAATGCTATAAGCGTACAGATTACTTAAGAGAAAAATAACTCAAAGGGTAAGCAACAGGACAAAGAAAGGCAAATATTATCTTAGGTAGTGTATTTCTTCATTAAAACATCAACCGAGGTGCCAAATTTTCTTTTATCATCAGAACCTAACAACCATTTGTTAAATAGATATTTTGTTCCAAGAAGATTTATTGATAAAATATTTTCCTTCTCAAAAAATTTCCAAACTTTTGCTAGGAAAAACGAAGTAAAATACGCCAGCCTATTAAATCATTTTCTAGGAGAATTATAGAAAAGTTGCGTTAGGAAAATCCACTGAATAGTTCGATTCCACTTCTCCCCGCATACCAACTTCTCTTTTTGCTAATGAATTCAACTGTACACACATTGCAACTGTTAGTCCCTGTAGCTTGAAGTCCAATCTTTGTTGTATCGATGTAACATGTTCCCATTGTAGATGCTGCCAGCAAGCATGCTTTCGATGCCTTCTTTTCCTGCCTCCGATCTGAAGTTGCTAGCTCCAACGTCAATGTGACCGTAGTCAGCCCTGGGTATATTCGTACGAATCTGTCCATTAACGCGCGAACGTCAGATGGGGGACAGTATGGGAGTAAGTGAATTAACGTTCCATTTCTTTTCCATGTCTTATTTGTCATTGGGGAATTCGACTTTCTTCTTCAAATTTTTAGTTGAAGGTGAAGTGGCGTGTTGGTATTGATTTAGGCCCATTTCGCTCACGCCATTCTATTTTGGTGGAATCGTGCAAGCCCACTCTTGTCTTGTCTTTCAGATCTACTGAAGCAAATAGTAATTGGTACCAATAGTTTCTCGCCCTGGTATCAATAGTCATGTCAATGGCTTTTCTACATTTTGCTTGAAATCTTAGAATGTGTAAGCTCTATCTATGGCATCTTGATCAAATCATTTGATCATTACCGTCATCCATCGCACTGCCTAGTAAACACAGGTTTCGTCAAGGGGTAGATTTTTATTATAAATTCTCGTTGCCTTAACGACAATCTCCAGATGCAACTAAACGATAATCCGATGATTCAAGTTCCCCAAGATTATTGAATTAAATCCAGAAAAGACCACATCAGCTTTCACTAGCTTTAGAGATAAGGAAATGGGCTTTCTTAGTTACACTTGCGACGCACATTTTGCAGTGATTTTTGGGTAAAAGATAATTCCCTAAAAATATCTTCCCCGTACAACTTCCATTAATTCTTTAGAAATTTCTCCTCCTCGGTGGTGTTTTTTTATCATTATTTTATGAGCATTCTAATCCGGTTACTTTCACTCTTGCATACCACGCTTCTTACCCCGCAGCTCTAGATGCAACAACGGCCGCTGGGATGGAGCCAGATCACGTTGCCCAGGAAATACTAAACGCTGTGGAATGTTTGCAAGAGGACGTGGTGATTGCGGACGTGAAAGCAAACCTCGCCATCCTCTTAAAAACACTCTGGCCAACGCTACTGAGCCGAGTGATGAAGAAGAGGGCTTTCAATGAGGCCCAGGACGCACAGAACCATGCAAAGAGTAAAAGCGATTGAGAGAAAAAGTCTATTGCAACAGAAGCATGGATAAGAGTGACTTATAGAAACCACCGGGGGTTTTGTCCTATAAAAAGACCGTGTTCCAGACCTCAAACGATAAAACAGAATTTAAAGCTTCTTTGTACCCCCTTCTGCTCTATGTTTGTAAGTAACTTAATTAAATGTAAGCCTAAATATAGTCAGTTGAAAAATCGGAATATTGTTATTGTTTCTATTATCGGGCAGATTTCCTCAATATTTGTCTTGTTCAACTCAAAGGTGCATTTCTCTTTAAGTTTGTACCACAAAACTTGCATAATGAAAGTAATATTTTCTACCCGAAACTCCTCTCAGAGAATGAAAACGTTCGAACCCGCCAAACTCGTTAGTTGTTTTATTGTCAACTGTTCATTTGAATTTTGTCTAGCTTCAGTACCTACACGGCATGCCTCAAACGTCATACGACCGTAACATTGGCAAACCTTTGTCGAGCGTTATCCTAGAGGTAATATATCTCTAATGTAAGCGGCAGTATCTTTCACAAGCATCTTGTCTCCAAGACAATGCATGCCTGAAGGGTGTTCCTCGCTGCTACATTTATCTATAATTCATACTCTACAATGAATCTCTTCAAATACTCGACTTTAAAAAATGTCTCTTTCGATTCTCGACTCAACGCTACCTCTCATCTTATTGAGTATTGGCCTATATGTACACTTAACGAAAGAATTAAGGTCCCCAAACGACACGGAATGCGTTGATTCGGAACGAGCAATGGGAAATTGTAAACATACAAGTGCGATTACGGTAAGGAAGAACAAATGCATGAGCAAGCCTAAAGTTAGCAGCATTTCACATAGTACCCGATCTTGAGTAATAGTTGAAATTTGCCAGAGAAAGCATGATACAACCTGTCAATGAGTAATGTTTACCCAAATAGGAACTCTTTTGAGGGGGCTAAACAGGAACTCTTTTCAGGGGGCTCCCACTTTCCAACTAGACGCATCTGCAGTCATTTAAATCTGATACATTTTTAGTGTCTGTTGCATATCTATTCTTTGAGATTGTCATGGCATAATCGCGGACTTGCTTGAACTCAATCTCACTAACAGAGTTTTTGTATCCTTAATTGTGATATTTTGAATAATTTGTTAGGATATGCTGCTATCAATTTCGTAAAAAAAAGCTAACAGAACCTAGCGTGCAAATTGTGATTTTGGTGACTTTGGAAATTTTAGAAACTGACTGGTCCCTAACACCTCCATTTCGAGAGCGTCAACCCCCTTGAATTACGCCATTTTCCCCTATGGAAATTATGAATGTCATCGCCTGCGCGATTTACTTCCTCCTTGGTCGATTCTGCTTTGGTATGCTGCATCATGGGACTGTTGTCAATCAAAAACAGCCAACCACAATGCACAAGATTTCCAAAAGAGTGTATTTGATAGCCGAGGAAGTTGAGTGTACATACGAAAGTAACCGGTATCGATTTGCAAATGATTATTGCAGCTAAATAGCCGGCAAGTCTTTCTTCTGTGAATTACTGTCTCACAAACCATCTGGCGATTAACTTTATTTGTGGACAAAGCCGCATTTCTTCCTCTACTGTTAGGCCGTTTGCTGCATGATTCTTGCATGAATTGGAGCTGCCGCATCACCCAGTCGTAACTTAGCAAAATGGCAAGGATTATGACAGTGACCCCAATGGACTCCAGTGCATCGGAGTTAGAACTTCATGAAATGAAAGGTTCGTTCTCGATTTACTTTTTATAAATGAACACTGGCTGCTCAGTTTTACTGAGGCGGCGTTTCAATTTTGTTTATCCATAGCAACGGTTTAGCTTGTTCGGCAATTTATTATTTTGATTCTAAGGTCTCAGTGCAGCTTCTCATGTCAAGAAACCTTCTTTAGCTCGTTATTTTGCTGTGCTACACAATGAAATGTCGACATATTTCAAGTCAGGTCGTTTCAATTTAAAACTGTTGGACTTTCTAGAGTCCGCACATGACAGTAAATCAGTTTTAAGGACTCAAAACTCTAGGAATAGCAACACAACTTCGATTCCTGTTCCCGTCGGATGACATCAGTTAAAAGGGATGTTGCTAAGATAACTGTTTGTTCGGACGAGAAACAAATAATTGCCCTGACTGTAATAACCAGTGACTCGTACACTGTGGAAAACAAACTGCCAATATATTGATGCTTGCTTTTACCTTAAAGGCGCCTGTCTATCCATAGCTTATTTTATTACAGTTTCTTCTGTCCGTTTTTAATATTTTATTCTAATTTATAAACGCTTTGCTAATGCTTTTTAAGAGCTCGTGTAATTCGACTTTTTCGAAAACTGCAGTTAATAGCGATGTTTATCTCAAAGTGTCTTGAAAAAGCTTTTCAGGTTGGAAATATTTGACCATCTCCTAATTTCTCACTACACAATCAAGACAAAGTTCAAGCAACCAATGCTGAATCAAACTATTTTCGTTTTACTAACTTACTAACCATGATGTATGCATTACAAATGTATGGATAGATAGATAGAGAAACAAGAAATCCAAAGATGGCTTTCTATGCTAGCTGAATTTTAAATTAGCAAAGGTTTTGTTACGGTTGTGTAGATATTTTTGTTTCCTGTGACAGTACACAAGATCACTATTCCATTCAAAAAAAGAGTTAGTAGTTGATTTCAAATGGATATCAAGTTGCTTTTTCTAAAAAACTTAAAATGTATTCATATACCATATCAGGATCATATACAGGTATATGAATTTCTTTAAGGCTTCATAAAGAATTCTGGTTTGACTTCAGCCAAACATGCAAAAAAAACATTCTTTTGAAATAATGCCTTGTTCTGAAATAAGCTGACAACTATTAAGTTATGCATAGTTGATGCTTTAATTTTATTTGGAAACACTATGTTATGTTTCCAAGTAGATGAGAAGAAACTTTCTGGTCAAAAGTATTGTTAAAAAGTATGAAATATATGGGCTTCAAAAGTATCATTTTCAGGTTTGCCTCTAAGATTCCATGTAATGCATTCCTCTCATGGACTCAAGCCTTACTGTAATTTTGATGTCACTTCTCTCCACATATCTCATCAGATGAAGGCTTTTTTCTTTTTCACATTTCAGGCGAAAATGAAATGGAAATGGAAAATCCTGATTCCCAAATGTTTGGTGATTTACCAAGTAGGGTAGGAAGCAGATCTGCCATGAGCTTTCACCACAGAGCCGTAAGTCGCAGAAACGCTCGAGGAAGGATGTCTAACACAGATGGGAGTGCAGTTGAATTACCTGTTGATAGAGCTGAAAGTCAATTGGAAATGCTAGAGCTAGAGGATAGTAGCCACGATCCACTTGCTGCATCAAGAAATCTTGACAAAATAAGGACTGCACCAATTCCCCTTGGCCAGAAAAAGTCTATCAAGTAAACGCCTTTCGCCTTTTTAACCTGAATTTTTTGTGTTGATAACAAGCCCTTGGATTGGTAGATTCTAAATGCTAGAAATGTTGTGGTTTTTATCACAAATAAACTTTGTATGCAATTTGCCCATCAGTAAAAAGGCAAGGTTTACAAAAATCAGCATCAATGTTCTATTTTTTTGTCAACATTTTTAAGTCAAGTATTTAACCTCTCTTTTCAGAAATTTGCATGAAAGAGAAACAGAGAGAAAGAAGAAAAACCTTTCCTGTTGGAAATCTTCCAAATTGAGGATTGGAATGGTATATTACAGCTAATTTATTTTAATTTTATACAATTTCATAGGGCCAGCTTGTTACCTTTGTATTGAAAAATAAGTAGCTCATTTTTTCAATCCCAATCTATAAAAGCAGTGAGAGCCAAAAACAAAGTTGCTAGACACTCGCAATTCTGATTGTCTGTTGTTGTGTGCTTGTAACTTTAATATGAAATTTTTGAATGGCATATTTCAGCTCTATGAAAGTAAGAAATGGTAGGGACTGATAGTGGATATCACTAAATAAGCAACAGGAAATAATAGAGTGGATACTGAAAACTGAAGTGAGATGGAGAAATTGAGTGAAACAAAATTAATAGGATGGGAACAATACTTGTCATTGCTTTAGTGGCTATATTGCCAGTGGCATAACAAGGGCAAAATGGTTACTGGTATGATGACCAATAATGGTGTGATTGCTAGTGACAAAGATCTTTCCCAAGAGGGTAAAACTTGGTTCAAAATTGGAGGAAAGCGCTATTGTTCATAGCTGACCCATCAAACAGCATCTCAAACAGTGGATTTTGCAATCTAGGCATGGCCCTTGCTGTTTAAATTCTATATTAGTGTGATGGTGGCCTGTTTATTGTTCTTGCAATGCACATATTTCGTAAAACATGCTCTTTGTTTTAGTCCTGGTCATTGCTGAAAATGAGATTAAATGAATCCTTTCACACTCTTGAATTATGGCGTAGTCCTTTGAAAGAAGTCGAAGGTACGTCATGATTTATTCATTTGAGACTCTTATTTTGACCTGGCAGAAGCCACAACTATTTCAGATAACTCTTGTGATAATTATTCATCCTCCGTGATTTTGTTTTCCTTTTGTTTTCAAGCCAGCTCCAGTCGTCTTTTGTTAGTTATGCCTGCTAACGCTTTCAAATGATGCCTAAATTCAACCTGCTAACATCCATGCAGGATCTTGTTGGCTGCAAAAGCTGTTTGCAAGCACTGCTTTGGGAGCCTAAACAATAATAAATTTCCGCACAGAGCTGTTAGAATCAAATAAAAGAAATAATAGTTGCTAGATGATTGGAATGCATGCATGTTCTTTTAAGTTTTCTGTCTCAGAGAAGGTTCACCTGCTGAATAATTTCCGTCATCGGCTTTCGCAAAAGGAATTTATACGCCTTTCAACTACCGTTCTTGAAGCATCTCTTTTGATAGTTTGAAACCCTAAACCTTTAATTTGGCGTCAGTCGTTGGAATGCCATTATAATAACTGTGAACTACTTTGCTAATGTTTCGTATTTCGACCAATTCGGTTCTGGAGCTGACACGTGGTCTTGCTTCCAAATACGTTCAGTAGGAATTCAAGGATCACGAAATTCAAGCAGCTTGAAACCTCTAGGATATATGGTTTCAAGTGAACTAACAAAAACCAGTTTTACCTGTTTTACCAGCTTCTTTCCATTTAAATACTTCTCGCCTTACACAGTTACCATGCGTTGTAAACCACATATTTGCCCCGTGTAAACTAGGGCTGAAACCTCACAATTAACTTGGGAAAAATAGATTGTTTGCGTCTACCGTTAGCGAGCACAAGCAGTATTATAATTTTACTTCCTTTTGTATTGCTATCCACAAAACCTTTCATCTCAACAACTATTGACGCAGGATCTACTCGCTCCATTTCTAGGTGAATTTGGAAATGGTGTGCTGTCGTACTTCCTGTTTCTGAAGTCGCTACTGCTTCTGAACGTCGTGATCTTCGTGCTGGTTTTCAGCTTTCTGACAGTGCCGCAGATATTAAAGGAAGAGAGCACGCTAGTAGAGACTAGCAGTAACAGTACCCTAGTCCCATTTAGTCCCACTGTAAAGACAAATGTATCTTCAGGCAATGCCTCCTTTTCCGGTGCGTCGACTGCCTCCAGAATTTGCACAACCCCATCTTATAATTCATCAGGAAAGTCAGCCCAAGATCTTATTGTCGATTTCATCACTGGTCAGGTAAGAATCAAAGCGTGCTTCCTTTGCTCTTAAATCCAACAGCGATTTCTCCAAAACAAACTGTTTCTCTAGTGTGTTGAGTTAGTGATAATGACATAGCTTGTCTCTAATGTTTTTCACCCTCTGATATTCACCCTCTGATATTCACCCTCTGTTATCACCCTCTCTTATCACCTTCTGTTATCACCCTCTGTTATCACCCTCTCTTATCACCCTCTGTTATCACCCTCTTACATCCCCCCTGTGATGTTGACCCTCTGTTATCACCCCCTGTTATCACCCCCTGTTATCACCCTTTGTTATCACCCTCTAAGATTCCCCCTCTAATGTTCACCTTCTGTTATCACCCTCTGTTATCACTCTCTGACATTCCTCCTCTGATATTCCCCCTCTGATGTTCACCCTCTGTTATCACCCTCTGTTAGCACCTTCTGTTACCACCCTCTGCTATTACCCGCTTACATTCACCCTTTGTTTTTACCCTCTAACTTCCCCTTCTGATGTTCACCCTCTGATATTCACCCTCTGTTATCACTACCTGATTATTACCCTGTAACATCCCCTCTCTGATATTCGCCAGGGTTTTATCAGTACGACGCTGATGTTCTATGGAGCGTATTCAAACCAAACCCTTGCAAACCGTGACGTCAGATATGACATGCCCCTTGCCTACATGCTGGTCGGGATCAGCTATATGATCGTCAGCCTCATCATCATGGTCCACAAGTAAGGACTCTTTTCATATCAACTTGCTTAGCTTTCTTTGTGTGCCAAGTGAAGGCTATTTACGTACTGCCTCTGTTTACTTTCTTGGTGCCTGGTTTAGGGTTGTACCACAGTTTTCGTTTGGAAGTATGACAAAGGAGAAGATCTAAGGCTAGTGACAAACGAACGAGCATTTTGTGTGATGTTTGCAAACTTTTCTCTTTTAAAAATAATATTAAATAGCAATGAATTGTTTGACGGAATGATTTTTTAATTCGAAGCCGGCTTCGATTTCCCCTCTGCTAGGGAGCCTTCGCAGTGTACATTAGTAATCTAAATATATTTACGCATGGCTCTATACCTGAAAAGACAGTCATCTTGATTTGAAGATGCATTTTATTGAGAACTTACTAAGAGATGCTTTGTTCATGTTTAGCTTTTCAACTGGGTTTACAGAGAGCGTTATTGAGAGTGGAGGCTTGTTTTATTCATATTGTAATAAGATATTTGCCAGCTGGGATTACTGCATTACCAGCGACAAGGCCGCTGTATTAAAGAAGAAAAACATTTTTCAAGATTTGCAAGTGAGGAGAGTTTGTCTTTCTTCGTTTTGAAAACTATCTTTTGTCTTGAAATTGCAATTGTTTAAACTAAAGTTGTTTAAATATGATTGGTAATACTTTTATGCTTATTTAGTTTCATAAACAACATAATTGGCTAGGTTCTGGGAACGCAAAAACAACCCATTTATAAAACCTGTATTTCTGTTTGCAATCCCTCCGTATGGGCCTAGACAGTTTCCTAGCGTTTAAAATTTTCCCTATCAGCTTTCTTATTTCCATCCAGCTTTGGTTTCTTGGTCTTAAACATTTATCAAGGATTGTGCATGTTCAACGTTCAACAGCACCAGAGCATTTACCTTAGAGTTAGGGCTTCGAACTCAATCTTAGGTACTGACCTAAGTCGTTTCGGATTATGATGCCAGCTCTCTCTTATATAGAAGGAATTTTCACTCTCTTTCATTCCACAATAGCTGACCGATTTATTTTGATAGCCAAGTACAATTAGGTAAGTAAACGATGTATTGAAAATATGATTAATAAGAAGTCTGATATATTAAATACAACTTAAGTAAAGCTTGTCTACTTCTGCCTAGGTTGAACTCGCCGAAGAGAGAAGAAGGGAGAAGATTCAGAGTCGAACGAGATTTCAGAAATGCAAGATTTACACAGTTCGAGCTGTCATCAATCTGCTGATTCTTGGTTGCCTAGGTGGAAGTGTTTACGCCATAATTAAAACAGTGGAGATATCAGAGAAAGCTGTAGCCAGTGGTGTAAGATGTCTTCAGTATTTTTGTGTTTGATAATTATGTATAAACATGTCAAAAGTATGATATGCACATAGATTCAGGGCAACTTCGTTTCAATTCCAAAAAACATCGTTCCCTTGAAAACAGCGTGAATTATATATCACGTAAACTTGAAGTTAGAAATATTCTGCTACCCTGGAGTTGCCGCTCTTTACATTGGCGATTGTTTCGTCCTTAACGGAAGACGTATTTTGTATTTGTTTCTACCTAGCACCTGAAGATAATTTTTTAGACACTGCGAAAATCTATGCTTATCGCGCAGTGTCCTGGTCCTTCCCCTCAATGTGATCACACCACATGATTCCTTTGCCTGGAATTACAGAGAGCTGGCGACTCTCTTCACTGTGTGTGAAAGTTTGGTCATGTCAGGGACTCAAACCACGGGCTCAAGGGTCTGTAGTCAGCGCCTCTAACAACTGAGCCACAGGAGACGTTGGAACTCAATCGTGGGTTCTTAATTATTCAAAGTTTTACTGGAAACCTAACGGCTGCGCAATGTTTGCACTTTTCATTTTAGTAGAAAATCCTTAGCTAAGCTAAAAAGCCATGTCCAAGTCGGCAGCTAACGATGGCTTGCAAAGGATGAATCGCTGGGCTAATATCTTTCTCTATCTTTAACTGCGAACAAAACTTATTGACCATCACCAACGAAGAAAGGATCATCAATGAAAAATGCAACCTATTCTTTTTTTAAATTTAAGGTTATATTGCTCTAATTTTCTTAGGGAAACCTAAAGTTTGTAAAGACACCATTCTGCACTCATCACTGTGTTGATTATGTTTCATACAAGCACGATGGTCGGCTTGGTCGGGCTTCAAGTGATTTTTCCCGTCCATCCAAAATGAGTTTAATTATCTGCGACTTTTGTGGTAATCCCAAGATTACATGTCACGTTTGCGCAAAGCAGCTTGAATTGTTTTTAATCTCTAACCAGTTCTGCTAATTCCTCATTTCAGAATTTCCGCATTTTTTTTCTTATGCTGTAAAATTTGGGTGTATAGGCTCTGTCGATCAGGAAAGTGCCCCTTCCAGTGAATACCAGAAGCATAAAATTTTCATAGCACTCATGAGATTTCATTACGTTTAATAATAAAGCAGAAAATCCGTTATTTTTTCCAGGCCGCCGACCAATCAGATTTTGTTTCTGTGGTGAAAAAGTGGGCATCTTCACTCACAATTACAGCCTTGAACTTGGTATTGCCAATAGTATTCGAAGTTTTAACGGAATTGGAAGACTGGAACCCCCGTTTAGAAGTAACACTGGTCCTTTGGAGGTAATTTGACGCCAAACGCTAAAATTTACGCGATATCTTGGCAATATTATCTTTATCAATTTTGAGACGCATTTTAGAAGCATTTTGAGAGCAAAATTGGCATTGCAATAAAATGCAGTCTCTGATTACGAACGAAGGTTTATATATCTATAAATATTTGTATATAATCATGAGGTAAAGGCTGACAGGTGGAAAATTCTTTCCAAATGAGTGTTACGTATATATAATTATATATATAAACATTAATCAGGTGTCTAAAAGAACACAAATTAACGGCAAGCAAGATATAACGGTGAAAACGAATAATCGAACACGAAGTTAATAAATTAAAGTTAATAAATTTTTGTTTATTTATTTATTTATTAACTTCGTGTTCGGTTATTCGTTTTCACCGTTATATCTTGCTTGCCGTTAATTTGTGTTCTTTTAGACACCTGATGATTGTTTACACATGAAACTCAAAGTTGTGTCACAATAGTCTGTTTATTTTAGTCTAACTAATCGCTCCGATAAGTTGAGCACTCTAGACAGCAATATGATAATTAATATAATATATAAATAAATATATATAATTATATATATAAATATATTATATATAGCGCATAGAAATGGAAAAAATAAAACTACATGTTTTACGTCCATAAGCCTGTTTCGTTAATAGCTCACTCTTTAGAAGATATTTAGAATTATATATATATATGATTTTGCAGATCTGTCTTGTTGAAACTTGCTTCTATTACTGTTTTGGTCATCACGCTCTACACAACTGCACAGTACAAAACGCAGGTTAGTACTGTTTGTTTTCATTGATCAACCCTTTTGCAAAACTTAAACATTTAGAAACAAGTGGAATTTGTGTTCCAGTTTGTTTGAATCCTTTGAATGTGAATGGTGTGCAACAAGGTTAGTCGTTTGGGCTAGAATGACGTATGGATATTAGATAATGAATAACTCACGCGAGGTATTATTTAGATGGGAAATTTGTCTGAATGTTGATTGCCAATAGTTATGTGGAAGAAAACGTGGCCTGTCCTATTTTCCCTTTTGGGCCTAAAAAAGGGCTAAGCCCGCCTTTTAGAGCAGGTATGGTATTTGGAGCCCGAAATAATGACCGTATTATTCTTAAATTTCAGAATATTTATATGAGCCATCATTGACATCGTTTGACAGCGTTTGTCTTATTGTTTAGTAGATTTTCGTTGTTAAGTTTTGACAACATCATACGTTGCCCGCTTTTTCTGTGTACGGTCTTTTCAATATGACAGTTGAATATGATCAAAACTGCGATGTTTATTTGCAAAAAGTTGAAAAGCTAGCCGATTCCGTTTTGTTTAAACAGTGTTGGGAAAATATGATTGGCGCGCAGATGTACAACTTGATATGGATTGACTTGTTTGTTGTTGTGTTCGTTACTATAGTCGCGGAAACCTCTCGAAAGTAAGTAGTTCGCTTGGTTGCATAATAAATTGACAGTTCTTGCTATCCTAAATACAAAGCTACCCTAAATGGCTATTTGAACATCCTGAGGGTTTTCTCGACATCTATGTATAGGAGCAGTGACTCCAGCACCTGCAGTTCGAAACTACTCTCTAAAAAGTGCCTCTCTTTCTTTAGTATTCCATATTCAGTGTTATATAGTTTTATATTGTATGATATGGTAACATGAATTGATATTATAACATGTCATGTGTCATATATCGTGTCATTTCACATTATGTGTCATGTCCTATGTCATGTCATATAATGTGCCATGTCCAATTCATGCCATGTGATGTCATGTCGTGTCGTGTCGCGTCATGTCATGTCATGTCATGTCATGTCATGTCGTACAATATCGTATCGGAGATCATTCATACCATTCATACTTGTCTTATCCTTTTAGATATATCAGCCGGTATCTTGGCTGCGGCTGTAATCTTGGTGATAAAATTGGCCAGCAAGAGTTCCAAATCGCAAAAAATGTTTTGGACTTGATATATGGACAGGCTCTTATATGGTGAGTATGATTTTCTCACATGTGGTGAATGAGTTTGAGTCAGATTCTGGCTTCTAGGTTCATCCTTCCGATTTATTTATACCACCATTCATCTTATTGATAAGTGGCTTAATCTCATGTTTATTTTCTAAAGCAGAAACGACCAAACTTAGTGCACAATTTCTTTGCAGGATTGGCACCTTCTTTGCCCCACTTATTCCAGTCATCGGAGTTTTGAAGCTAATACTCGTGTTCTACGTGAAAAAGGTAAACACTGATTATGCTAGCTCTGATTAAAACTGCTCGCTGGAAATTGTTGGCGCTTCTCTCTAAAAATCTAAAATTATCTTCCCTTTTGTTTTGATCAACTTTATGTAAGCTGTTATTCAAGTTTTGCGATGTTTAGTTTAAGTAGATGCATTTTGAATAATCCGATTGATATTATCCGTAGATCAGCCTCATGTTCAACTGTAAACCATCCTCGAGGCCATACCAAGGATCAAGAAACAACTACTTTTTTACTCTGTTGTTGCTGTTGACGTTCTTGCTATGCGTACTTGGCGTCGGCTGGGGGCTTACAAAGTACGCAGTAATGTTATTTTTATTTCCAATTTGGTTTTCATTTCAATCAACCTCTGTATCTTTCTCAAGGTTTAGCGTTGCTTACTATTAGGTATGTTTTTGCAATTATCACCTTCTTGTTACTCTTTAGTGGCCAAGTTTTTCAAATGAAACTGTTGTTTGACAAAATGACAAATGACAAATGTTGGAATAGCTCAATGTATAGGAACAGTGGTTTGCCACCTGTATGGGCCTTAATGCAAAAAACAGGAATTTTATGAAGTGTGATTGTCGTATATTTTTGTTGGTTTTAACAACAGTAGACCCAATCCCGTGCAGCCTCAACTGTTTTGTGCAAAGAGTTCCATAATGACCTTGTCCCATAATGATGACAAAACATCCTTTCTTCCGCAAGGCAACTTCTAACAAGCGCTAATCTTTTTTCAGAATGACGACTTCAAACTGTGGACCATACAGGTAAAACATTGTTCATATCATTTGAAATTTTCCCATCTTGAAGCATTTGAACAGATTTAACACGCTTGGCTAGCGAGCACTCCTTGGTTACCATCACACCCCATGACATGTCACTGTTAAAAACGTTGAACAAGAATCGATGTCATGTAACTGTTAAAAACGTTGAACAGGAATCGACCTGTCACCAATAACGACTTCTCATGGCTAGCTATGCATCCACATTAACCCTTACAAGATTATGAAATTCCTTTATCGTTCTCGTCTGTTATAGCAGCAAATTTTGAACCAAAACCTACTGCTTTCCAGTTTCTCCCCCTTCAGCCAGCCTAGTCGCCAGACTTCACCTTACTGTGACAACAAAATGCTGACCAAGCACAAATTGCCTAAAAATATAGAGAACAGTAAGAATCTGCGCGTAAGAACCAACTTTTTCAGAATTTGGCTAAAGAGGTTCATGTACTATTGGGTACATGTCAGTTTAGGTAAAATAGGTTCTTAATCAGGTTCTTAATCAGGTTCTTAATCAGGTTCTTAATTTCTACAGTTGTCGACATATTGTTGTTGATTATCTGAAAACAGTATTGGATCTTGTCTGTTCTGCATCCTAAATTTATATTAGTGTACAAATGTTGCCAAAAGTCCACCAACAACGTTTGGTTAATGATTTAGTATTGTATATAAAATGTTTAAATCAAAACCAAAATTACAGATGTAAATGTTACATCTTCACGAACAGTAATTGTTTCATGACAACTGTTCAAATTCAACATACATTGTCAATTTTGAGTTTCATTTTAACAATTCAATTTGCTGTTACCTTTTTGGTTTTCGGAGAAAAATATATAGATTAAATAGTTAAAAACTTCATAAATGAACCTGTTGGAAGTTGTTCTTATATTTTGAAGTATCAAAAAAAACAAATTTCTGCCAGGAGGTTCTCAAATCCCTAGGTTCTTACATGCGGGTGTTTAATGTACCACTAGCTGTTTTAATGTTAGACTAAAAATTGGCGTTTTGTTTAAATTGTACATTGATAGGCTCAATGTTTTTTTTATAAACTATTAATTTTAATCTTTTAAACTACCAATCCAGTCAATTATTGCAGTGCATTATTTTACCAAAACAGTCACTGTATGCCTCTAACTAAAAGCACCTGTATGTCGACAAAATCACAATGGCAAGAATTGCCGCTATGCAAATTAATAAATATTTTTTATTATTTTATTTTATGTTTTATTTATCTAAATGCGATTTTACGCAAGCTTAGGCAAAACACCTTGGCATCAGCTTAAGACTTTTTGAGGCACTTGCCAGTCGGTGCTAGGCAAAGATCAAACATTGTGACGGCATTTTATCTAAACCATTCAGTCCAATGGAATAAAAAACAGATCAAAGGTGGTATGAATAGCTGGTCTTCTTTTACGATTCGGCATTTATTTGCTGATGCAATCAGAATAAATATATTCGTATTGCTGGAAAGGTCACCTAATAATACTCTAAGGCCCTCATTTGGATTTCTCTTACCACACGCAAATTTTATTCCACTATTGTTTTTCTCCAACAGAAACTTTGCATGTGACCCTGGCAAGCAAATGTTTGACATCATAGCAGTGAGAATCAAGACCTGGCCAACAGTTTTATCAGAAATAATGAATTTTGTGGAAACACCTGCATTCCTTGTTCCAATTCTCATAGTCATATGGTAAGGCTCGAATTCTTTGATTGTCTTCTCTAGATACCAGTGTTGCTGTTGCTGTGCTAAACTCACATGCACAACAATACTTGTGGAAGTGGGCTGAAAGTACCTTTGTATCTACTAATTTCTGAATCCTTAAATATTCTTCTTATCTTTTTTATTTCTTACCTCCAAATTTGCTCATTTCTTGATGGCATAATCTTCGTTATTACTTCTCTGACTAAACTATGCATAAGGGGCTTTTATGTTCACTTGCCTGCATGTCATTCAGCATTTTTATTTGAGGACGACTTCATAGAGGCTGCAACTTCTGCATGAACTTTAAATGTGCTGTGCTTCGTTGCTGATTGATCTTAAGGGTTTCTACATCTCGTCAAAGCCATACATTGCCTTTCGATACGAATTTTCTCTCCATACATTCAAAAGGCATATTTATCTCAGTGCTGACTATTGTCACGACGTTTTTGCCTGTTTCAAAGACAAGAGAAATGTAACCGAGGCTATTTGCCTTGAGAAACGAGGCTTCATCATTCTCAGCATGTTTGTCTCTTTTCAGTTTGCTGTTATATTATTTCCGCTCCATGACGACAGCCCATGAGCGCATGATTGAAATGCTTAAAGATCAGCTGGTCATGGTAAGAACTTTCTCCTTGTTACATATTTACATTTTCATAAGACAGAGAAAAAGTTCTGAGCGGTGATGTTCGTAGAAAAGTTGTTACAGAGGATTTCCCGCCAACTACGCTTAAAATTTTAGCAACTCTCCACTATGTTCTGACCAGTATACTTTCATGTTTGATACGCAGATTGCTGCTCGTAACCCTGTTACGTTTGTGAAGAAAGTCGCAATGCAAATTCCCCAGAAATTCAGAATTAGCAATGAATTTTTTTATACAGATATAAGTGACTCTGACTGTGTTGAGTATTCTTTTGTTGCTTCCAACAAACTTACCTGTTGATTTCTTAATTTTTTGCAGGAAGGGAGAGACAAACGATTTTTAATGGAGAGGCTTTTGACTCTGACCAAAAAGACGGATGATGCTGGCCAAGCTAGTACTTTATTACCGTCGAAGGGTTATCGTTATTAGTTTATGATAAGGACTGTTTGAAATACAGTGAAATTGTGTGTCCTTTTAAGATGTATATATTATTTTGATATGAGCGGTGAATATTTACAAAGTTGTTGCTCTAAATTGTAATGACGGGGATGTAAGTACCACGTGGATGCTGTTGCGCAGCATTACGACTATTACCAGTACAGATGGATGATAGGAGCGCGCTGTGGAGGCGCAGTCTCGTTTTTATGTCAAGCAAGTTATCATAAGGTGGCAAGGAGATAAAAGGAGCCAAGTGAAAACATGGCCTGAATATGAAGCAAATGATGCATGCAATTATCCTTGAAAATTTCCACCCTAACTGTCAGAGGCTTTTTAAGAAAATCTGTAGGTTGAAATTAGTTGAATTGCGGTAAGAGAAAGCAGTCCTAGTTAACCAACAAAGGATGCTTTTTGTTTGCTGCTTTGAAATGCTGGGAAAGTGCAATATCGTATCTCATTTTGTACTTAGTCTCTTCCTTAAATCGCTTGTCGCAACCTTAACCTTACTAACTTCAAATAACTTCTAGGAAGTTATGTTTATTTTGGATCCTGATGCTGTAGAGTATATTTATGCCGTAGGTGGTCATTTTAGTGTATCAGCCTTTTTTCGGGTTTGAAAGGTTAACTTTCCTCAGCTCCTTTCGGGAGTCTGCCATTCACTATCTTTTAGTGTATTTGTTAAGCGTAATCAAACTGTTCATCAAATGGAGTTCTTGAAACCATGTAATTTAGGCCCATTTCACAGTTTGGCGTTGGTGCAGCTCTCCTTACTCTTTCTTCCAAGGATTTCTGATACATCCTCTAACCCTTGTTTCGCATACCTTGAACGTTTTCCAGTTAAGCAACACTTTAACAGGCAAGAATAATTGAAAGTACGTGCCTAAAACTGTCTTGCTACATCCAGAGTAGATTGCCTGGAAATCTTTTACCTGCCTAGTCACATCCTAATATACGAGTCAATTGTATCAGTTATTCTTTATCTTTAAGTATTAGAATTTGTTATGTGAATTTCCATGTTTGTAAGTTTTTCCCTTTGTTGTATAATATGTAAATGGTCGATTGCGGGTTAAATGTAATGCAATACAATGTTAGTAATTGTTAGTTTTCGAGTTTGCTGGCTATTTAGACATAGCAAATTTTCATAGGGGTAAGGCTGTTTCTACAATGTTTTATATTGATTTGTGCTTGCGAATTGCACCCGTAATTTTCGACCTTGGAGAGTTAACTTTATTTTGTTATTCATTCATTTCCCTAGTGCTTTGTAACATTAAATTTCATTAGCAAACTATCTAGTGACATACATATCCTTCAATAGCGTCAAATTTTTACTTCCCTCTGCTGCTCTCACGGAGAACTTGGTTATTAGACAGCCAGTCATGCGCTCTGCATAGAATCATGTACCTATAGTAAGTCCACGCATATAAGAAACTCAGATTTTCAAAGCAGGCTGTTGAGTTTCTTATACGTAAGAAAATATTTTAAAATCAGTCTGGCTGGTTGCTTATATATGTTCATTAAGAAATTTTCTTTTTAAGGAAGGCTTTCTTGTGAAAAAAACATCTTTATGAATTCAAGGAACATGTTTCATTGTAACAAAGAATACCCTAATAGATGAGTATGGATAAAATTAGTAAAAAATACTGGATATCTTTAAACAAATCTAGTTTCTCAGAAAAAGTTTAAATTTTGTTAAAAGATTTTCTCCATTTAGCATCATTTATAAGAAATTGGGAAAAAAAGGTTTCTTATAGAGGCTGGCTGGTTTCTTATAGAGGAGAAAATATTCTCTGTGCTGGCAGGCTGCAGTTTCTGTGTGTACGTTTCTTATATGCGGGGACTTACTGTATATATCATCATGTATCATCAGTCATTCGGTCCTCAATCCGCAACTGGCTTTTTATTTTGTCAGTGTTTGGTTCTTTTCCGATAGTTGCATACACTGAGGAGCTGTCGGACGAAGAAGTACTTGATTTTGTTAAGAGTATTTCTCCGCCGCAATTGTGAAATACTGAGAACAAAAAAGCGACCTACAAAATGCCCTTGTGCTTATGCAAGTTACACTATTTATTAAAAAAATCGAATCAGCACAATCGTTTTGACACCAACATTGACTTATGAAACCAATGTTCGCTGTCATCTCCCCTCCTCCGCAGTCTGTCGAAGGCTACTTCGCTGCGGTAATTGTTTTCATTTGGCAATGTGAGCTGTGCCATTTATTTTGGTATTCAGAATTAATTTAGAGGTCTATGGTGTAATGTACGTGTAGATAGGGATCACTTAGAATAGATGAATAAGTGTTAACGTTTGGATTAAGGTGTTATCTGACTGGCCTTGTACCACTTGTCCATAGCACTGGATTTGATTCATCTTGGACTTCGTTATACTCCGTTGTTGCCCGAGAGGAAGAGAGTTTCTCGTTCTGTTTTGGCGTACCAAGTGCTTTTTAATAAGAATTTAATGACAGAATCATTAGCTTAGGCGAAGACTAGATTGAATAATACATTTGGCTCCTCGCACGAGAAATCCCCTTAAGAGTGTCTGCAAAAATGTGCAGAACAATACCTACTATCCCTGCAAAAAGTAATTGGAACGCTGTGAGATTCTGTGATTTTACGACCCCCGTTCTATGCCCGTGTCTTCTTGGTTGTTGCAACCCCCTTGGCCTCTCAAACAATGTTTTATCGTTAGGTGAAAGCCAGAGGTATATGGAAGTCTTCACTTATGTTTTTAGGATTATTCAACTACGCAACATTGTTTGCGGGGAGAGGGGATTTTGCACCTTGAGCGAAACATGATGTTCCAAGACTTTTGGCAGAGATTGTAAGTTCTAGCTTGTTATGATCATCCCGCGTTCTTTTAGCCATGATTTTTGCGGGCTGCCCAACTGCAGTTGGGCAATTATTGGGGGCGCGACAGTCGCGGTGGGTTGAAAATGGCGCGAAAGTCGTGATTACGTCACAGAATCTGTTTGAGCCGAAGTGAGACTACATTGAATAGAGGTTTATAGAGAGCCATGGCGGCAGATATGATTGTAAATTTCTCACTTTTCTTTAAATGTTCTAACACAACCGGTGAAAATGATGATTTTTTAATCAAAAAACAAATTCAGTTGATGAAATGCGCAACAGAGATCATGGACGGCTACATTTGGCAAAAAGAAAAGTTTCACGTACAGCGTGAAACCACCCTTTCTAATTCAGGTAGGCACACTTAGTTTTCTTATCTTAAATTTCATGAACCCTTGACATTTTTGCGAATTTTCGCTTTTGAAATTTAATGCAAGGTTATAAATGGGACCTAGCAAGGATGGTGTAATCTTAAAAAGCATAGGAAAAAACTACAAAACCAAGGAGACCGCTTTTTTCCTCCGATGAATCAACTAAGCCTCGTGGAATTCTTTTTGCTTGACCTTGCAGTTATTTGATGAAGGCTAAGCATCTCCTACTTCGCCAACTTCTACAAAACTTGTTTCAGCACTGTAAAAGGGAAACATAGCGACCCCAATCACATTCCATTCTAATGAGCTTCATTGACATATTTGACTTTTAGAGTTTTGAGAGTAGGTATTAGAACTGGTTGCTTATTTGCAATTATTGTATCAGGTAAGAAGATAGGCCTGTTTATAAATTGGCACAACCTGTTCTTGCCTTATAAGACTTGCAATTGAATTGATGAAAAATTCTTCTTACCTCTTTGATGTATTTTAAAATACTTCGGTTTTGAAATTCATATTTGTACCATTTTTAGAAACCTGTGCATGTTTAAAAGGTACTGTCAACTGTGGTGAGAATATTGAGGATGAATGGTTTATTGTTTATATCTTACTTCAAATATCAAAAAGTGACCATGATCTCATAATAAGGTAAGCAATCAGGTCTTGATCCAAATGTTTTTAAAGTGCCCATCAAGCTTAAACTAATCACTTCTTTCATTTCTTTGCTACCTTTGCTTTACTTCTTTGCATCACTTCTTTGCTATGCTATTTAATTCATTTTCCTTGTATAACTATTTGACTTTAATCATATTATAACAATTTGCCTTTAATCATATGATAAACCTTGTTACTTCAATGTCCGTTTGGCATTTGTTTTTACTTCACAATCTGTCAAGTAACACAGTGACTCCTATCTCTATTGTACAATTGTAAAGAATTTTTGGTACAAAATGCATGAAATATTCGGAAACAAAAACCCTTCGAAAGCACAATATTATTTTGAAGTTTGGCTGGGTTTTTGTCTTGGATTTTTTGTTCGATTTGGAAGTTTCTAAGCAGCTATGGAAGTTGATCTGTAAAATCTTTTTGGTGCAATGTTTTCTGGAAAAGTTTACTGCAATGCCGAGAGAATTGGCTTAGATTGTTAAAGATAAATTTTGATAAAAAAATTATCAATTAATAATTATTTATATCAGTATATTGAATCCATGATGTTGCTATTTTTTAATATGAATGTTGTGATTGAAAGCACAATTTCTTTTATTACTACCTACACCAAAGTCTATTTTGAATCAGTAATATTTTTAAATGTCTTTCCTACATAACTTGTTTATGTGGTTTGGTCTGTTTTAGCATTACAGATGATGATGGACAGTTTCTTCTTATTGAAGCAGCAGATTACCTGCCAAGATGGCTGAATCCAGATACATCTGAGAACAGGGTAACAAATTTTCTGCTAGCGAACATTTCAGAAGCTTGAAATGTGTCTAATATTTGTCATTATTTTCTAGTTAAAGTTGTAGATGTAAGTGTTTTTATTGTGAATGACCCATATTTTAAATGGTCTGTCTCAGATCTTTCCAATTTGAAATTAAATTGTACAAATTTTAGCCAAGAGAGGGCTTTATTCACAATTAGATCCAGGGCCTTCAAGTCTGGAGGCATGTTAAAAAATAAGTTTCAAACTTTTGCATTCAATAAACATTTAGCTTTTGGAAAGCTAGTTCTACAGATTTCCCTCTTCTCTGTAATTGCTATATTAAATTACCTCTCTTGTAATGTCATTATCAGATGCAAATTATAAACTTGGTAATGGAAGACTAAAATCTCATAGGTTTACATTCACAATGGTCGTTTACATGTCATCCCTTTACCGTCAAACCCTGCAGAGGTGACCATACTTCCGGCTGGAAAACCTTCCATTCAAGAAGCTATTCGGATTGTACTTGGCAACCATGACACACTGGCTGACGAAAGAATTCAGAATGTTATTCATGCTAGAATTGGAAGGTTGGTGTTTCATGACCACAGCCTTCATGTATAAGTTGCTTTACACTTGGGAAAATGTTACAGATTCTCTTTAGATGTATAGGGCGTCAGGTTGTCTCTACAAGAACAGGAGTATTGAAAGGGAAGAGATTATTCTGGAATCCATCCCATCCACTTCAGGTTGAAAGAGGTTCTTATCTTACTTATAATTCAGGCGATTCAATAGCAACTTGACTAATTTGGTCAAAAGTAAAGAATTTTGTTGACATTGTCCCTACTCTTGATGATTGGAAAGATTACTTCTCATTGGTGTTATGTTTTTAACTCTCGTGACAACTTAGGCTTGTCAATCCTTAATTTGTACTTTTATGCATCTAGACTATATGGAATTTAATTTTAAAAACTGATTGTAATTAGGTATATTGATAAAGAGTTGTGCTTAAGATTGATTATTTCCAAATTCATTGCTAAATTTGCTTTAAATTGTTTAGGGTGTCTCTGAATTCATGGCTTTTATTGCCCTTTGTATCTATTGAACCAGGTAATTAATAGCTTTTGGCAATCAGCCTTGAATAAAGCTGTCATCTATATGTATGGACAAGAAGCCCTGAATTTTTTATGTTGTACTGTTTTTCATTTCAGGTTTGATGTTGGATTTTCTCATTTGTTCCATAATGCACATTGTCTCATCCCAAGAAGTTTGGCCTACGTTTTGAAAAAGGATCCCTCAGCAGCCAACAGAATTCTGGACATTCTTGATCAGTATGTAACAGAAACTATTAGCAAGCAGGTCAGTAAAACAATATTACAAGTTAAACGTCATTCAATAATGTCTCCAATGGTCTTTTGAATGTTAACAATTAGGCAGTAGAGGCTCTTTTGTATTGTTGAAAAATTAAGGCCCTGGTCCCTGGTTGGGCTCATCCTGTTGGCAAATCCGGTCTTATCTTGATTTCAATTGTTCCGCTGCAAGACTTTTGATAGAGAGATAGTTATCCTGCCTGTCTGGCTGTTTTCATTAATGCATATGAGTTTTGATGAGAGCTTTTATCCTTTACTCTCTAGGCCATATAAATAAACCATATTATTGTCCTTCATTTTCACTGAAGCACAAAAGAAAAAGTATGCAGGTACTAGAAAAAAGAAAGTAAAGTTTTGAAAGAAAAAGATGGCAAGATTGCTAGTTGGAAGGTTTCATGAAGCATAGAAATATTTAACCACTGCCCATTAAGCTGGGTTGTGAGGATGTGCAACTTGCGAAAATGGAGAACAGCATGAACAGTTAATAGATAACAGCATAAATTTCCATATAAGCTATAAAGCATAAATCTATAAGAGTGAAATCCGTGGATCTATTGATATAACAACAACCTATAGCTGTAGTTTAGCATTTATTGCTTGAGTAGTAATTGATGAAGAAATTGCTTATATTTCTAAGGGTTTCAGACTGTCTAGCGATGTAAAATAATATTATTTTGGAGATTATTAAAAACTATTATTTCTGTTATTTTCTTGTTTCGACTTCTTATTTAGATAAGGAATGAAGTTAACAAAAAATAGAAAGTTTTTGAGTGCAATGCATAAATTTTGAATGCAATGAAATAATCCTTTTTTGTGACATTTTTTTTAGAGAAAGTGCCTTGGAACATTTGACTTTGACGACTGGATTCTTTCAAGGGTATTTAATCAACTCATATGCAGTAGAACTTGCTATGATTTTGCCATTTCCTTCTCATTTTCGATTATTTTAGCGTCATTTTCTTCATTTAATTTGCTTTTCTTTAATGTGATAGATATTAAGCCTGTTTTATTCACGCTCTAAGTATCAAATAGAAAAATCTCTCCCTTGAGTATCTTGGCTCTGACTCTGGGCTAAAGCTCATGAAACATCTTGCCGCACCTGGAATCCACCTTGTGGAGCAAATCAATCAATTAATCGATCAGTTAATCAATCATCACAATTAATCAATCAATGAATCAGTCATTCAATCATTACATTGCAATTAATTAATCAATCAATCAATCAATCAATCAGTCAATCAAACCAATGCCAAATAGAAACATACATACGAAACTGTGAAGCAAAAACTTCTTGAATCATCTAAGGCTTTGTTATACTCTCTTGAAACGTTCGCTGCATATGATTTTTCTCTAACAGGTGTGCTTCACCAAGTATACATACGCAAAGTTGCTGAATATGAGTTTGGACAGCAAGAAATTTGTTACGGAAATGCGAAGGAGCAGGGTTGGCTATTCATTCAAAGCATGCGATCTTGGCTTCAAACTCGTGAGCATTTTTCCATTGTTGGCTTTTTTACTTCCCAATAAACCATATATTTTCTTCAGTCAATTTTGAAACACTTTTATTTGTGAAACGCAGAAAAGAAGACATTGCAAACGTTACCATGTGGTCATTTTAAAATGCGACACCAATAATTGAATACAGGAGTGTCCTACATATAAGAAACACATGCCATAAATTTCTAAAAAATAAACCCTTTGATTAGAAGCTGGTGGAGGTCTGAAGAAAGGCTTCTTTGTTATTCAAATATTTTTATGCAACTTATTCCTTTGTACAACAAAGAGTACACACAAATCATTCTACACTTCATATTTTGTGTCTGAGCAGATGATCAATAAAAGGGTTTTTTGTATAAGAAACATTGACCTGATTTTCATTGTATAACTCATCTTATAAGAAACACACCAGACCTCAAGATCCTACAATTTGGCCATCTAGTCGATATGCTTCCTTATGTGCTATTTTCTTTAATTGTGTTGCAGATGTTTGCGCCTCCCTAGTTACATCAACAACCTGAGCTCGGCAAAAGGACAGCTATTGTATTCTTTAGTGATTGAAATGTATGGCGTTTTCCTGGTATCACACCTCCCATCAACAGGAATGCCTCTAGCCCTAATAGTCTTTCTTGTAGATGTGCAGTTGTGAAGCCTAGCATCAATTTCTTTTAGAACCTATATTTTCGTCTGATTGCAGGGTTTCGGCTTTGATATGTTATGCAAGGCAGTCAGCCGTAAAGAGACCTACAGTGAGGTGAGTGCATGGCTCATGCTTTATAACTCGGATGTTTGAGTCAGTCATATTTATTTCAGCTCGTGTGAATGGTTTTACTTGAAAGATTTGCAAGTTTTTGGTGTACTCAATTATTGCAAAGCTAATAAAAAGAAGCTAACAAATAATTTCCTAAGAAATTATTTTTACCTCTATTAGGTTATATTGGAATATAAATTTTCAAAAATTGTTTTGGGTTCAAAAATGCTTGCACACTTTTAAGTAGCCATTGGCTAACAAGCGATGTGTGGGTTTACTTATTAGTTTATTTTACTCATGTTTAAGTAACTGTCACTTTTTTCATAGGATATACAAGAAAACGAAGAAAAATGGTTACGATTTTTATCGTCCTTGAAAAGATTGGGGTATTTTAAGGTAGGATGTAATGAAAACTAATTGCTTTCCGTCTAAAGAGTTGAATGCATTTGTGGCCTTTTTAATTATCGAGCCACTCCTTTAATTGACTTTTAGGATGAAATCGAGGGCTCTGCAAAATGGCAGCGCCTTTGTCACGATGCCAAGGACTTCTTCTACGCATCCTCACCAACGGATGAGAAGCAAGTTATTTTTCCTTAAGATTTTGATTATTCGTACCCAAATGCGATTTGCTCGTAGCATTTTTGATGCTAAGATTCATAATATGTTTTTGATTATTTGATTAGTTTGCAAAGCATGAACAAATGAGAAGTATTCTAGCTAGAAAGGTCTCTTCCAGAAACAACTAGATGGTCTAAATATCACTTGTTTTTCATCTTCCCCTGCTTTATATCTTATTTTGACGCAGTTTTGTCTTGAGTTACCTTTGATCAAATTTTGTTCTTTAGAAAAGAAATTTGGCAGTGCAAGAATTTTCTCACTTTACTGGAGGACTCGACAAATACAGTATTAGATGAGGATGAGATTTTGCCTGAAGACGGTACTCATATTTTATTAAACTGCCTCATGCATTTAGTAAGGGTCTCAAACTTTCAGTGTTTTGTAGCATATTTATAGCACAATCATTCATAAGATTATTTGTCATTTTTTTCACGACTTTTCGATGTTTTCAAGCCTTTTAATGTTACAGCAACGTTTTGAGTCTCTTGTTTCTTTAACATCTAGACGACTCTTGGCTTGAGATATCTCCTGATGAAGTCGACAAGTTATTGCAAGGACACCATCAACCTTTGCAAAGCGAGGTCATAAAAATCTTCCTTTTATATAGTTTGTTTTCAATTTTTTTATTTATGTGGGACGAAGGCTTCAAACGTGTACAAAAGTATGACAAAGTGGAAATGTGGAAATTGAATCACAATAAATTTCTTTTCTTTCAATATACCTTTCGAATGCCTTACACACACCTTAACCCTCCTTCTTTCATTATTTTTATAAGTAACCACAAAACCACTTTAGCAGAAAAGCTCCAATAAGTTTCTAAACTCCAGATGTTAGACATAAGTCTCTGCTGAAATGTATCCGTTCTTTTCACACTGGTCCTGCAAAGTTTGTCACTCATCAAACGACTTCTCCTCTCCAGGGCATAGGGGAAAGGCTGGATGACGTAGCACAAAGTATGCGGCGATTTGTAGGCAAGGTGTCAGATTTCGAAGGGGTGGAAACCAACAATGATCAGGTAGAATTCGATGCAAAGTCAATCATCGCAGAGCTCAAGAAAATAATGGGTAATGCTGTCTCTAAGCTTTTTGTCTCTATGTGTGTAACGCCCCAATTGGCAGGTTAAGACGATAACATCACAGAAAGAGAACCTATACCTTTGAAAATGTGATTTTACAACGGACTACCTCGTCAATATTATGCAGGAAATTTGCTCATACTTTTAATATCAGCAGCTAGGGCATTCACTTTCAAGCGTAGAGCGTCGCCATTTTCTGATCGAAAACCTAGCCATACAAGCCGGAGGGCACCAGCAAAACTATATTGGAAAAAGTCGATTTACTAAAGGTAAATGTAGACTGTTAACAAGTAGGCCCATACTCAAGTTGTGTTCTGGGGATATTAAGCAAGAGCCCACCGTATTCGATCAGTGCAAAAATTCAAACGGGTATTCCAACTGATTTAGTTGCAGAGTGTTAATTTTTTTCAAAATGCATATGCAAATGCATATAAGATTTTTTCATATTTTTGTAGACGGAAAAACAGTAGATGAGAGAGACGAAGATCTGGATTCAGATGATTGTGACTCAGGTTAGAAATCTGTTGAGTCTTTCTACTTACTTTTTTGGCGGTATTATTCTTTATCTCTTTAGCGGCCACAATGCCCGTGCTTTGCAGCGATACCGTTTTGTTCCTATGCTGACAATACTTTCTTCTTGCATTACTTTCTTTTTCAATGCCTACTTGTCAACTCTGATTGGTTACTTTTGAAAATAATCCGTTCGTCTCTAATTTGCTCTGATTGGTTGCTTTAGACAATAAGCTGTTAGGCTCTAATTTGTTGCTTTGGACAAAGGCCGTTCGTCTCTGATTGGTTGCCTCGGAAATGATTACTGCAAGGCTGCCTCAGTTACTTCTTCCCTTGGTCTATTGTTTTTATGTTGTGAGTGATCCCTCTGATTTTACTTTACGTATGGCAATAACGATGATGTATGTCATTGCTTGTAAGTCTATTGGCCTTTTGACACTCATTTCAGACCTAGGCCGATTTTGCCGTGATTAGTTTTCTCGCTAGTTTATGGATCTGTTGGCCAAGCCAAACTGAAACTGTTTAAGCAATTTCCGACATTCATTAGGTAAATAATGTTTATAAACCCATGGCCAAGGGAAATCAGTTCTACAGATATCAAGATTATAACACGCATATTACTGTTAATGGTGTTTCTTTTTGTGACAGATCAGTATCTCTCTGACAACGATCTCAATGGTACCGATTTGGCAGAGATCCAGTCCTTAATGGACAGAGAGTTGCGCGAGACAACACTGTCTAAAAGTTTTCATTCTGATTCGAAGGTAGGTCTTCAAGCATCTTTTCTTTATGCTGTCATGTAGGAGAAAAATCTGCTTCTTTAGCATATTAAAAGATGAAGACAAAACAACAGATGACAAAATAGCAGATTACGAAATAGCAGTTGACACATAACATATGTCAAAATAGCAGATGACAAAATAGCAGATGACAAAATAACAGATGACAAAATAGCAGATGAAAGAATAACACATGCCAAATAGCAGATGACAAAATGGCAGATGACACAATAGCAGATGATAAAAAACAGATGACACAATAGCAGATAACAGAATAGCAGATGACACGTAACAGATGACAGAATAGCAGATGTCAAAATAGTAGATGACAAAATGGCAGATGACAAAACAAGCCCATACAAAACATGGTGACATTTCTAATGCCCTTTTCGTGGCATCCTTGGTGACAGACCTTTCTCTAATTTTGAAAGAAAGATCAGAATGAAGCATTGCCAAAGTAACTTGCGCCTCTGCCGTGCTGCAGGCTCGACACCTGAATAAGCCTTAGGACGTAAACATTACGAAAACAATGCGAAGTGCGATTCGAAAGTTTCGGTATGTTGATGTCATACAGGCTAAGGAGAAAGACGGGACCACCTTTATAACCTAGAAGCGATCTTTCTCTTCACTTCTGAATCTTCAATAATCTAGATCTAATTAATCTTCAGAAGCAATCTTCTAAAGCAATCTTCTAAATGAACTCTTTTCTAAAACAACATCCTGAACCTGCTATTTCTGCAGCAAAATTCTTTTTGTAATTTTAGAAGCATATTGTAAAAATAATATCTTTTCTTAAAGAGCGAGAGCCCTTGTCCGGATGGAGAGCAGACAATTGACATTGACTTTAATTTAGTAAAAAACTTCTTGGAATCCGTGGCTTCAGAGGAGGGTGCAATGGGACCTGTTTCAAATATTTTGTCATCGATTGGAATCTCATTGCCTCACGATGAAAGTGTCACAAGCGACCCTGAAGAATAGCCAGGTTGTCAACTGTTTTTTCATCATTTTGATAGATTGTGTAACATTTCTGTATCTATTCTAAATATAACATCCGCAACACAGCTATTAAACTACAAGAGATTTTCACTACAACTTTTTGTTAGTATTTTTTATCTCTAAGCACCAGTGCTTATTTGTCTAAATCAAATAGCATTATATTAGATTTGAGCATTTCATAGCCATATCGTGGCTTCTATTTGAAAGCATAAACATTTGCTATTAATATTTGCTGAGCCAAAAGGAATTATGTCATCATGAGCTATTGATGTTTGAAAATGCAGTGATACTCTGATTTGAACATACCCTAATAAAATCAAATATGAAAATAATCTGAAAGTAAGTGTTCGTGGTCACTAGCTTTGAGTTCACAAGACTTCGAACTTCAGGGACGTTTGGAGCCCTGCCAGTTGTTTTGAGTTGAATGTGGCCAGTAAGCTTCTTGTGCCGGGTTTGGTCTAAAGATTGACAAGAGAAGTGCGTTTAGAAGAATGATATTTACGAATGATATTTACTTTGTAGTGAAAGCACACATATCTATTAGTCAGTTTATCCGCAAATACATGCATACCGTAAATCCTCGAATTAGCCCCCTGGGGGCTTATTTATTTTTGATATTTTTGGATGGGGGCTTATTCGATGGGGGCTTATAAAATTTTTTGAAACATGTCACATAAAAATATAATTTTTGAAATTTCTTCGTTTCATAATATAAAAAATAGCCTAAGTATAAAGTAACATTTGATCAAATTATTAACAAAAATATTAATTTTTGTGGTAATTCACTAAAATGCCAAAGGCAACCTCAGGATTCAAAAATCAACAAATCGAGGGGGGCTTATTCGAGGGGAGGCTTATTGACAATTTGTAGCTCTAGGGTGGGGGCTTATTCAAGGGGGGGGGCAATTCGAGGGGGGGCCAATTCGAGGGGGGGCCAATTCGAGGATTTACGGTATCTTTGCATCAATGTCTCCTGCATTTTGTTGTGCTAATGCGGAGGAGATTCTCGTGTTTTGTATCTAGAATTGTATCAGTGCATCGTTGGTCTAATTTTGTTTGGATGAACAATAGAATGCATAGCATCGAAATCTTTACAATATCATAATATCCCTTCTCAAGGGTCTGAACTTGACCTAAATACATACGTAAACTTATAAACATGATATCATTAATAAAAACTTTCTTGCCTTAATTCCAAATTTACTTACATTTGGTGTCAGCTTGATTTCCACTTCTGATGAGCTCTTTCCATCAATTTTCCTAAAATGAAAAAATTGACATCAAAAGATGAATTAGTAGCTACAGAATTTTCCCATTTTCCGAACGAATTGTTCTCACTGGACGATAACGATTCTCCTACAAAACTCCAATTCATTATCGTTAGCAAAATCATTATCATGTAGGGTTCAAGTATGAGTCAAGTGGAAGCTTCTCTCAATCATTTGGTTTATCTCACGTACTGTTTTAAACTGACATTCCCTTTAACACCCCCACCTTATCTTTGTCGTAATTCTCTCCTTCATCAACGTTCCATCCAGATGCATCTCCCCATCCTCCAATGCATCCTCCAGTGGGTTCTCAACACAAGCCCTCAGCGTAAGTGGCTTCCCGAACTGAGCTTGACTTGGCACGCCAGTGAACTTCAATTCCGGCTTCTTAATCTCCAAAACCTTGCTTGATGTGCAAACCTGCATTGTCTCCTGCGCAGTGCAGGTTACGTACAATCGAACGAAGGAGTATTCATTCAAGTGCCCCATGTACTCTCTTGCTGCAAAGCTGACTGTTACCGTTTTCTCTGCGAAAAAGATTGCATTTGAAAAATTCAGAGTCATAGGCAACAGGATTTCTTAATAGGAATCATAGAGAATGCGGAAAAATAACCGACTTGAGCAAGACTGGAACTCACAACCCCTGAATTTGTACGCCAAGTGCTCTACCGCTGATCTATCGGGTCATGCTTTCAAGCCAGCACTCGAGGCCAAGCCATTTATCCGTACTGCCCCTCTCTTCTACCGACTACATATTTAGAAATCTGTGGGATGCTATTTAGATTGTCAAAGACAATATCCTCCCCAAAGCCATTATTAATAGCTAGAGATCACTGACATTATCATATGTGTCAAATGACACAAGTAGCTACCGTTGACTCTGCAACGATGACTCTTGTACATCAAGACGCCCTACCTTCTCCGGCTCTAATATCTTCATTCTTTCGTTTGTTTTTCAGCTCGCCTTTCGCTACCCCATTGTATCTCACTACGTTTCCCCCGACTGTCAGTTTGAGGCTGAGGCCTTGTTGCCCTGTGTTCTTCAAGAACAGGTCTATGTTAATGTCGTCTCCTATCTCAATGGCGGCATTTCTCGGCTTCACCTTCATTTCGAGCGTCCTCGGCGTGCTTCTCACGTGCTTGTTACCTGCAATGTCCATTGCCTTCCTCACTGAAGCTCTTTCGAGTACAGAGCCTTCTTGAAATTTGTACTCATTTGTGATGTCTTCTCTTGACCTCTTCCCGACAGCTTTGGTGCTTATCTTCTTGCCTTTTGAATAGAATAATATTTTGCGGTTGAATATATAATTATTAAGAGCATCGTTTGCTGTTACGTAGAGGTAGAATACGTCCTACCCCGCAATCAACACGTCAGGCATTAATTACAAAGCCTACAAAAAGTCCTTGGAACATCTCAGTATTTTCCTCTGTTTTGCGCTTTTATTTTGTTTGACGTGCCAATGGCTATCAGCCCCCTCCTCCCCATCCCCCAAAAATGTTGGTTAAAAAGTTCAGCGTCCAGTCAATCTAGGGAAAAAGGCTAGGCGCATAAATGTCGCTTTGTTTAGCAGCAGGACAACAAATTGTCGTTAGTGTTCCAACAATTTTGACTGGCGTTGTATGAGGCCTCGGTGGAAAACATAAACAACAGTTTGGTTCGATTTCTAGAAAGGACGCAGCACTAACAGTAGCCAGAAGCTATAAGAACCCGCCCGTTCTCAAACAAGAAGAGCGATTGTTTTGCAAGAGGCTTGAAGTAGCATGTACTAAAAAGCCAGCTTACCAACATGCGTCCTGTTGACTTGCACGACTTCCCACTTGCCGTTCTCATCCTTGTTGTGGTACAATATGTCGCTGTTGACTTCTGCCAGTATGAATTTGCCATCATGGGGTAGCGCGACGTCACCCTCCTTGATGGCCCGCAAGCTGCATGGTCCACATTGGTACTTGCCTACAAAATGAACCAAAATGAGCCGTGCAATTTGGCATCAAAGGAGGCACCTGGCCTTATTTAAGGGGAGTAGGCATAGCTAAACGTGGTGTGGACCCAATCGTCTGCGCTATCTAAAGATATCAGCCAAGTGAATCAAGGCTCTGGTCTTTCTTCTGAAACATGTGATCAGTTTCATAGCAGCGATTAACGACGCGCCGTCTTCTGCTGAAACCTGTGATCAGTTTCATAGCAGCGATCCACGACGCACCGTCTTTCTACTGAAACATGTGATCAGTTTCAAAGCAGCGATTCACGACGCACAGTCTTTCTACTGAAACATGTGATCAGTTTCAAAGCAGCGATTCACGACGCACCGTCTTTCTACTGAAACATGTGATCAGTTTCATAGCAGCGATCCACGACGCACCGTCTTTCCACTGAAACATGTGATCAGTTTCATTGCAGCGACCCACGACGCACCGTCTTCTTACTGAAACATGTGATCGCCTTCGCGTGTTGACTTAAGCCCTTCTTGTAACGATCATCATGCTTTTGTCACGAATGAGAAATCCAACTCTGAACTAGTGATTTGGAATGACATGACTAGCGTGGCTGCTTCTATAAAACTATATTAGATCGCTAAGCCGTCATATCTATCTTATTTGCCATATGGTCAACAAGGTTGCACTAAAAGCTTATTTGTCTTGCTTTTATTTTCATGCCTTTTTCTCCTACCGAGGCTGTATCTTTCTCTCCGTAGAATCAAATGATTTCAAACTTATACTGGCCGCACTAGGAAGGTTTAGTCGTTAAGTATTGTCGGGGAAATAAATCAAATCTTATAAAATTTGGAGCCTTCTATCATGATTCGGGTTCAGAAAACTTACCTTCGCTTCGTTCCTGAGGCGTTGCATCTACTGCCTGCCAGCCGCCATAGCCTGGCTTGAGATCAGGCCTAGCCATCCAAGCGTCATTCCAACAGTGGAAGTTCCTGCGGCAAAGTTTTGCTGTTACTTTGTTGTCATCTATGTCATTTAATGTCTACTATCTTCACCATATGCTTCAAAAAACGTCACATCAAAAAAAAAATTAAAAAAGTCACACCTACCATTATCTTTGAACATCTTAACTAGCTTGTTGTAAAAACTGTTGTAAATTTAGCGATGTTGCTTTTCAGAGTTTCATATGCTCACAAAATAACATCAGAAGCATGTTTTGAGAGACGTTTTATTTGGAATGTCTTCAAACGACAAGTTAAGAATCTTAGTGCTAGGTTGTATGATTGCGTTCTTTTGCACTGTGGAGATTTTGGTCACTTTTTAACTTCATTTTTTGTTGTCCCCGCTTAAGTATCGTTCTATAATTTCAACTGTATGCCAACTTTATTGGGCTGGGTATCCAAAATGTTCATATGACTGTCTTGCTGGCTACAAGATCACCTACCAGATGCTGTCGGAGGACGTTCCGCTGGCCTCTTTGCCTTCGTCATCCAGATATATATCTTTGGTGACATTAGCGTCAGTATCGTGTGCCGAGTTGAAATTTGTCAAGGAGCGACAGGGAATTCCAATGGTTCGCAAAACTAAGGCAGAAAAAGGGTAATTACATTATCTGCAAAGCACCCTCTGCGTTCATGCTGCAATCTTCATTTGATCTCGTTCCCGTAAAGTTAAAACCTCTGGAAAACAGCGGCAATAGCTGGATGCGAATTGCAAGCACCTGCTTTTGCCGCTGTTTTCAATCTCTGTCACCTTCTTTGATCCTACCATCGATTTTCGATGTTTACTTAGTTTTTACACTGGACTTTAAAAAATCCTCGGTGTTTCTTGGCTCAAGTACCCTTGCCCCACAGTTAACTGATCCCTTGTGGCATTGGTTAGTTTGTAGTAGTTTGTCATGACAAAGTCTTCCCCATGCTCTTTGAGGCCTCCTTATACCTCTTGCTGAAAGTCAAACTCAATTAGGTAATCGCTCTTCTATTTTCTTAGCAAAAATGATACCTGTTGTCAGCAAGGCACTGAAAACCCAGCATTGGCCAAACTTGACTGACTTCTTCTCTTTCATGTATTCCTCGAATATTGGAGGGCTGCTTGTCCAGTGGAGGGGGGACTTTCCACCTTCGTAGTCACCTGACCAGTTCCCCACCAGCAGCCCCCGGTTGTCACAACTATTCACCTACGGTAGTTATTGATGATGTAACAAGTAGCGAAGTATTAACTGAATAATGCAAACAACCCTTTTTAACTGCAATGCAGAAAGAAGTGAGCCTGAAGGAGGGGCCCAGAACACAAAATTATTTTCAACCAAATAACTTTGTTTTAGAAAGGTCAAATCTGAGTAAGATCATTCCCCACTGAATGAACCCTTTGCCTAGACATTAGAGAGAAGCGAAGCATCCCCCCGTGCTACCCTGAGTTCCACGTTGATTCAGGCGGTATTTCTATTTACTAAACGGTGGGAAGAAACACTCAGCACTTTAGCAAAGTAATTGACAATACGTTTCAGAAGTTGGTTACACTAGATATCTCTTTGTTGCAGAGAAGTAGCAGATACCTGAAAGAGATTTGTATCTGAGACTACGAACGAAATTGAGAATTTCACAATAGCTAGAAATAGCAGAACCCGTTTTTGCATTCTAAAAGTACTTTTTCGCCCGAAACTCCTCAGAGTATGTAATTGAAGTTGACGTACCAGAAATTAAAGAGAAATACTGAAAGACTGTTGACTTACAAAAAAATTGAGACTGTTGACTTGCAAAGAAATCGAGACTGTTGACTTACCAGTGAAGACATTCGCCTTGCCACCTCAATCGCACTGTCCCGGCCTAATGGTTTAGTCAGGCCAAGCAAATGGAAGGCACACTCGAGTGATACGTCTTCAAACTGTAGTATAAATAAATCTGGTGTTACAGAAATGTTTTGGACGCTAACAATTATGCATTGAGTTTGCATTCAGCTACGAAGAAAGATTGGGTAATGGAAACGTTTTGCAGAAATAACTGTAAAACACAGTGACCCATTGCATGCCCTGCAAAGCCCACTCCTAGGTATCCTCAAACAGGTTATCCATATTGGCTGTGAAATTACATTTACTTATTACAAGGTTAACACAGTGAAAAACACGTACAAACTCATTTTACTTCAAGATATTTGCGTTCACTGCCCTAGTCAGACCTTCGATTCGTGACAACAATATGCATCGCAGGGGCTCTGTATCGCAGGGGCTCTGCATCACAAGGACTGTGCATCGCAGGTAATGTGCACCGCATGGGCTGTGCATCGCAGGGGCTGTGCATTGCAGGGGCTGAAAAGTTCGCAAACGCGCCTTGTTAGCAACTGCTGTACATTTATAAGACCATCCTACCTGCCCGAAGTACCATTGCCTCTCGCCTTGGTATCTGCTGCTTCCAACGTATATGACTCCATGCTGGCGAAGGACATACTCATTTCTCTTTTCCTCATCTTTCATGAAAACGTCATCGGCTGGAATGAGAATATATATGTTTAAAGCGGATCTCATTTCCAAGGAAGTACGCAGCACTCAAACTTGTAGCCTGGTTGGAAAGTATAAATCATAATTTTTTATTCTCTTCTAAAATGTTTGCCAAGGTAGTTTTAAGTAGAAGAGTAGGTCCTCGCTAGCAGTTCTCTGATATAACAGGTTGTTTATAATGTGTTTTTTGTCAACAGAAGATCCATTACTCAAAGTTATGCAAACCTTCGATTCTGCATGAAAGCCTTTCCTAGCAAAGTATTTATACGTTTTTCAGAAGCAAGTCAAAATTTTCAAAAGCTAGTTAATTTAACAAACAAAGCCAACTGCAGTTTGCAATAACAATCTGCATTGTTTGTTGTCAAGTGGATTGCGTAGGAAATCATCAATTGGTTAAGACATCGCCCAGTTATTGATATTGTTAAATTTCGTGGTTCAAATCCACATTTACCTTTATTCCACGGGTTGAATAAGACGAATAGAGAGTTCGGGTGTTGATATAGAACTTCTTCGTCATCCTCGAACGCCATTTCATATTTTGCTGGGAGAGCATCAACTGGACAGTTCACCTCCAGACTCAGAATTACGCCTGCCGAGCCTACGACTTTGTAGGCCCATTTCTGGCCCAGTGCATCGAATTCGTCCACTTTTGGAACATGAACGAAGGACTTGTCGAACTCCCGTGGCTTGCTGCCAGTCTTCAGGGTGATGTAAAAGTTGTCCGCGCTAGGGTTATAAGGCCTAGTCAAATGAATGTCCATAAAGAAAGTTTGTCCTCTCCGAATTATGAACTGCTTGGAGATAAATTTGATGGTCTTGTGCAGTGGCCTGTTTGTCTCATCCTTCTGGTCGACTTTAGTTATCTGCAAAGCTGAAAGAGGAGCAGAGCTTCTTAGATATACTACTCTTCTCTTGATTCTGATCATATTCGTGCTGCTGTTTATCCGTATCATCAAGTCTCTTGCTTCACAATAATGTTGATATGGGATACCTTACATTACCTTGATACCTCGCCAACCTGGCAACAATATTCCAAGCGACTCAGTGTCAGAAACCTGCCACATTGTCGCGCATGACGTATTAAGTAAGCCAAGGCTCACTCTTTAAAATCGCTATGGGGACATGCCCATGATAAGTTTAATGCTCGTAGAGTAAAGCAAATTACCAAGGTTTTCAATCTCAATGGCTATCTTCTTATCGCCTTCATCCTTAGCAAGCCATCTGTCGCAGTGAAAGTTGTAGTTTCTTCCTGCTGCCAAGTCTTTGATAGCAACCTGCGGAAAAGGTGTAAAGAGAATTTATGACAAGCCAAGAACCTACCGCATCCAAACATATATGACACGTGATGTAGGCACGTCCATCTATGGCGATATAAATATTGTAAGAATCATCGTTTTCACCTTGTTTAGATGCCATCCTGGAAAGCGACCAGAATCATCATGCCGAATTCCAATCTTTGAAAGGACCCCAATTTTCTTGTTTGGTTTGATGTTAAAACTGTTGACGCTACAAGAATAAAATGCAAAAAGGGCTCTTTAATTTTCTCATATTTTTAGTTTTCAAATGCCCAAGAAAGTTAACATAAAATGATTTGTTTCTGACTTTTTTACACATTGTCCTGATTATAGCATCTGTAGGCAGCAAGAAGTTTATTTACTTAATTATATCATGATAAAATATGACGTCATGTAATATAATACAATATAAAACAACATAATAAAATATGATATAATGTAATGTAATATAATATAGTTTACTGTAATATGATATAATATGATAACTATGATACAATAAAACATAATATTGTGAAACAAAATACAATAAAATATATTGTAATGTAATTTAATATATATTAAAATACATTATTATGTAGTTAAATGAAATGCAATACAGTTTAATATATCTTGATACGCTTTAAAATAGTATAGTATTTTGTACTATAATAAATCTAGTAAACTATAATATGAAATGAAAGTATATATAAAGTAAAACGTTTTACCATTACTTCATCAATTCGTCACTTTGTTACCATTATATCTTGTCAATAGTACTAGGAAATGGCTCAGTCAGAAATCTTTTCCTGGAAGCTTTTATTTCCAAGAAATCAAATGGTGGATTGATCAATTTGCTTTATCTGAGTCTCGAATTTCAAAATTGATTCTTTGTGGCTACTGTTTACATTTACTATAATTTTCTGTTGCAAAAGCAAAAAATAACTTATAGAGCTTTCGGGACTCAAATCAAAGAGGGGTAAAGAGGTCTGCGCCATAAAAACCAGACCTTACCTTCATTGGGAGAGGTTTCATTGACGAAGCATAAAGCCTAGTTAATCGTAGCTATGTTCCATATTCAGCACTTTTAAAGAGTATTACAATGCCATTGAATAAGAAATAAGATTCTTGTGAAACGAACCTTCCTGTCTCAAAAAGCTTTTTTCCTTTGGTGTTGTCCTCAAGTTCAATTTCATCGCTTTCCCCTTCTGTTCCAAACAGCTTGATGAAGACCCTAGCATCTGTACCCGCGGTAAATCTGCCACTGGTAAACACAACGATCTCGAAATCCTCGCCTACAAAAGAGATAGTTTGTCAAAGCAAAGTTAGTTAAGCTCTATAAAGTTTTCTAGAAGAAAGCAATTGACTCGCTATTTATACTTTCAGCATTTCAACAAAAACCAATTGTTCCGTCACCCCTCACTTTGCTCGCCTGGATGATCACCCACTTCTTATTGGACACTTCCTAGAAAGCTTCCAAAATGAAAGCACGCACAACTGTCATCAAGAGGTATTCCTCCAGTTATCTAACCTCCTTATGCAACAATTGAAGCCAACTCATTACTCTTATCAACATCATTTGCTATTTTCATATCGTGTGTCGCAAGATATCCTCGTAATAAGAGCGATTCGTCATAGGAATGTGAAATTGCAAATTTCAAATGAGAGAAACTGATAATTTGGGCAAGTTATTTATAAGCGAATTAGCTACAACTACCACGTTAACGCAAAACTTGATACTATTCATTGCGTGTATAGAATGAACAATACAAATTGTGTTTCGTAACCACATTGTCGATGAGATGACGGTGAGATAAGACGTAGTTAAGAGAAGGCGGTGAAGTGTTGTGTCTTGCTTACCTGCGTTTTGCATCTTGATAAAGGCTTGCCAAGAGTGTAATAAACTTCTTTCTATTGTCAACCTGCGATTATTTGATACCAGGTTAGTGCTGCATACGGATAAATGTTAAGGATGTTTATTGGAAGCAAATAGGTCAAGAGCACGTAGTTTGTAGCATGCAAGGCGGGAAAAGAATATGAGCACCAAAAGGCATCAATTAACCTCGTTAAATCACGCGCGTTTAATATCAGCAGGTGTCTTCGGACCGGAGCCGAAACTCTAGAAGTACCCTGCAATCTTTCGAAGCAGAGAAACAAAGAAATCCCCAATTCATATTTATTCGAAAGTGGGCTTCTACCAGTTTTGAATTTGTCTTATCTGTTAGCAATTAGTTCTTTTTTATCGTCTTATTTTATACAGCTCGGATGTTTATTTATGTCTTGATTAATAATTCATAGTAATTGAATCGTGGCCTGTGCCTAGAAGTTGTCGGCGTAAAACCTGATTTCATTTCAAGGAAATGACGCGAAAGTGCGGTTACGTCTTCAGTCGGATGCTAAAGTCGGACTGGAAAATATCAAGCAGTTACGGTTTTTAACAGTTATCTGGGGCTAGCGCACTTTATACTCTGACTTTGACGAATTGAGACATTATTTTTGAACACTAGCAGATATCGATGCTGCAGTGGAAATATGGGCTTTTTAACGGATAAGAAAACAACGGCTACAGCAAACGCGTGAGTATTATAGATTGAAGATTGACAAAATATTGAAGTATAATATGAATGACATATATCATGCTGTAGAATAAACGACCTAGTGATTTATAGTCTGGCACAAAAGCAAACTAAAAAATCTCTCAAAAGCTTCAGGTTCTAAGAATGAACTTTCAAAAAGTAAAGTTTCAAAAAAATGACATACCGTAGACTTTAACTCGCCAACCCAAGTAATCATACCTGACATTGTTGCCTGCTATTTATAAGGAATTCTGTACTTGGGGTAATTCCCCCAAACCGCCTTTTGCTTACGGGGATTCTTTTTGAAGGTGTTTCCGGATTCTGGTTTTTCCCTGTGGTGTAAAAATTTCCAGTTTGGGAAACTTGAGAGCACGCGTATCAAGAAAACGCCTTTTGCGGGCTCCTTGCCTAAACCAGAAGATCCAGTCATATTTGATCCTTTCGTTTTCGATTCTCAAGAAAGCCTCATAAAAGTAGTTAAGCACTAGATTGTGAAATAGCAATATGAATTCAAGTATATGTCACAGGCTCCTATTCTGTATGTATGGTAAATTGTAGAAAAGTTTTAGATATCCGTCCAAGAACAGCTAAGACCGATTTCTGTAAAGGGGCAAGAAGAAAGCACTGGGTTCATTGGAGCTGAAGAAAAAATTTCATGAGTACTTTGGCCCTACTTCATAGCAAGAAAAAGCATCTGTTTAGGATTAAAGTATGATTTGAACGACATTTTACCGTATCAACATGCCTGTTTTACGAATGAGGTGCTGATATACCAAATAGAGATGGAATACTGGGGAATTATATATCCCCATACCTCGGACGTTCCACTCCGTGGCTATAGTTTGACAAGTATGACAGGGTCCTTTGCATTCTCGAGTCGACCTCCTTCGATCGACATCGCGTGAACGGAAGTCTCTACAGAAGTTAAGCTAAATGTTATGCCAGTAAATTTGTTTAGAAATGAGTTTGACAACAAGGCAAATTCATGTTCTGCTATTGTTTAGAAAAAAGCAAAGACGACGATGCGAGAAGATGAAAGATGCGTGGCTTTGGTTGAGACTTCCGAGAAGGGTTACACAGAACGAAAAGAGAAGGGTGAATACTATTTGTTAGTCAGAGAAAAAGAATTGTATGATCATATACTTCTTTAGAAAGACAATAGAAAATTATCAATATTTACTATACCATAAGTCCTCGAATTAGCCCCCTGGGGGCTTATTTATTTCTGATATTTTTTGATGGGGGCTTATTCGAGGGGGGGCTTATACGAGGGGGGGGGGGCGTTGTAGAATTGCCTGAAACATGTCACATGAAAAGATAATTTTTAGATTTCTTTCTTTCCATAAGATAAAAAATAATCTAAGTATAAAGTAATATTGGATCAAGTTACTAACAAAAATATAAATTCCTTAAAATGCCAAAGGCAACCTCAGGAGTCGGAAATAAAAAAATCGAGGGGGGGCTTTTTCGAGGGGGGGGGAGCAATTCGAGGATTTATGGTAGTTGGTCCCGAAAATATTGAAAAGGTCCGAAAATATTGACTTCCTACTTCCTGACTTCCTATTAAATTGATCACATGGCACAACTTACTTTTTGAACTTTTCAATCGATCGAATTCGCCGCAAAATCGATCGATTCAACCCCTTTTTTTGTTCAAATAGAAACTGGGTTTTGCAAGATAAGAGCTCTGAATCGTTCCAAAGACTTGGTCGAGTTGAGAGAGTCTATAGTCATAAGCATGTAAGGGGTTGGATTTGAAATCAGAAGTGTCAAGGACACTTAGACTGTATTGGAGCCCATCAGGCCGTCTGGGTCAATCTGGATGGTGACAAAGTTCATTTCAGTGTTTTTGTTGCACTTTATCCTCAAGTCCCTTTTGGAAATTCCCAGGCTATAACTTCCCACCGTTATAGCGCGTGATTTCCAAGAAAGAATGCAGTCGACATTTTCCCTGGCTCTGAGGGTCGGCCACTGAGAGTCTTTTTGTACTTTCTTATAAGGCTCCTAACCAGTGCCCGAGCGCTGCGTTGCACTTCGGTATGGTCCTTCCTAATACGTTCTCACAAAAAGTCTTCATCACTCGTAAGATCGAATGGTCACGCGTGTGAGTCATTTTCTGAAACAGACCGACAAGGAACCGTGGATAATATTTCTAAGAACTTTCTTTGTAGCTTGGATATTAATATGCAACACTTCCGAATTTGAAACCCAACACAATAGTGTAACCGCTGAACCTCATAATAAACTGACGAGTATTGCATTGTATGATACAAGCATGTAATTTGATACATAAATTGACATGCTGATTACCATGGGACGCAAAGCCCACTTCTAAAGTGCCCCCAAAACCTTTCTTTGACTGAGGATCCTATACCCATTCCTTTTCTCGGGGTTTCCTCCATAACATTCCAACTGTTAAATTACAAAATGTAACTTGATGTCCTTGTTACGGTAAGATGCATATCAAATTTGCAAAAGGTATTTTCAAACTTTTGGCTTTCAATCTTTAAACTGTGTAAGTTGTAAACCCAATAGGCAAAACCCTCACGTAAATTTAAATTATTAACTAAATTAAATGCTGCCAGTACCCACATACAGAGTGCCCAACCGGCTGTTTTTCGACCATATCCTTTCCCCAATCTTTTCAGATGTGTAAGTCGTTCGATCAAAATTGAGCTTTCTGACGTGATTTGACACTTTTTAAATATGATAAGATGCAGATCTTGTACTTGATACCTAATACTGTAAGCCAATGTTCTTCTATTCAAGTCTTCCCTTCATGTTTTCCCTTGTATTACCTTGAGTTTAAGGATTAAAATATGATTTCGCGAACACAAGTTTACAATACTGAGGAAATGTAGGCGAAGTAGATTCTCATTACAATATTATAACTAGAATAATGACTAAATAATTAATAAAATATTTTCTGCCTAAAACCAACTGTGCTCCTTTGTGCTAATAAAAAAAAGACGGTAAACATGAAGAATTTGATCAGATTCCGCATTTTGGCCCAGAAATGCCCGTTTTTCGCATGCTCAAGAAACCGTCAAAAACCCAAGGCTATAGCCTTGCAAAATGACAGTTTTTTGACCCGAATTTTTTCTGCCTGAAATCACTTGTACTTCTTTGTATCGATCAAAAGAAGACGTTTGATATGCAGCATTTGATCAGATTCCGCATTTTGGCCTAGAAAAGCCCGTTTTTTGCATGCTCAAGAAACCGTCAAAAACCCAAGGCTATAGCCTTGCAAAATGCAGTTTTTTGACCCGAATTTTTTCTGCCTGAAATCACTTGTACTGCTTTGTGTCGATCAAAAGAAGACGTTTGATATGCAGCATTTGATCAGATTCCGCATTTTGGCCTAGAAATGCCCGTTTTTCGCATGCTCAAGAAACCGTCAAAAACCCAAGGCTATAGCCTTGCAAAATGCAGTTTTTTGACCCGAATTTTTTCTGCCTGAAATCACTTGTACTGCTTTGTGTCGATCAAAAGAAGACGTTTGATATGCAGCATTTGATCAGATTCCGCATTTTGGCCTAGAAAGCCCGTTTTTTGCATGCTCAAGAAACCGTCAAAAACCCAAGGCTATAGCCTTGCAAAATGACAGTTTTTTGACCCGAATTTTTTCTGCCTGAAATCACTTGTACTGCTTTGTGTCGATCAAAAGAAGACGTTTGATATGCAGCATTTGATCAGATTCCGCATTTTGGCCTAGAAAGCCCGTTTTTGCATGCTCAAGAAACCGTCAAAAACCCAAGGCTATAGCCTTGCAAAATGACAGTTTTTTGACCCGAATTTTTTCTGCCTGAAATCACTTGTACTGCTTTGTGTCGATCAAAAGAAGACGTTTGATATGCAGCATTTGATCAGATTCCGCATTTTGGCCTAGAAATGCCCGTTTTTTGCATGCTCAAGAAACCGTCAAAAACCCAAGGCTATAGCCTTGCAAAATGCAGTTTTTTGACCCGAATTTTTTCTGCCTGAAATCACTTGTACTGCTTTGTGTCGATCAAAAGAAGACGTTTGATATGCAGCATTTGATCAGATTCCGCATTTTGGCCTAGAAAAGCCCGTTTTTCGCATGCTCAAGAAACCGTCAAAAACCCAAGGCTATAGCCTTGCAAAATGCAGTTTTTTGACCCGAATTTTTCTGCCTGAAATCACTTGTACTGCTTTGTGTCGATCAAAAGAAGACGTTTGATATGCAGCATTTGATCAGATTCCGCATTTTGGCCTAGAAAGCCCGTTTTTCGCATGCTCAAGAAACCGTCAAAAACCCAAGGCTATAGCCTTGCAAAATGCAGTTTTTTGACCCGAATTTTTTCTGCCTGAAATCACTTGTACTGCTTTGTGTCGATCAAAAGAAGACGTTTGATATGCAGCATTTGATCAGATTCCGCATTTTGGCCTAGAAATGCCCGTTTTTTGCATGCTCAAGAAACCGTCAAAAACCCAAGGCTATAGCCTTGCAAAATGCAGTTTTTTGACCCGAATTTTTTCTGCCTGAAATCACTTGTACTGCTTTGTGTCGATCAAAAGAAGACGTTTGATATGCAGCATTTGATCAGATTCCGCATTTTGGCCTAGAAAAGCCCGTTTTTCGCATGCTCAAGAAACCGTCAAAAACCCAAGGCTATAGCCTTGCAAAATGCAGTTTTTTGACCCGAATTTTTTCTGCCTGAAATCACTTGTACTGCTTTGTGTCGATCAAAAGAAGACGTTTGATATGCAGCATTTGATCAGATTCCGCATTTTGGCCTAGAAAAGCCCGTTTTTTGCATGCTCAAGAAACCGTCAAAAACCCAAGGCTATAGCCTTGCAAAATGCTAGTTTTTTGACCCGAATTTTTTCTGCCTGAAATCACTTGTACTGCTTTGTGTCGATCAAAAGAAGACGTTTGATATGCAGCATTTGATCAGATTCCGCATTTTGGCCTAGAAAAGCCCGTTTTTCGCATGCTCAAGAAACCGTCAAAAACCCAAGGCTATAGCCTTGCAAAATGACAGTTTTTTGACCCGAATTTTTTCTGCCTGAAATCACTTGTACTGCTTTGTGTCGATCAAAAGAAGACGTTTGATATGCAGCATTTGATCAGATTCCGCATTTTGGCCTAGAAAGCCCGTTTTTGCATGCTCAAGAAACCGTCAAAAACCCAAGGCTATAGCCTTGCAAAATGACAGTTTTTTGACCCGAATTTTTTCTGCCTGAAATCACTTGTACTGCTTTGTGTCGATCAAAAGAAGACGTTTGATATGCAGCATTTGATCAGATTCCGCATTTTGGCCTAGAAAATGCCCGTTTTTGCATGCTCAAGAAACCGTCAAAAACCCAAGGCTATAGCCTTGCAAAATGACAGTTTTTTGACCCGAATTTTTTCTGCCTGAAATCACTTGTACTGCTTTGTGTCGATCAAAAGAAGACGTTTGATATGCAGCATTTGATCAGATTCCGCATTTTGGCCTAGAAAGCCCGTTTTTCGCATGCTCAAGAAACCGTCAAAAACCCAAGGCTATAGCCTTGCAAAATGCAGTTTTTTGACCCGAATTTTTTCTGCCTGAAATCACTTGTACTGCTTTGTGTCGATCAAAAGAAGACGTTTGATATGCAGCATTTGATCAGATTCCGCATTTTGGCCTAGAAATGCCCGTTTTTTGCATGCTCAAGAAACCGTCAAAAACCCAAGGCTATAGCCTTGCAAAATGCTAGTTTTTTGACCCGAATTTTTTCTGCCTGAAATCACTTGTACTGCTTTGTGTCGATCAAAAGAAGACGTTTGATATGCAGCATTTGATCAGATTCCGCATTTTGGCCTAGAAAGCCCGTTTTTCGCATGCTCAAGAAACCGTCAAAAACCCAAGGCTATAGCCTTGCAAAATGACAGTTTTTTGACCCGAATTTTTCTGCCTGAAATCACTTGTACTGCTTTGTGTCGATCAAAAGAAGACGTTTGATATGCAGCATTTGATCAGATTCCGCATTTTGGCCTAGAAAGCCCGTTTTTGCATGCTCAAGAAACCGTCAAAAACCCAAGGCTATAGCCTTGCAAAATGCAGTTTTTTGACCCGAATTTTTTCTGCCTGAAATCACTTGTACTGCTTTGTGTCGATCAAAAGAAGACGTTTGATATGCAGCATTTGATCAGATTCCGCATTTTGGCCTAGAAAGCCCGTTTTTTGCATGCTCAAGAAACCGTCAAAAACCCAAGGCTATAGCCTTGCAAAATGCAGTTTTTTGACCCGAATTTTTTCTGCCTGAAATCACTTGTACTGCTTTGTGTCGATCAAAAGAAGACGTTTGATATGCAGCATTTGATCAGATTCCGCATTTTGGCCTAGAAAGCCCGTTTTTTGCATGCTCAAGAAACCGTCAAAAACCCAAGGCTATAGCCTTGCAAAATGCTAGTTTTTTGACCCGAATTTTTTCTGCCTGAAATCACTTGTACTGCTTTGTGTCGATCAAAAGAAGACGTTTGATATGCAGCATTTGATCAGATTCCGCATTTTGGCCTAGAAATGCCCGTTTTTCGCATGCTCAAGAAACCGTCAAAAACCCAAGGCTATAGCCTTGCAAAATGCTAGTTTTTTGACCCGAATTTTTTCTGCCTGAAATCACTTGTACTGCTTTGTGTCGATCAAAAGAAGACGTTTGATATGCAGCATTTGATCAGATTCCGCATTTTGGCCTAGAAATGCCCGTTTTTTGCATGCTCAAGAAACCGTCAAAAACCCAAGGCTATAGCCTTGCAAAATGACAGTTTTTTGACCCGAATTTTTTCTGCCTGAAATCACTTGTACTGCTTTGTGTCGATCAAAAGAAGACGTTTGATATGCAGCATTTGATCAGATTCCGCATTTTGGCCTAGAAATGCCCGTTTTTCGCATGCTCAAGAAACCGTCAAAAACCCAAGGCTATAGCCTTGCAAAATGCTAGTTTTTTGACCCGAATTTTTTCTGCCTGAAATCACTTGTACTGCTTTGTGTCGATCAAAAGAAGACGTTTGATATGCAGCATTTGATCAGATTCCGCATTTTGGCCTAGAAAAGCCCGTTTTTCGCATGCTCAAGAAACCGTCAAAAACCCAAGGCTATAGCCTTGCAAAATGCTAGTTTTTTGACCCGAATTTTTCTGCCTGAAATCACTTGTACTGCTTTGTGTCGATCAAAAGAAGACGTTTGATATGCAGCATTTGATCAGATTCCGCATTTTGGCCTAGAAAGCCCGTTTTTCGCATGCTCAAGAAACCGTCAAAAACCCAAGGCTATAGCCTTGCAAAATGCAGTTTTTTGACCCGAATTTTTTCTGCCTGAAATCACTTGTACTGCTTTGTGTCGATCAAAAGAAGACGTTTGATATGCAGCATTTGATCAGATTCCGCATTTTGGCCTAGAAAGCCCGTTTTTTCGCATGCTCAAGAAACCGTCAAAAACCCAAGGCTATAGCCTTGCAAAATGCTAGTTTTTTGACCCGAATTTTTTCTGCCTGAAATCACTTGTACTGCTTTGTGTCGATCAAAAGAAGACGTTTGATATGCAGCATTTGATCAGATTCCGCATTTTGGCCTAGAAAGCCCGTTTTTTGCATGCTCAAGAAACCGTCAAAAACCCAAGGCTATAGCCTTGCAAAATGACAGTTTTTTGACCCGAATTTTTCTGCCTGAAATCACTTGTACTGCTTTGTGTCGATCAAAAGAAGACGTTTGATATGCAGCATTTGATCAGATTCCGCATTTTGGCCTAGAAATGCCCGTTTTTTGCATGCTCAAGAAACCGTCAAAAACCCAAGGCTATAGCCTTGCAAAATGCTAGTTTTTTGACCCGAATTTTTCTGCCTGAAATCACTTGTACTGCTTTGTGTCGATCAAAAGAAGACGTTTGATATGCAGCATTTGATCAGATTCCGCATTTTGGCCTAGAAAGCCCGTTTTTCTGCATGCTCAAGAAACCGTCAAAAACCCAAGGCTATAGCCTTGCAAAATGCTAGTTTTTTGACCCGAATTTTTTCTGCCTGAAATCACTTGTACTGCTTTGTGTCGATCAAAAGAAGACGTTTGATATGCAGCATTTGATCAGATTCCGCATTTTGGCCTAGAAAAGCCCGTTTTTTGCATGCTCAAGAAACCGTCAAAAACCCAAGGCTATAGCCTTGCAAAATGCTAGTTTTTTGACCCGAATTTTTCTGCCTGAAATCACTTGTACTGCTTTGTGTCGATCAAAAGAAGACGTTTGATATGCAGCATTTGATCAGATTCCGCATTTTGGCCTAGAAAGCCCGTTTTTGCATGCTCAAGAAACCGTCAAAAACCCAAGGCTATAGCCTTGCAAAATGCTAGTTTTTTGACCCGAATTTTTTCTGCCTGAAATCACTTGTACTGCTTGTGTCGATCAAAAGAAGACGTTTGATATGCAGCATTTGATCAGATTCCGCATTTTGGCCTAGAAATGCCCGTTTTTCGCATGCTCAAGAAACCGTCAAAAACCCAAGGCTATAGCCTTGCAAAATGCTTTTTGACCCGAATTTTTTCTGCCTGAAATCACTTGTACTGCTTTGTGTCGATCAAAAGAAGACGTTTGATATGCAGCATTTGATCAGATTCCGCATTTTGGCCTAGAAAAGCCCGTTTTTCGCAATGCTCAAGAACCGTCAAAAACCCAAGGCTATAGCCTTGCAAAATGCTAGTTTTTTGACCCGAATTTTTTCTGCCTGAAATCACTTGTACTGCTTTGTGTCGATCAAAAGAAGACGTTTGATATGCAGCATTTGATCAGATTCCGCATTTTGGCCTAGAAAAGCCCGTTTTTCGCATGCTCAAGAAACCGTCAAAAACCCAAGGCTATAGCCTTGCAAAATGCTAGTTTTTTGACCCGAATTTTTTCTGCCTGAAATCACTTGTACTGCTTCTTTGTCGATCAAAAGAAGACGTTTGATATGCAGCATTTGATCAGATTCTGCATTTTGGCCTAGAAAAGCCCGTTTTTGCATGCTCAAGAAACCGTCAAAAACCCAAGGCTATAGCCTTGCAAAATGCAGTTTTTTGACCCGAATTTTTTCTGCCTGAAATCACTTGTACTGCTTTGTGTCGATCAAAAGAAGACGTTTGATATGCAGCATTTGATCAGATTCCGCATTTTGGCCTAGAAATGCCCGTTTTTCGCATGCTCAAGAAACCGTCAAAAACCCAAGGCTATAGCCTTGCAAAATGCTAGTTTTTTGACCCGAATTTTTTGCCTGAAATCACTTGTACTGCTTTGTGTCGATCAAAAGAAGACGTTTGATATGCAGCATTTGATCAGATTCCGCATTTTGGCCTAGAAAAGCCCGTTTTTTGCATGCTCAAGAAACCGTCAAAAACCCAAGGCTATAGCCTTGCAAAATGCTAGTTTTTTGACCCGAATTTTTTCTGCCTGAAATCACTTGTACTGCTTTGTGTCGATCAAAAGAAGACGTTTGATATGCAGCATTTGATCAGATTCCGCATTTTGGCCTAGAAATGCCCGTTTTTTGCATGCTCAAGAAACCGTCAAAAACCCAAGGCTATAGCCTTGCAAAATGACAGTTTTTTGACCCGAATTTTTTCTGCCTGAAATCACTTGTACTGCTTTGTGTCGATCAAAAGAAGACGTTTGATATGCAGCATTTGATCAGATTCCGCATTTTGGCCTAGAAATGCCCGTTTTTTGCATGCTCAAGAAACCGTCAAAAACCCAAGGCTATAGCCTTGCAAAATGGTTTTTTGACCCGAATTTTTTCTGCCTGAAATCACTTGTACTGCTTTGTGTCGATCAAAAGAAGACGTTTGATATGCAGCATTTGATCAGATTCCGCATTTTGGCCTAGAAATGCCCGTTTTTTGCATGCTCAAGAAACCGTCAAAAACCCAAGGCTATAGCCTTGCAAAATGCTAGTTTTTTGACCCGAATTTTTTCTGCCTGAAATCACTTGTACTGCTTTGTGTCGATCAAAAGAAGACGTTTGATATGCAGCATTTGATCAGATTCCGCATTTTGGCCTAGAAAAGCCCGTTTTTCGCATGCTCAAGAAACCGTCAAAAACCCAAGGCTATAGCCTTGCAAAATGCTAGTTTTTTGACCCGAATTTTTCTGCCTGAAATCACTTGTACTGCTTTGTGTCGATCAAAAGAAGACGTTTGATATGCAGCATTTGATCAGATTCCGCATTTTGGCCTAGAAAAGCCCGTTTTTTGCATTCAAGAAACCGTCAAAAACCCAAGGCTATAGCCTTGCAAAATGCTAGTTTTTTGACCCGAATTTTTTCCCTGAAATCACTTGTACTGCTTTGTGTCGATCAAAAGAAGACGTTTGATATGCAGCATTTGATCAGATTCCGCATTTTGGCCTAGAAAAGCCCGTTTTTTGCATGCTCAAGAAACCGTCAAAAACCCAAGGCTATAGCCTTGCAAAATGCTAGTTTTTTGACCCGAATTTTTTGCCTGAAATCACTTGTACTTCTTTGTGTCGATCAAAAGAAGACGTTTGATATGCAGCATTTGATCAGATTCCGCATTTTGGCCTAGAAATGCCCGTTTTTTGCATGCTCAAGAAACCGTCAAAAACCCAAGGCTATAGCCTTGCAAAATGCTAGTTTTTTGACCCGAATTTTTTCTGCCTGAAATCACTTGTACTGCTTTGTGTCGATCAAAAGAAGACGTTTGATATGCAGCATTTGATCAGATTCCGCATTTTGGCCTAGAAATGCCCGTTTTTTGCATGCTCAAGAAACCGTCAAAAACCCAAGGCTATAGCCTTGCAAAATGACAGTTTTTTGACCCGAATTTTTTCTGCCTGAAATCACTTGTACTGCTTTGTGTCGATCAAAAGAAGACGTTTGATATGCAGCATTTGATCAGATTCCGCATTTTGGCCTAGAAATGCCCGTTTTTTGCATGCTCAAGAAACCGTCAAAAACCCAAGGCTATAGCCTTGCAAAATGCTAGTTTTTTGACCCGAATTTTTTCTGCCTGAAATCACTTGTACTGCTTTGTGTCGATCAAAAGAAGACGTTTGATATGCAGCATTTGATCAGATTCCGCATTTTGGCCTAGAAATGCCCGTTTTTCGCATGCTCAAGAAACCGTCAAAAACCCAAGGCTATAGCCTTGCAAAATGCTAGTTTTTTGACCCGAATTTTTTGCCTGAAATCACTTGTACTGCTTTGTGTCGATCAAAAGAAGACGTTTGATATGCAGCATTTGATCAGATTCCGCATTTTGGCCTAGAAAAGCCCGTTTTTTGCATGCTCAAGAAACCGTCAAAAACCCAAGGCTATAGCCTTGCAAAATGACAGTTTTTTGACCCGAATTTTTTCTGCCTGAAATCACTTGTACTGCTTTGTGTCGATCAAAAGAAGACGTTTGATATGCAGCATTTGATCAGATTCCGCATTTTGGCCTAGAAAAGCCCGTTTTTTGCATGCTCAAGAAACCGTCAAAAACCCAAGGCTATAGCCTTGCAAAATGCTAGTTTTTTGACCCGAATTTTTTGCCTGAAATCACTTGTACTGCTTTGTGTCGATCAAAAGAAGACGTTTGATATGCAGCATTTGATCAGATTCCGCATTTTGGCCTAGAAATGCCCGTTTTTTGCATGCTCAAGAAACCGTCAAAAACCCAAGGCTATAGCCTTGCAAAATGCAGTTTTTTGACCCGAATTTTTTCTGCCTGAAATCACTTGTACTGCTTTGTGTCGATCAAAAGAAGACGTTTGATATGCAGCATTTGATCAGATTCCGCATTTTGGCCTAGAAATGCCCGTTTTTTGCATGCTCAAGAAACCGTCAAAAACCCAAGGCTATAGCCTTGCAAAATGACAGTTTTTTGACCCGAATTTTTTCTGCCTGAAATCACTTGTACTGCTTTGTGTCGATCAAAAGAAGACGTTTGATATGCAGCATTTGATCAGATTCCGCATTTTGGCCTAGAAATGCCCGTTTTTTGCATGCTCAAGAAACCGTCAAAAACCCAAGGCTATAGCCTTGCAAAATGCTAGTTTTTACCCGAATTTTTCTGCCTGAAATCACTTGTACTGCTTTGTGTCGATCAAAAGAAGACGTTTGATATGCAGCATTTGATCAGATTCCGCATTTTGGCCTAGAAATGCCCGTTTTTTGCATGCTCAAGAAACCGTCAAAAACCCAAGGCTATAGCCTTGCAAAATGACTAGTTTTTTGACC